>VZTF01009178.1:528069-565931 GCA_013397755.1 Cnemophilus loriae | reverse complement strand
ACGGCCGCGCGGAAAGGGCGGGCACCGACCCCTGCGGGAAACCGCGGCCTCCCGCTGCTCACCCGGGGGCTTCTCTCGTGTGTCCGTGACAGGTCACGGATGCTCCGTCCCAGGAAAGTCGCCTCTCAGAGCAGGAGCCCGCCTCACCCAAGGCGGAAAGCGACAGTGTCTACCTCGTCAGGGCGCAAGGATTCCCGTTCTCGTGCACCGAGGAAGATGTCCTTACCTTCTTTGATAGTATGGGTGTTCATTTTCCTGCCTAACTGTTCTGCATGCTGTAATTGAGCCCATTAGTTCACGACTGCTTAACAAAAGGAAAATTTAGAGATCGTTAGTCAGAGAAATGTAAGGTCATGTTATTGCTGGAAAATTATTCACAATTGACACATATGAGGGGAATAATCAACTTCCAAACTGCTGGACACTGACTAGAAGGTCATCCTTACCGTCTCTTAAATTTAATTGGACGAGTCTTTCCCTTCTTAATCAGTTTCTCCACAGCAAAGGCAATCCAATTCAAAGTGATGCTCGTACAGACCATTATGGCTGGCCCAAACTCGTCTCTTTTTAAGAAACTGGAGGTTATTGCTAATTAGTTTAAACTGCAGTGTTGTTTTCTGATCCTAATTCATAGCTTTTACATACCTTTGTGGGACTGGTCCTCCCTACTGTCATACCGTGCTGCATCCTCCCAGGGGCCAGATGCAAGTTTTTAAATTACTTGCTAACCTGCCAAACTAAAGCAAGTCAGTTTGACGTTAGACTTCATGTTAGAAGTGCAAGCGTTCTGCCCTTTGTTCTGCAGTGCTGAGGGGATGAGCCCCGCGCACTGTAGCCAGGACACAGAGATCCCCGTGTCTGATGCAGTCCTGTGTGTTCCTGTGTTGTGTGTCCCTCGGTTTCCAGGCTGCAGAATTCGAAACGGTGAGAACGGGATACACTTCCTCTTAAACAGGGATGGGAGGCGCAGGGGGGATGCCTTGATCGAGCTGGAGTCCAAAGCAGACGTGCAGAGAGCCCTGGAAAAGCACCTGAGGTACATGGGCCCACGCTACGTGAAAGGTGAGTTTGGAACAGCTTGAGTTACGTTCCCAGAGGAACTCCCCAGGGAAAGAGAACTCCTTGATTAGTGAAGTGGGCCGGCGTGGAGAGGCGCAGGGCTGGAACCGAGCAGCAGATCAGCCAGCGGGGCACCGCTGGGCCAAAATGTCCTAGGCTGGCCAGGGAAAGCGGAGGGGCAGGACCACAGAGCATGGGGTGGGGGAGGAAGCTGCCTTAGGAGAGTGCCTGCGGAGCGCTGCCTTCCAGTGCCGTGCGGGAAAACGCTCCATGGCCGCGTTCGTTGCAGTTTTTGAAGTCCACGACAGCGATGTGGAGGGCTTGCTGCGCAGCCTGCGGGACGAGTCGCAGGCCCTGAACGAGGGAGTTGTGCTGCTCCGAGGCCTCCCCTTCACCTGCACCGAGGAGGACGTTGCCGATTTCTTCTCAGGTAACTCAGCCCGGGCCGTGCTCTTCCTTTACCAGGCATTCTCTTCCTTAAATTGGTGCTGTTGTTCCTCAAGGGAAAAGGCAAAGCACACGCAGCCTTGAACGCTTTTAACACCACGAGGAGTTGCTGTTCCCCAGAAGTCACACAGGCAGAGTTTCCCTGCACCTCTGACCTTGTGCAGGTCTAACCGAGGATCAGTGCTTTCAGCAGTCCGATTTGGGGCCAGGGGTAGCGAAGGAAGGGGACCAGCTGCTGTGATCTGCAGTTGGATTGCTATCAGTGCATAATTTGGCTACCTTGAGAAGAAAAAGGCTCGTGTGGTAGTTACAGCCCAAGGTGAATGCAGCGTGGCTGTTCCCAGCTGTGGCATCAGGATGGGTAGGTCACATACGCCACTTGAATCCTTGTCCCATGCTCAGTGCTGGAGCAGTCCGGGTCCTGGGTCCCCAAGATGATATTCTACAGCACAAAAAGTGAAATTCACTGATTCTGACTTGAGTTTTTAAAAATACAGGAAAATACCATAATAAGAGAAAATTTCAAGAACTTTGGTGCTCCGGATCTACTTGTTGTCCAGAACCCGGAGTCACTTACTTGAAGCCTCAAGTTGATTCCTTTTTTAATTAAGGCTTCTGTGAAAACTGCCTTAGAGCAAACAAACTGGAGTTTAAAAAAGATACTTTTTTAAACTGCATAAGCAGTTGTTTCAGAACTATTTAGCTTCCCAGTTAGCTTGTCAAAAAACAGAAGGATAAGGAAAAAAAAAAAAAGGCTTTCTGAGCTCTAGCACAAGTTTCTGCCACAATCAGTGCCTTTTTCTCCCCTGCCATTTCTAGGTTTGAAAATAACAGACATAGCTTTCATTTACCGGGGAGACAGAAGAACAGGAGAAGCGTTCGTGCAGTTTGCGGCTCCTGAAATGGTGGCTAAGGCCCTTCTGCGGCACAGGGAATATATGGGAAACAGGTAGGTACCTCCCTGGAGGTCAGGGGGTAGCAGAACATGGTGCGAAGCACCTGGGGGACTTGGAGCTCGCTTCCTGCCGGGTGGGACGGCTCCTCTCACACTCTCGGTGCAATTAAGGAGGGCAGAGGCACCGGCAGCGCTCATAGTTTGGGGGAATTTGGGGCCTCTCAGAAAGTCTCCTGTTTTTTAGGTATTCCTGAAGACATTCTTATCCCAGCGAAAAGGGGTGACAGCCTCCAGAGTGGGGAACACTAGATAGACACGGTCTGCCCAGGCCTCAGTGCACGGGCGTCCTGCGCCTCCTTCAGACGCGCGATCCTGCCAAATCTCCACCAAGTTCCTCCATGCTCTGGGCAATTTTGGCAGCCGTCCTCCTGCCCTTCAGCCCAGTGCCTATCACAGCCGGTGTTTCCTCTCAAGGAGCACCTGTTTGAAGCGCAGCTCACCTGGCTTGAGTCCATTCCCAGCAGAGACTGCTGGCCAGCACCGCACCGTCTCCCACCTCTTCGCTGACCACTTCCCCCCTGGGAATTTAACCATGTTATTCCAGAGCACTGAGCCCTGTGCCACACACTTACCTCACAAGAGCCTCTCTTGTCTCAAACAGAAGCACAGGCCACCTTTTCCCAGAGTCATAGTATCATTTAGGTTGGAAAAGGCCTTTAAGATCATTGTGTCCAGCTATTAACCTAAACACTGCCCAGCCCACCCCCAAACCCTGTCCCTGAGCGCCACATCTGCACAGCTCTTAAATACCTGCTCAGAAAATAACCCCCAAATCAACCAAGGCTGCTTTTCCCTGCTGAGTTTTCTGACATCAGTAATCTATAAAACTTTATCTGCACCCCACATAACAAAAGAGTTTTCCAACCCTTACCTCTCCTCCTGCACACCAACTTCCTTCCTTTTATTTCCTTACTTCCTGTTTCCAGGCAGCATTTCCTTGTGTTTGTCACCCTCCCCACTCATATTCAAAGCAAACAGCTGCTCCACAGGCAGAATTTCATTAATTAATTAATTGAATTAATAGGACTCCCCTCCTCTCCAGTAGAGATTAATTCCAAATCTACTGTTAATTTTTTTTTTTGTCGGAACAAGATCTGACCTGACTTACCCACCTGAGCTCACACACCTCCATTTCCATGTGATTAGCCAAGAAATGGAGATGTTTTCAGAACTGCTGGCAGCTTGCTCCCATTCATTCTTCCTAGTTTTATCCAGAACTGGCCTCCAGCAGTGCCCCGTGCTGACGGGAGACTCGGAGGGGCTGAGCTGTGAGCTCTACGCAGGGTTACTTCTTTTACTCCGGCTGCTCCCTTCAGGAAGGTGGGAAGTCCCCCTCCCTTGGATGTCCATATTTCCTTTTCATCACGCTGTTCCTTCAGTGCTCTGGAAATTGCCTGATTTTACACTGCTAGTGAAACCGCATCAATTTCGTAGGCATACGGAAAATCTTAGGGCTCCACTGAAGTATTTCTGTGACTCTGTGCATTCTGTGGGTCTGCCTGTTCTGGGACCTGTTTTGGGGCTGGGTAGGGTGTTAAATTTGGGGTTTGTAGAAATCGGTGCGGTTTGCAGAAGTGCAGCAAGGGAAAACCAGCCTCAGAGAGAACTGTGCCAGTGAAATGAATGAATCATTCAGCGCCTTGGCGGGCCGTGGCAGGGCTCTCACCCCAGCACCTGGGCAGAGCCAAGGCAGGGCACATCAGGAAGGTGCTTTCTCCAAGTCCTGGGTGCCGGGCGTGCCACGTGCTCTTTCCCTTTGGACTGCAGGTATATAGAAGTGTACGTGAGCAGAAAGCACCAGATGCAAAGGCACGTGCCCTACAGCAAGCAGGTGATGGCCTACTCCAAAGTGAGAAGAGAATATGAATCCATCTCCGAAGAACGGGGCTGGAGAGACACTGGAGGCTCCAATGCCGAAGGAGAAATTAGTGAGTCCCTCCCTGTCATAAGTGTTCCTCGAGGCCCCTTCACGTCACCCCACGTGCCCACGGCTTTCACGTGAGGGAGGGGGGCACTGCAGGCACTAGTGATGGTTTTTTCCTCCATTCCACAGAATTGTGCAGGGAGGGAACAGAGAGCTCCAGGAATGTTTCAGAGTCTGAGAACGCCTCATCACCACCACAGCACTTTGTCCACATGAGGGGTTTTCCTTCCCAAGCTAGTGCCCAGGACATAATAAATGTGAGTAACAGCGAGGCTACGGATGAAGTGCGGTCGTGTCATTACCCGTGCAAACCCTCAGTTAATTGTTACAGCTGCAGCAATTGCAGGCTTTTAATTAATTGGTGTCTGTTAGTCCTCAGTGCCCTGTGGCTTTGGGCAGCCGTGGCCTCAGGGGCACAACAGGGACCTGGTCCTCTCCATGAACAAGAAGGAATTAAGGCTTCCTGGGATGTGTTAATATCCATCACTAGGCTCGAGGAGCCGTTGAGAGTCTAAAGCAAGATTTCAGAGTAGCTGACTGCACAGAAGTGTTAACAGTGTACATGGAGCTGCACTGATGCGTACAGAACATCGGTGCCGTGTAAGGGTTTTTGTTCCTGGCAGGAGTTCCTATGCCAGGAGCTCACAGGGGGTGGGCCAGGTGGCTGGGAAGTGTCTCAGCTTCACCCAGATGGATCAGGGAGCCTTTTGCTGCTCAGGAGCTCAGACGCCGCCATGGGTTGGCGGGTTTTGAGAGTAAAACCATTGAGTTTCTGGGGAATAGGGTGCATTACTGTTTCTTTCTCACCAAACTCTCTTACTTTCCTCCTTTTCAGTTCTTTGCTCCGCTGAGGCCCACGAGGATCTTGGTGGAATATAACTCCCATGGAGATGCCACAGGAGAGGCGGATGTGCACTTCGCGAGCCACGAGGATGCAGTTGCAGCGATGGCCAAGGAGGGGTCACAGATGGGTGAGTCAGGAAAAGAGAGGGGATCCTGTGACCCCGGGACTGAGACCTCAGGGGGTTCGGCACAGCTCATCCAGCTGCTGTTACGCCCTGTGCAGAGGGATCACCTGAGTGTAGCTTTCCAAGCTGTAAGGTGCCGTGGGCTTTGCAGAGAAAAAAAAATACAATGTAGCACATGCAAGTGCCTGACCTCAGCCCACCTCTCTTCCGTTTCCTAGAGAGCTGTGCCATTGAATTGTTCCTGAAGGAACATCCTAAGGGAAAGGAGAACTGCTAGCGACAGCAGCACAGGGGCAGGTTTGGTAAGCACATCTGTCTGTCCTTCCTGCTCTTTTTGTAGCAACGTGTGCCTCAGGCTCACAATCCACGGTATTCCAGCCAGCCCAAAGGGTAAAACATAGAGTGGCTGAAGGGAACCACCCCCCAGGCCGACATCCCACAGGCTGCACCTCCAGATTCCACAGGTGCGAGTCCTGCAGCGCAGAGGCAGCATGAAAAGCTCTGATGGGGTTATATTCCCTGGCAAGGAGAGGAAACGTGGCTAAACATTTCCCATAGATGTGGCTTCGTAGTAATTGGTCTTTTGGATGGGGTGGGGTTTGATGTGACCACGGACGATGGTGGACACCTTGTTCCATGAATTCCCCTCAGAAAGTGGGGGGTGGTGGTCACTGCTCCCCAAGGCCCTGGCCCCTGCAGCAGGGAGGGCAGCCCACCCATCCTGGGTTTGTAATCCAGGCCGGGGATAAGTCCTTGGGGCAGGTTCGGGATGTGCACTCCCACCTGTTATCTGCATCCCACGCGTCCTTGGCAGCTCCCTCATGCTGGTGCCTGTGCAGGGGGGATTAAACACCCCCAGCCCATGTGCCTGTGCTGCAGCCTCACCTGAGCATGTCCCACCTGGAGTCTGTGGTATTTTACTGTTGCCAAACTGTACTATTTCATTCTAATAGGGGATTAACTGCGAATAAAATGCAGTGGGCATTGGGGAAAAAAAGGAAAGCAGTAAGCCACAGGGAGGGAGTGATTTTTATTTTTCCTCTTCCTTGCTTTTAGGCCAAGCAAACACATTCCGTGGGTATGAGCGTGAAGATCAGGTCCAAGTGTCACCACTGAGCGAGGAGGACAAGCTAAGATTAGTTCAGCCTTGTGTAACCGCTTGTAATAAATGTGATGGGCTGTGGGGAGTTGCACCAGCAGCAGCTGCGGTGGGAATGGCCAAGGCTGCAGGGTGGAGCACTCCTGGGCTCCAGGTGCATCAGGCTCCATTAATAAAACACCAGGATTGCCAGTTAACAGCCGAGTGATCTCAGTCCTCACACAGGTGCATGCTGTTGCTCTGAATCCTTTCGTATCTCCAGCCCAAGAGGAATGGGATGGAAGGACGACTCAGGAGGCAGGATATGGATGATCAAGTTGTTTTATTGTGTGCAACAAAATTAACATCAGCAAACCTGCCCCCCTATTCCCAAGGTGCAGGTGTGAGCCCACCCTGCCATCACACAGGGACCTGAGCTCACAGGGAGCTGGCAGCCACCACGGTCCCGCTCCCACCTTCCAAAAGGCCAGTGCCACGGCAGCCACCAGTGCTGTGCGCTGCAGGGGGCTCAGACACCTTCCTGCTCCACGGAGTTTAATCCCCCATTTCCAGTATAACGCTCCCTCTGCATTGCTTGGATCTTATTTTCTCCTCAGGGGATGGGTCACACTGGGGTTGGGTGCAGGAATTCACACTGTTGGATGTGTACAGTACGTACTCAAAACTACTGACACTCAATTCAGTGTTTTCTCCATCCGTCTCCACTGTCTCACCCCTTCAGAGAACTCAGGAATTCACCTGAATTCCAGGCTTTTGGTATTTCAACACTGTTTACAACTCCTGCCATGCTTTAGGGGAATAGCAGCAAGGAAATGGGTCAGGAAGCTGCCCTGGGGGGCAGAACAGCAGAGAGGAGTAGGAGGTGGGTGGCTGAACATGCCAAGTCCTAGAAGGATCTAGGAGAGATGATTCCTGGTACAAACCAGCACTGACCGCTGTCAGTACCTCAGCTCCAAGAGCCTTTTTCATGTGGTTCCAGCCAATCTAATGACTAGAAAATCCCCTCCAAGGAATTAACCACTACCCCCTAACAACATCTGTACAAACCCCAGTGCATTTGTCACACCAGTGCATCCATTTTCTATGAACTACAGGACGTTCTGTGGTCTCAGGGACTGCAGAAGGTACCGGTAGGAAAAAGAGCAAACACTCCTGTGACACGAGAAAGCCACCACCGCTTTTTGGACTAACAAAATTCCTTGAGGGAACAGTAACAAATCAAAATGTGGCACGAACCATGAAACCTCTCTGAACTGTATTTGCAATTAAAAGTTCTAACAGGTGAAAAGTGTTCCCGTTTAGTTTTGATCCAACAAAAAGTGAAACGCCAGCTTTATTGTAACAATGTTTCCATGTGCGCAAGGTGGAGAGGTGGATCCAAGTGCCCCTAAGCCTCCCTCTGATGGGGATTGGGCCCAGCCCGTAAAGCACAGAGGAGGAACAGAACGTTCACAGCTTGGTTTGGGGCGTCCCTGTGCAGACTAAGCCCCTGGTCAGAGCCCTGAGCCAAGGAAATGCAGGGAGGATGTGTTCACTGGAGTCCCACCTGCCCTGCTCACACCATCCCCCAAGGTTCCCAGGATGAGCCAGCCTGTCCAGGGCAAACGGAAAAAGGGAAATGGGATTTCAAGTGCAGCCAGACGTGAGGAATACCAACGCTCCTGTTGGGTTTTGGGGAGCCTTTGCTCAGCAGCAGCAGCAGCAGCACACACCCACACCACACACGTGACGGCGAGAACATTCCCGACTTGCACATGCACACAACAGCTCTGGTTTGGGCAGGGGCTCCCAGAGTCCTGAGACTGCTCAGGCACACCTTGGGGCTGCTCCATGTGACATTCCCAATGCAATTCTCCACAGCACAGGCAGATTTTGGTACAGGGAAGGGCTCAGACTGTTGTTTTGGTAACAGGAGATTCTAAACACCAAGCAGCTGCTTCCCATCCGACCTCCAAAGCACATGGGCAAGTGTCTTCACATTCCCCCTCCAGAACAACTCCAGAAACACCATCAGCTGCAACCGCTGTTTGTCACCTCTGCCACCCGTTCCCTACAAGGGGCTGCTGGAATACTGCTGGATGAGCCGCTGGTGGCAGGGGTTGCAGACGCGCTCGGGGTTGATGCTGGATGGGAGGGGCAGCTCGTGCACCGAGCAGGCTTCACAGAAGGTGCCCCCACAGTTCTTGCAGATATTCTGGAATGCAGGAAAAGGACAGAGGAGTCAAAGAGAGGTTCAGGCCTTGGCAGACGAACTCAGGGGAAAACAAACACTGAGCTAAAGAAGGGAAGAAGCTGCTAAGGGGGAGGAAAACCAAACCACTTTAGAGGGCGGAGCAGGGAACCATCACCCCATCAGCATTTAACAAAGTTCTGTTAAGGGCAGAGGGGCCTGCAAGGGCTCATTTCTTGGTACAAGTCACCAGTCACCAGGGATCTGGGATTCCACAACAAAAAGCAGAGGGAACTCACAGCCACCGGGTGTGGGAGATGCCAGTAGGAGGGCAGGAGTTACCTTTCTTTGGCTCCGGCTGTCCTCCTGCTGGCAGAGCTGGCAGATCTCGGCGTGTCCAGGGCCCGACAGCTGCTCCTAAAGCCCAAGCCAAAACCAAGACATTCTGCTTTACACGGCTCCTGTGGCAGAGCGCTGCAGCAACAAGGGGGGAACTCAACATCGTTTTCACTGGGAACGAGCTGACAGAAGCAGAAATTCCCAGTGGACAAGACAGCACAAGGCATCCCAGTGGCACTCTGGGGGTCCGGTTGTGCTTTGCCAGGCACACGGAGGAGAAGGAGCGGATTTTGGTCCAGCTGATTTACAGGAAAAGAGCAAAACAACCGAGAAGGAGAATCACCCACCTGCTCTTCCTGCGTGCCGCCGGGTGACCTACAAGGGAACAACAGCGTCACTTGGAGCAGGCCTTCCATCACCAGAGCCTTTAAACAAAACATCTGTGCTATCAGGGAATTCCCTCATCCCGGTTTTAAAACCCTCCCCAGATCTTTGAGTAGCATTCCTGGTTCAATGGGAAGAGCAGAAGAAAAAATTGCAAAATGCCTTCAGGAAAGTAGAGGAGAGGGAGCATGAACACAGAAAAGACTGTTGAGGTGCTAGAGCAAAACAGTTTGAAACTGGCTTTCAACGTAGGCCTGCAGGTTTGATCCCTACCCCTGCTGGCCCATGCAGTAAAGCACCACAAGGCCTGTAAACCATCAACCTGACCCTCACTTGCTTCAACACTCCGGGCGAAACAGGGGAAAAAGCATCTCAGGCCTGGAAGGTTTTTAATATCTGGCAAAGCAGATTTGAACTGCTTTATGCTATTTTTAAGAGGATACTTTCCTGATTAACGCACTGATTAACTCAATGCAGACCGCCTCTCCGCTGGCACTCGAGACACTGCAGCAGAGCCCTGACAGTCAGAGCACTTCCAATGGGCTGCTCCATCCCCCAGCCAAAGCCTCAGCACTGAGCTGTGCCTCAGGCTTTGAAAACACCTTTTAACTCCTAAAACCAAATACTAAAATCCTGCAACAAGAATCCTCCTCTGTAATAATTCAGCTTGGAAACAAGTGACCTGAACCACAATTTTATACAGCCATCTTCTTAAAATCTCACTTCAAGCTCTCTTTCCCCAACAGCTTCTCTTTAGGAGGTCCAAACACCCTTCTCTTTTCCCTCACCGAAGATACTTTGGACATGAGTTCCAAAGGTCTTGCATTACCAAGGATTTTTGAGTCAGAAAAATTATTAAACGGCAGATTTAGATAGAAAAATAATCAAAGGTAAATGGCAGAGACACGGAGCTTTTCCCATCTGAAAGCACTGATGGCAAACAACAGAGCCTCCCCCTTCCCTTTGAGAGCTATGGAAAAGCAGCAGAGAACTCAGCAAAGGGCATGCGGTTGGAAATCTTTCTTCAAAAGGGAAGTTGGACTATTCCAAACTCCCTGATGGCACCGAAACTGGAGAAAGGGAAAGCAGGACTTCGGAAAGGAAAGGAGAGGCAGAAATGAGATTTGTTTCCTTCCCTACCTGGGTGGCAGGACGCTGTTCTCTCTCAGCGGCTGCTTCAGTTTAGCATTTTCTTCCTGGATTTTGAGCTTCCCATCCTGCCAAAAGGAAACACTCGCCCATCAGCTGCACTAGAGGAAAACTCCAGTTTCACTCCTGCCACACTGCAAGGGGAGAACTGGCACTGCTGTTTTGGGATACTGCTCTGCCCCTCCTCGGCACAGAGGGGTATGTGGGCCCCAGTGTCCCCTGGGAGCAGCCCTCAGTGCTTTCCTTCTGCTGTGAACAGAGGGGACTGTGCCTCTCACAGGTGGGCAGGGGTCCCGTGACCTCCTGTTACCAGAAACGCCACAGTCACCAGTTCTTACTTGCAGAGCAGAGGCTGAGAACGAGGATGGGCTGCAGAGGTTTTGTAAAAGCTGACCAGAGACAAACGTACCCAGCCAGCAAAGAAAAGAATCCTCCCCTTCTCCCCAGCTGAGATGTGGGTCACAGCTGAGCCGTGAGGCCTAAAGTGTTTCACTGAAATTGTGTAATATTGCTCAAAAAAGACAAAACTGCACCATTCAACCAGACCAGGGAGAAACAAAGAACTGCAGAAGCCATCTCTGTTACTGCACAGTTCGCATTGTTACAACTCAAACTGCCTGTTCAGAGTGTGTAAAGTCTTCCCAAAGCTCCTCTGGTTGTGGCACATGAACAACAACCGTTTATTGCCCGAGAAAGCTCAGGAAAAGCAAACGAGCCAAGTGAAACTGGACCTCAAACCCGAGCCAAAACCCAAGTCACATTACCTGTCTGAGCCAATTCTTTGGGCCTTTTTTGCTTTCTTGGCTGCGCTGGTGACTGTGAGACCATCTGTCTCTTTCCCGCCTTAGCTCCAGTTCTAGGTGGCTCCTGGAATACCAGGTGGAATTGTGAATAAAGGATGGTTTTGGGACATTTGGCACCGACAACTGATGAAGTGTTTGACCCTCGCTTCACACCCCTAACTCATGAGCTAAAACTGCCTCTTGGAACCCAAAGTTGTCTCGCAGTGTGTTAAGCCATAATGTGTCAGGATGAAAAATCTGCAAGTCCTTCATCTAATTCTGGCACAATTTAGCATCCAACTGATGCAAAACCAGACCCATTTGCCCATGTCCTCCTCAGCTCACCCATGCACACCCAGGACCTTGCACCAATTGCTGACTAAAGCCATTTTCTGGTTGTCTGAGCACCTTTTTGATAAAGGAAACAAAAAGCTGGGCCGGGAGGGGAAGAGGGGACAAAAACCCTCCGTGCATCCAGCAATGCTCCCCCAGAATTCATCCCAGTGACCTCGCAACAAACCACAGATGCATCAAGGCTGCAGGAGATGCTCTTCTATTTTAAGGAGAGAGATTTGTCTGTGTCCCTGACACTGCTCAAGTGATGACGCTGCAGGGGAAAATGTGATGGCTTTTGACAAGGTCTCTGTTTGGCTTCCAGAAGAACTAAGAGCAGTTTCAATGAGGAAAAGATCCACGTCACAGTACTGTGTGGCAGGTAAGACAACCAAAATCACTGCCCTTGCTCCAGACCCTTCAGTGTTTGCTCCGGGTAGAGACTCGGCTGCACAGTCCCTGCCCAGGAGCAGCAAATTGTTAGTGTTAGCTTTGGATTCCCAATTATCACAGGATCACAGAAGGATTGAGTTGGAAAGGACCTTGCAGACCATCTTGTTCCACACTATGCCATGGGCAGGGATACCTTCCACCAGATCAGACTGCTCCAAGCCCTGTCCAACCTGGCCTTGCACACTTTCAGGGACAGGGCATCCATAGCTATTCCGGGCAGCCTGTGCCAGTGTCCAAGATGCTGTTCCCAAGGATTTCCCTCCCTGGAGTTACACCTCATGGCATCTAACACACACTTGCCTCACTCCCTCTCCATGCCCTGCTTCCCTCTGCCATCACCCTGCCCGCTCTCCCACAGACACAGCAACAACAGCCCAGAAAAGAGGTTGGAAAAGGGTCTCTTCACCGCTGCCTGGAGAGCTCTTCCACTTCCAGCTGGAGGCTGTTGATTTTGTCCCCAAACTCCTGCTTGAAGAGCCGGTTGTCCTGCTGGGCCAGCTGCCGGTCCTTCTCTGCCTGTCGCAATCTGGATTTGAGCCACATGAACTTGTGATAAAAAACAAAAGCCATGGTGGGGAGGAAGACTGAGTTTAACCAACAAATAAAAAAAATAAAAAACCCAGTGAAAAGGTAAAGCCAAAAAAAAGAGAATGGTAAAAACAATGGAAAGGAGGAAAATAGTTCAAAGCAAAGCAAAATGTAGGTGAACCAGGCAGAAGCTCTCGTTTTCAATAGTTTTTATTCTACCACTACAGTTTACAGCCATTAGATGAGAAACAGAAAACATCACTTTTATCCAGATTCAAAGCAAACCTCAAGTACACAGAATTTTAAGTCCAATTGGAGTTTAATGTACGTTACATTTCAGCTTTGCACAGGTAACTGGAACTTGCAACATAGGTTGTAGCTACTCTATTGAGAATTAGTCCATGTTCCTGGTCTCTCCCATGGATGGGACACTTTGGCTCAAGCCCCAGGCATCAGTACACCAACACACTCCCACTCGGGGCCTGACATCAGAAGCAGCCAAATCCTTAAATCTGTCTGATTTCAGCACAAAGCTCACCATCCAATCCCCTGTTCCTACAGCAGAACTGTGGGAAGGGGGGTTCCCTGTCCTAACCAGCTGTTCACACACCTTGATCAAAGCTTCCACCTTTCCCTTAGGATTATTTTTTCTCCAGGGAGTTAGGATGAGTTTCTAGTAGCAGGTTACTGAGGGGTGAGTTTATAGGTTCAAGCATGCGGCTCGGGCGTGGCAGGGAGGTTCCTAGCAGGCCTGTGCTGGGAGCCCAGGGAACAAGCCCCGCAGTGGCCCACGCTCGCATCCGCAGGGACCAGGCTGAGCCCCGTGGATCTTTAAACACACCGAGGTGTTCCCTCCTGTGTTTGTCACATTTGCCATCCACTGCCCCAGGGAGCACCGTCCCACAGGTCAAAGGGAAAACTGGCACCAAAGAACTACTACAGGCATCTCACCAGCGCAAAAAACCTCTTATTCGACACAGAAACTCCCCAAATCCGACCTTCCAAAACAAAAAAGTATCTCGAGGAGCACTTACAAACCTAAAGCCTGTGAGAGGCCAGCACAGAGACTTCTGTGATCAGAGAACATTAGTTTATAATTGTTGAAGCTACAGTTACTTCAGATTTTGCACCAGGGTGTTAAACTGGCAATTATTTTTCCTATTGAGAGGCATTTCCAAGCTTTAGCTCATGTTCCATCAGCAAATTCCATTTGTTTTGAGCAAGGCAAACTCAGAAGAAAATGAAAGAAGTGTAAAAGGCAACTCTCTTCAACCACCAACTACTCAGACAAGAAAAGGGCAAGGACCAAATTTCCATCTCCACTCCCCACTGCTGCACACCGGGTTCCTTCTCCTTTTTTTAATGTGTTTTTGTTTCCTTTAAACAAAGATCAGAGTATTTTTACAAAACCTGTAACTCCCCTTCCTGGGAAGGGGAGAGACCTCCCAAAACACCTCTCCTCTGCTTCCTGGGGACAGGAAGGACCACAGGGTATGTCTGGAGGGATTCCTGGCAGAGGTAGAAGCAATGCAAAGAGAAGGAGGTTTCCACTGAACTTACCACTCTATCGTGTTACTCTAAGACACCTATAGCTACTAATTCTGGACACATGAAGTGTAAAGGAATAAGGATAAGTCCCCGCCCTCCCCCCAAGTCCCTAAGGCAGAATCCAGGCAGGCTGGTTACGGGAGGGCCGCTCTTCCCGGTGACGGGCCGGCGTCGTGCCCGCTCGGCTCGGACTCGGGGCTGAACCCACAGAACAGAAGAGAACGGAGAACGGCTTGGGGTACGCACACAACTACTGTCAACAACTTCCAGGGATGCATTTCTCGTCTACTTCACAAAAAGGGCAACACAGAAAAGGAGTTGACTGTCCCGAGCTGGCCACGGTCCCGGCTGAGCCGCGCGCGCGCCGAGGGCTGCGCTGCTGCACGCGGTGACGGCAGCGGCTGGGCACGGCCACCTCGCCCGCTCCTGGCGCTTTCCCGGGGTGCTCAGTGGCCAACTCGTTGGTACTTGAACACGGTTTAAATGGCGGGGTTGGGGATCTTTATACCCGACTAAATCTCGGCAGAAAAACTCACTGATTTTAAAAACTCGGCAAATT
Source organism: Cnemophilus loriae (assembly GCA_013397755.1). Lineage (NCBI taxonomy): Eukaryota > Metazoa > Chordata > Aves > Passeriformes > Corvidae > Cnemophilus > Cnemophilus loriae. Next base: position 551,234 of record VZTF01009178.1, on the reverse strand, counting down.
CCAAATCAACTTTAGGTGGCAATTAACATTTTAACAGTTGCTTTTAGCAATTCTCAAGTTCTCCCCTCATAAATGAGTTCTGATGTCAGAGCTGTGAGGTGGCCAGACATAAAAATGTCTAATGATGCTTCTGGATCAGTTTGTTTGCTGCACTATTTAAGGTTTTTGCCTGTTTCACCAAATCCTTTTCACTGTATAAGTAAGTGAGAATGAGGATGATGAGAAAACGGAAAAAATAAGAACAGCAAGAGAAAAAGAACACGTGAATTAGCTGAGTAGGCATCATGAAACATTTTCCAACACAAACCTGTTACAAAGAAATCCACCCTGTTCACCAAGAACCGCTCCCAATAGAAACCCTAAAATGAGAGCACCAACGGAGTGCAATGCGCTACTCATTAACCCGGTCCCAGAGGTGCTGCTCCCACCGCTCCCCTCAGGCAGCTCTGCCTAGCAGGGCACTGGGACTCTCCCCCGGCCCATTCTGGATCCATGGGACGCTACACTAGAGGACACACCAGGGGATCATGGTTCAAGTTCCCTGTCTTACCTTTGTTCCAGCTGTTTGATGGTGGCCGCCATCTGATTTGTTTTCTCTTCCAAGCGGCTGTTTAGTTCACTCTTCTGTTTCACTCCCATGTCTGAACTCTGGGAAAAGGAGCGGTGGGGGTTTGTGTAAGGAGCAGTAAATCCCAAATATACCTCCATAAATCATTTGGCACATGAAACAACATGGCAGAAGGCAAAGAGGCAGGAAAAGGTGCTGGAAAAGCAAATGCCAGGTCAGTATTGCAAGGGCAAAGGTCTCGCCGTAGAGGTGCAGGCTCCATCTGGACCCCGCGACAGGGCAACGCCACCATCCATGAAGCTTCTTGGATATGGAAAATGCATGATGCAGTGCCTGCTAATATTCAATACCTTAATATCATTCAGCTGTTTTGAACAAAGCCATTGGCTCAAGGAGACCAAAAGCAACTCTTTCCTGTTGTCAAGTTGATTTTAGGATCTACTCTGAGCATGGTGTTGCTGTTTGGAGAGTCTGCTTGTGTCACCACGCAGGAGTTACACCAGGGGCCCTCCACACCAGGCCGTGCTGGAACACCAGCTCCCACGGCTCTTTTCACACCACAGAACCACACAAGATGCCTTCCCCTGTCTCACACACACACTTGGACCATGATGAATTTTTGTTCAGAAGAAATCGCATTCGCCTTTACCCTCCACCACGTTCCAGGGTTCTCACAGCAGGACAGAAGTGTGCTGCACGGCTTGTGACCCTTCCACACCCAGCACCTTTCCAACAGGCAGGAGGAATAAATGCACAGCAGCTCTCACTTTTATCTGGAATTCCCTGCACCTCCTTAGCTCCCTACCTGCAGCTTGAAAGACAGTTCATGCTTTAGAGCCCTGAGATCGTCCAGCTGCTGTCTGAGTGCCACCAGCGCATCCTGCTTTTCACAGACATCCTTCTCCAGCATCTTCATGGCCAGCTCCATCTCCTGCCGCATCCCGATCTGCACCTCCAGCTCTTTCTCCACATCCTGGAACACAAGGAGCCCTCAGCGTTTCCAGGAGCTCCCCTCATGACCCAGGGGGTAAGCACCCTTCCCGTCTGCCCACGCAGTCCCTACCCACGAGTGTGCTGCTCTGCTGCAGCTTCAGAGTCACACATCTGACACATCCCTTAAGGAGAGTAACTCCACAGTTTTCAGCCCAGTATCAGAGCCAGGTGTGCAGCACGGCTAGCAGAGAGTCAGGGAATTCTACATGGGCCTGTCTTTGGGATGGAGGGTTCTAAGGAAAGATTTTATTTCCCAAAGCAGTTTCTATTTCCTAAATACCGTCAGGTCAGGCATTTTTGTCCCCACGCGTGTATTGAACAAGAGCTCAGCACGGCAGTGGCCCTTTGCAGCCTTGGGGGGTGAGCCCCGAGCCCCCCCAGTCCTCACCAGGCGCAGCTGAGTCTCCTCCTTCAGCTGCTTCCGTGCCTCAGTCAGTGCCTGCCCGTCAGCAGTTCTGTCCTTGGTGGCCTGAGGTAACAGACACAGTTCACTTGGCATTGTGTACTGCCAGCCCTCACTTGGCCTCGTTATTGGCTTTTCCCCAACACTTGGAATTCTGCAGCAGCTGAGGACAAACCAGCACAACTCCTATATCCCCATTTTCCTGCCCTCCCTCGGTATGTCCCACTCCCTCCCGCCCCCTGACACCTTGCCCAGCGAGCCGTGAGCTGTGGGAGCTCCCGGCTCCACGCACACTCCCTGCTCCCCCGCTGTGGCCAGGCAGGATTCCCTGCGGCCAGGGCCCATCTGTTCCCTCTGCACAGGGCCCACCTGCCATTCCTCTAATCCACTGTGGGGTTTGTGTGAGACACACAAGCAAATAAACTCTGTTCCAAACAAGGCATTCAGGCTGGGCCCGCCCCAGGGCTCAGCAATCATCCCCACACACACACAAACACACCAACCTTACGACTGGACTCCAGGATGTAGGAGCTTTCTTCCTTAACCCGCTCCATCTCTTCCTGCAGCGTAATGATCCTGTTGTTGGCAACTGCAAGCTGGGAACAAAACACAACAGTAATGCATCAAAAACATACTTCATTCGCTTTTTCCTCTCTTGACGCCACCAGATGAGGAAGATTTGAATGGAAACGGAGGACGAGCAGCACACAGCACCATTAGGGATGGGACACCTGGCTCAGAGGAATTCCCAGAGATGACAGCACTGCAGACCAGCAGATTAATGTAAGTGTATGGTCAAAGGCAAAAGTAACTTCAGGCACTCCTTCTGGCTTTGTAACTCACAACTCACATAAGGTTCACGCACAGGAGCAGCTCAGAGACATTCCAAGGGATCGGCCGTGCTATCCTGTGACAAACCCAAACAGAACTCCCAGATGCAAGTGCGAGTCCTTGGCAGAGCTCAGGCCCGACACACACACGGCTGTGACGTGTGACACAGCTCACCACCTACCCCCCGCCTGGCCCAGCGCGTGCGCTGCCACCGCAGCCTCACTCTGCACACGCTCTGCTGGCTTCCCTTGCCAACTTCATTACCAAACCCCAAAAACACTGCAGTCACCACTGCAATTCATCTCCTGGTACCACGTCGCTGTGCAGGTACTACGCCAAAAGGCACTCATTCCGTCAGGTAAGACCTCCTGTCACCCATTTGTCAGGGAATTGACCCCAAAACATTTTATGACATTTATGCCCTCACTAATGAGCTGCAGCCCCATGTTAAAACACAGACTGCTATTTCTCATGCTTAGGCTGGACGTTTTACTTATAATGACATTTTTTCCCTCATTTTTTGCAAATTTACATAAACATACAGTTGATTTTCCAGCTTGTGCTCAGTAGCGACAGCCAGTGAAACTCCTTGGCAGGTCAGCTATTCCAGTTCCATCATTAAACACCCCTCATTCTGTACACCAGACATCTGAAAGGAACTCCTCCCTCCCTGGTTAATCCCTAATTCCCAGAGGCCAAAGCATCAGGTGGTTTTCCGTGACACTTACCTCCTCAGTCAGCTTTGTGTTGGATTTCTCCAAGGCATCCACCTTGGCCTGCAGGTTGTTTACTGTAGCACTGTTGAAGAGAAAAAAACCCCCCAGTAATTCCTTCACTTTTTAAAATCTCGTTTTCTCTTTTGTTCTACAAGACAATAAGGAGCCAGAGATCATGTTTTACCTTAGATGTCTATTGAGTTCTTCTACGTAGTTCTTCTGGTCCAAAATAGCAGTAATCTGACCATCTCTGGAAAACACAAACAGGGCAGCCTGGAACACTCGAATACACATTCCCAAGAGGGGAGCAGCAGGACAACCGTGTGTGCACCTACCCTTCGCTGCCTTTCGTGCTGCTCCCATCTTTCAGATACATGGAGAAATCGATAACTCCGACCTGGAGAAGAAAAAATTGCATTTTACATTAAACACTTGCTTTCTAAGACCTGCTGCCACTGTTGCCAGGTGTGGAAGTTTAGAGTTAGAACATCAGCACCTGCTGTACTTCAGCAAGGGTTCATTACATCAGTAATCTACGCAAAATTAATGATTTTTCCAATTTAAATGAGCAGAACAAACCCATTAACTGAACACCCAGTACCTGGGAGTCCAGGTCCTCTCCCTTCATGCAGAAGTTGGCATCAATGACATTCAGACCTACGAGAAGACCAGCAATGATGGCACCTTCCTCTTCCATCATCAGTGCATTGGGCTCGTAGAATTCACTGCAGGATGCAGGGCAAGAGATACAGAGGGGCGAGATGGGAAAGATGATCAGGATCTTACAAGAGAGCAGAAGTGAACCAAACTGAGCATGAGTCCAGCACTCACCTGAGAAGATCCTTTCTGTTAATCAAGGCTTTCATGTACTCTGAAAGTTTCTTCTGCATCAGAGCCAGGCGAAGCCAAGCTCTTCCTCTGCCCACAGGTGTCCTGCAAAGGCCAGAAACAAACATTTCCAGACACCCTGCAAGGCACAGTCACCAACAGCTCTAATAACCCCACCCTACTTCAAGTTTCTGCACTCCCAAGACAGAGCTGGCACTGGTGCAAACAGAGAAATACAAGGTATGTAAGCACAAATAGGTCCAGACCTCTTAGGCCATCACTGTTTGTCTCTTAACTCATGATGTTTCTGTTGCCATACTAAAAAGATTTCCCTGATTATCCCTGCTGGATGCTGCCAGACAGATCAGCTGCTTCAGCTCATCACCTTGTGATTCACAACCAGTTCTGCCTAAGTCACAGGAACTTGCACACCCCAGCACAGCTGCCCAGCACCAGTCCTTGGGGTGGGTCAGACCGGATGGGAATCCAGCCAGACAGCTCAGAACACCAACTCAGTGCTGCTCTCCTCAGGTGCTTTGCTCCTGAACGCCCTCACAGGGTGCCACGGGCTCGAGTTCCAGTCCTTCCCCTCTTTCCTCCCGGCCGTCGGGAGCACGTGGCTCTAACACGCTGACCTGGATGTCTGACCTCACCTGGCAGGAGCAGCAGCAGCCCAAAGAAGCCATGGCCAGCGCTGCCCACTCCTGACTCACTGACCTGGCGCTTGCAAAGGGTCACTGTGAACACAAGGCTTAGAAACTCACTCTAGAACTGTTCTTTACTTCCATTCATTTCCTATTGCAACGCTCTACAGCAGGAAGAGGTACCAGGAGCTCGGGCACAGCACTGGTCCTGTCAGCTGCTGCAGCAGTCCTGCGCAGATCTCCAGCAAAAGCACTTGTCCGTACGTACATCACTAAACACTAACCCAAAAGCAATTTACTGAATTTATCCACCTATTCTTTCAACAAAGACGACTCCATCCTTAGTCCTGTTGCTCGTACAAAAGCTTCCTTACCCATTTTTTCTATTCCAAGCCGAAAGCTTCTTACAGCTTCTTTTACCATGAAATAGGCAAGCCTGAATGTGATGTCTGAAATCCCTACAAAACTTTTACAAGTAATATATGCTTCCTGTGGCTTTTTGCCTCCCCTCTTTAACGCAAACTACTATCTTCTCCAGCTTGGTGCCTAAGCTTCCCTCTCACGTACACCTCACGTGACTTTATTTAAAAGAAAAATTACCTACATCAGCCTCAAAACTATTTAAACTGCTACAGCCTTCCTGTTCATTCCCTTGCTCTTGAGCCTGACTTCATAAATGCTCAATAAAGGCTGTTCCCATGCCTGAGGCACATCACCACTCCGTAAGTGCTAGCAGTAAATGCACTACTGTCCGTATGTTGCCAAGCTCTTAACAGAGCAAGAACACATCCTGTGCTCTCCTGCTGCAGATCCTTGATGAGGAGTAAGAGAGCAATGATCCATTTTTATCTGCAGAAGGGGACAGATGTATTCCTGAAGGTTCTGTTTGCCCTCCCTTCTCTTCTTCGGGATCCTTCTCACAATAAAACCCATATTACGTACGCATGCAATAAAGGAGTGTACTTACTTCAGCCCTGGGAGATCCTTAACACTTGCTGTAATCTCTGCAGCCTCAGGAACGAGCTTTTCTACTAATTCTAGAGGTCCCCAAAAAGACTTATTTTGCCCAAGAAAAGTCTTTTTGGCTAAAAAACAAAAAGAAATAAAAAATGAGCCTGTTAGACCCGTGCTGATATAACGCATTCTCAAACAAGCGAACAAAAAGTAGCCAAAACCTGCCAGAATGGTTCCTCTGGGGCTGCTGCTGGGCAGGCACTTGGTATCCTGGAATCCCAGCATAATTTGGGTGGGAAGGGCCCTAAAGACCACCCATTTCCACACCCCTCTGCTTTCCATCTCCAGCTACTACCACGCAAGGGCAGCACCTAAAGGACAGTCTGTATTTGGCCATTCGAGCTGTGGCTCAGGATTTCACAGGCAAACACATGCTCTGCTTCAAAAGCAGCTTCAAGCCACGAGCTGCACACAGCCCAAACCCTCAGTTTAGACAGAGCCATTGAAAAAGGAGCTCCAGGGTTGCAGTTCCTCTTCCAGCAAGGGGATACGTTCCTAAAGCACAAGGCAGAAAAAGGAGTCACGAGCTTGCCAAAACCCCATTTAATCCTTGATCACTGAGTTACAGCTGGGACGACTGAACCGCTGTTTTAAACACAGCAGCACCTGCGACGCCTCCACTTCCCCCTCCAGCAGGTTTTTGTGCCTTCCTCGGGCCTGCCCAGTCCACTGCCATCACAGCAGTGACGGTGCTCAGCCTCTCCTCGGTCTCGTGCAGGCTGCGGAGCTCTGTTTTTACCCCACACTGCTGTTCCCCACCGCAGGCCATGCCCCACAGTGCAGAGGGCTCTTGCCCAGCCTGAGTTACCTTTGAGGCCGTGCTTGAGGCAGTGCTCCATCACCACGAAGAACTGCTGCAGGGGGGCGTAGTCCGAGTCCAGCGTGCGGCCCAGGTTCAGCGCGGACTCGATCAGCCCCTTGATGCTCAGCTTGGCCATGTTCATCAGGTTCATGCGCTCGTTAGCCATGAGGTAATTCGGGTCTGCAACGAAGCAAGGAAAATGCTGGTGAGCAACAAAAGCTGGTTTGATTACAGTAAACACCTCGCCTTCCTCTTTCTGTTCCTCAGCTTCGAAGGCATTTTTGGGGCAGCGAGTTTCACAGGAGGCACTCTGCAGGCCTTTTGTGGAGAAAAGTCAACATCAACTAGCATTTTAGGGCCAAAGCCACATGGCATGGGAATAGACAATGTATCATACTTGAGGGTGCCTTAACACTTCGAATAACTACAGGAGCTCCCTATTTTCAAGGAAGACATCTGGAGCCTGGTGTTCATCCTGTGCTTTGCACCTTGACAACACGTCTCTGACTGTCATGGCCACCGCTTGTTCCAACTCACATCCCCTGCTACAAACCGGTAAGAATCCTCCACTTGCGGTTTGTCCTTCCATCTAAAGATCACCTTAGACCCCCTCACACTTAATCCAGCAACACGTGTCTCTATCCTAACTCGCATCTCTCTTCCTCAAGACTATTTTTTTAAGCTTAGATGTAACGTGGAGCCAACTACCGCTTATCTCTCTCGGTTTTAACACTGCCACTGGTTTTCACCAGTGAGAAGGAGCTGATCTTCATGGCTCCTGACAGGTCACACTATACTCTCAAACTCACAGATCTCCCAGGATTATATTCTTCCTGTACCATATTACAAACACCCAGACCTTTACACCTGCTACTCACACTCAATTTTTGAGCTCCAGTTCTCGGGTGCAGGCAGTTTCATCCCTGTAAGGCCCATCTATCCAGGGCTGCTGCCAACAGCCAGGGACCCTTGAACCAAGCTGCCGCCTTCACGAGTGAATTAACTACTCCTGGCAGCAGAGACGTGACCAGAGGACACCTCAGACTACAGATCTAAGAAAGAAGCACCCTGTCAGCACCCATCAGCCCAAAGTAGAGCCAAGAGCACAGCTAATATACCCACACCCGAGTGCACGTCACTGCGAGCTGGGAAAAATCCACAGCACAGGGAGAGGGAAGAGCCGGGCAGCGCCAGCATCCAAACCTGACAGCACAGCTCATTTGTTCAGTCTCTCCAAAAGCAGCTCAGGACAGAGCTTCTCTTATCCCGCTTCTTCTTCAGAGTGAAGCAGCACCAGAAGTCTCCTTCTCTACATTTATTTCCATAGCTTAGAGAACTTCCAGGTACTCATTTAGGAGTGCAATGCTCAGAGCAGCACTGGAGTGCAGAAAGACTGAACTTCGTGAGGGGTTTTTATTGCCTTTCAGGACTCCTGCTGCCTGAAGGTGATGGGTCTGGCTGATCTGGAGGTACCCTGAGGACGTGACCTGTTCTGGATTTCCAATCCATTTTATGACCTGCAGTGTAGCTAACAGTCACCCCCACCGGGAATGCAGACTCAGAAAAAAGTCAAGCACAGTACTGCCAAAACACAGAGACCTCCTCCTCATCCTCTCTCAGCACATTTCCTCACTGGCCAAGGCCACTGATCTGATGGGTAGCAAGGCATCCACAGCGACTCTGCGTGGGTGGCAAACCAATCCCTAACGCAGAATTAAAGGAACTGTACAAGAGAGCACCAAGGCAAATGCTCCTCTGGCCGTGGCTGTTAGCTAATTTCAACGGAAAAATATTTTCGCCATATCACACTAATCCAAGGTTTCCGCTTCCTTAGTCTGCTGTGAGCAATTGTGCTCTGCACGTGCAGTTTATCCCAGATTCTCATCTGGCAAACCGATCAGCTTATATAGTGTGAAACCAGATAAAATCCCTAAGGTTTATTCCAAAAATAAAATGCCAAGTAATTGATACTCTTGTTCTATGCACTGCACCACACACACCTTTAAAGAAGGCAGGGTAGGCAGGCAAGGCTGACTTTTACACAGTAAAACTGTCAGGCTGGCTTTACGCTGGGACAAGTCTGATGCTGGCATGGACCTGGCATGCTCCGTATGAGCCGGTACCTTCCCCAACTTCCTCCTGCCTCTAACTGCAAAACTTCTGCCTGGGCTTTCCTACACAGCCCATGTCATAAACCTCAAAAAGTAAATCCCCAGCCCTTGAACTTGGCCTTTCCACAGGGTTTGGGTTTCAAAGGAAGGAATCAAACTCTCAGGACATTTTGTTATTTAAATATCGCAGCTTCTACAGAACAGACATGTTTTCTAATCAGCTGCTTCCATGAAGATGCTTCCGAAAGCATCCGAGAATCCTGTAATTTGTTTAAAAAGTACAATCTGTACCCAGGAACCTGCAAGTCAAAAAAGAGTCAGTGCAATACAGGATCTCAAAGTGTTAAGCTGTGACTGGTCTTGGTACTTCTCATTTGGTGACAATAAATTTTATCACTCCTCATACTTACTCTAAAACAAGGAAGAAGCAACTAAAATGAAGCTAAAACTTGGATCAAAGGCAGGGAATGATGAGATACTGGAGAAGTGAAGAAACCCACTGAAAGCAATGCCAATTCATTAGCATTTCATCAAGGTTCTCCAGCTTACATCCAGAACATCAACTTAAAGTAACCTGAAATTCAGCACGGCTGCTTCCGCGTGGCAGAGAAATATCTCTCATCTGACAAAATAAATGCAAAACGACTTATACGGTATCTTGTGAAAAAAAGAAGTCTCAACCCCCTCTTTTTCCTTAAAGCCTGCCTTGGAAAATGCCCTTCTCTGGGAAGCAGCACGGGCTGTTGTGCCAGGAGAGGAGGACACTGCCTGTGGCTGAGGAGGCTGCGGGCAGCACCCAGGCACAGAACGAGCACAGCGGTTAAAGGCACCGTGGTGGAAGATGAACAGCAAGGATCACTGTGCTCAGTGCACGAGAACATCAGCCTTTCGTGCTGCAAACACTTGAATCCCAAGCAGGAGCAGGTGTATTTAATCATCAAAGTACCAATTTGATTGGCCACTTGCTACATTGAGGATTCAACAATTTCACATTTGCATCGTTTTTAAAAATCAAGAAAGAAGCACTGTAACTAAGTTTCTCGTTTAGTACTTCACGAGTTCTAACAAAAATTTGCAATAGAAGTTTCAGAATCATTTTTTGCCAAGCCTTGGCAAATACTGCCAGCAAATCTGAAGAATCTCGACAGAAATACTGCAGAAAATCTGAAGCTTCAGGGTGATCTCTGAAATATTTTTTAAAATTCAACTTCCATATGTTGCCGCAACCTTTTAAGCTGGGCTTCTGCCAGGCTCAGGAAACTACTGCCTCTGAAAGCGTTTAGGAGAAGGCAAATAGCCCTTGTTGATTCACTTCTTCTACCTCCACTTGAAGTCAAAATAGTAAAAAAAAATGCAAACATTTATTTAAGCAACACCGAGAAAATGCAAGAAAGCCACAGCTACTGGCACTGGAAAGGAAAACTAACTGCATTTTGCACTCAGGCTCAAAATAATAGTGCAGAAGGCAACGATTAGCACAAACAAGAGCTGTGAGATGTGGGTGTGGAACGCACCTTCGGAATCATCGCGCAATTGCTCCACCACATCTGTCAAATCCTCCCAAGAGTCTTTGCAAACAGCAAAAGGAAAGGAAAAGAAAGAAAAACGTCATGCAAGCCGTGATCTAAAGGAAAGATTCAAAATCAAGGTATAAGAAAAGCATAACTGAAAGGGAGATTTGCATCATACAAGACTTAATTCACGGTGGCAAGAGATCTGCAAGTCAAAAAGGTTTATTAGTCTGCACAAAGCAATAGAGCAAAGCATTTTTCTCCCAGAGTCAGACCAGGGCAAGCTTCAGTAAAGCTGCAAAAGCTTTGTTTCTGCATTAACACAAGCAACATTTTTGTAGAGCACATCCTAAAAGGAAAAGCAACAAAAGCATTCCTTTATTTGTGAGATAAAAGCACTAAACTTGTGATATTTATGCAATGTCAGCTTTTGCTACAATTTCCTCATATCCAGCTCCAAGAAGAGCTGCTGGCAGGGAAACAGCCACACGTGGGAAGTAGGCACGTTCAGGGAAAAGACACACTGAGGGCATTTCAAAGGTTCAACAGAGCTTAAGCTCTGTTATGACCATCACCCCAAATGACAGATCCCGCAGAGGTGACCCAGCTGAGCCCTATACGGGTCACAGGCTGGTGATGATTCCCGAAGGACCCTGTCAGGGAAGCACCTCTCTCCTTGGCGGGACAAGGGAGGTATCCTGGGAGAGGAGCAGGCAGGACAAGGAGAACTGGTTTCAGCACACCCATTAAGTCCCTGTTCCAAACCCAGCGGGCCAAGGCAGACAAATGCCCTGAACCCTGGGCGTTTTTCACTCCCTACTTACGCACCCCCGCTCCCCAGCGCTCATCCGCGATCGGCAGAACGTCCAGAGCACGGGAAAGGCTCCGTCCCTCTTTCCGAGCCAGCTGTGCCGAAGTCCTGAGCAAAGTCCAGAGGCTGCGGGGCCCTCCTCCCTCCCACACAGAGGCAGCGCCAGCCTCCCGCCCCGGGAGCCAGCCCTGGCCCGCAAACTGCTCCTCCACGGCTGGAACAACAACCGAGAGCCTCGGTGCCACTTCGGCTCACTGAGCCGAGCCCCGCCAGCCCCGTGTGCTGCAGCACCGCTGCCCAACAGGCCCCCCAGCGCTCACTGGGCTATGCACGGCGCTCATTCCTAACCCTCTTCCTCCAAACCACACACTTGCACCAACACTCCCCTGGGGCTGAGCACTACTGCAGGAGCGACAAGGATTTCCCTGGAGGAAATCCCTGTCGTTGCAAGAACAGATCCCTGGTGATGCTCTCCCCCACGTGCAACACTGATGGCTTTTGGTCTCTCAAGACAGGTGCTGCAGCTTCCCAAGGGCCAGGAGACTGAATCTCAGCGTGGTGGACAGACCCGTCTCTGACGCTTCCCGGGACCCTGCTGCACAAACGGGACTCTGAGACCCAGATCCAGAGGCTGATCATCCCAGAATCCCTACCTGCACACAGTAAGGGAAGCCACACACCACCACGGCAAGGTCTTTTACCTGATATTGAGCAGCTGGATTTTTTACTTAATCCAAAGCACAAAGAGGGAAGAACATATAACCAAAACCAGACTTACCAGTATCTGGGTAATAGGGACAGAGAGAACTGACAGGTTTCATTTAATCTTTCTCATTTATTTTAAACCCTTAGCAAGTAACCCACGTAAAGCTCCCAGAGAAATATCCAGAGAAGTCACAAATATTTTCTTCTATCCCTACAAGCCATGATCCCATCTTCCTACTCGCAGGAACTGCATAAATTTTAACTGGTACTATGGTATTTGCATAGATTCAGAGGCAAAAGCACATACTTAATTAGCATCTTCTTTCCTATTTTCATTCACTCTCCATGCATCCAACTGCACTTTGCACGGAGTTAATTTCTTCTCTCACCTTGTACATTTTCCCACTTGTCTGGAAATTCTACCAAGCAACAGTGGGGAGAAAAAAATCTTCACACAGAAGAATCACGAAGACCTGAAACTCCATAGTTTCCATGGTCCTTTTGGTGTGTGAAAAACTCAATACTTTTGATTATGATGGAAATTATTTAATTCTGCACCAAGTTTAGAACACAGGATAACCAAGGCTTTTAAGTCTCCATAAAACGATTAACTCATTCCAACCAGATTCCCAGGAAGATTAGTATTATGGAACTGAATATCCCATTGGAATGAACACTCAGGCCAGTTCTTCAGGAAGGGACTGGAGAACTTGTCTCTAATGTATTAATCACCAAAATCACATCTGTTATTTGGACAATGGAGGGGTTTGCAGTCACTCCCTTCGCTGACACAGCAGCAGCATCTCACTGAAGGAGCCAGGATAAACTTTCACAAGCCAAAAAAGCTCTTACAAGTAAACCCTGGGACAACGGAACAGCATCGAAATTATTTCACACTGCTGCTCAACATTTACTTTGTTTTTAAAGGTTGAAGTTATCAGGCTAAAATAAAGTTGAGAGTCGAAACCTTTCTGAACCAACGAGCATCACCTCACACACAGCATCTCGATATGAGAATCAAGTTCCTCCAAAGGCAGATGAAATAGAATCACAGAATCCCAGACTGCCTTGGGTTGGAAGGGACTTAGAAATTCATCCCATTCAACCCCCTGCCATGGGCAGGGACACCTTCCCCTATCCCAGGCTGCTCTAAGCCCCAACCTGGTCTTGGACACTTCCAGGGATGGGGCAGCCACAGCTTCTTGGGGCAACCTGTGCCAGGGCCTCACCACCCTCGCAGGGAAGAGTTTGTTCCATCAGGAGGAAAAGGTCACGGCTTTTAAATAGGTCAGGATTTTTTAAATGATTTTTAAGTACAGAAATTTTAAACAAACTCGTAAGGAGAAGCTGAGCCATCAGTAAAATAACCTTAAAAAACCCCAAGGCGTCAGTTTTGGGAAGTAAAAAGTGAGCTTGATATAGAAAGTCCTGAGTGATGGTTCCATGTCAGCCCTGCTGCTCGGGCTGCTGGGAAAGGCTCGGCCCAAATCTGGACAAATATTCCTGTATTATGAAAGGGGAACCTCCGGTCGCATTACTATAATTAAATTGCATTCTGATATTCGTTACCTTAGGAATACATTTAATAGCAGATAAAGAGGTCAAAGAAGAAAATTAGGTAGATGCTGTTAATGTTATGGGAGGTACATAACTAATTCTTTCAGGTTAGGTTTGCCAACATGATGGATCACGAATCGTTGACAAAGAAAAAGGAACAGCAAATGTTTTCAGCATCATGTTCAAATACTCTGCAAGCCCAAAATCAGGGAAGCCAACAGGCAGTTTGCAGCCTGGAATGCCAGGAACCATCTACTCAGGACAAAGTAGCTTAAAAAACCATTTATTTTAAAACCCACCGCATAAAAATTCCATCTCTAAATATACACATATACAGAGAGCCTTGCATACAGAAGAAAAGAGCAGTCAACTCTGCAACAAACCAGAAGGAAATAAAAAAGAAATTAAGAACTACAGACAACCTGGAAATTCCCGGCCCACTCTCCATTACACCAATGGGACAAATCAACAGCCAGAGTACCTCACATGAAGTCACAGTTCAATGCCACCCTAAGTCTTACTCCCATCTCCACATGATTACCATCAAATAATTAACCAATTTCTCTATGTTGCAACTGTGTGCAGTTATAGGGAATGTTTCTGCACAACCAGCCTGTTTTCAGAGGGAAATGCATAGCTAACTGCTACGGGAAATTTCTCATCCTATTTTTAGTCCTTGATAGTTTACACCAAGAAAATGAAAACCCAAACCCTTGGGGTTTTTTCCCCATCTTTCACTTCCCAGTTTGGTTGACACTTAAGTGGTTTCTCTGCAGCACTTTTGACTCACCACCTCTGAGGGATATAAACCTGCCCCGAGTTTCCCAGCTTTGACTTCATCTAGACTGACAGAGCTTAAAAGAGCAAAGTAAACAATTCTTAAGAGTAATTTCTGAATTGAAGTCTGGATTACATGACCTAACCGCTATTCCCAAGATTTATGACCACGAACACGCTGTAATTCATTTAACTTGCATTTACTGACTTCACGTTTCTTCTATTAAATCTGGTCTCCAGCTCCTTCAAACCTGTCATCTATTTAGGGGTTTCTGTCACCAGACGTGTTTTAGGAGGTTTTTCCAACTACAGAGTCATCTCATGCAGGTTTGTGTCCACACCTGCAAGGTCCCCGTCACTCTCAGTACAATTCAGATGTTTCCTCACGGGAAAGGCCCAAACCACTGAAAAATCCCATCCCTCCCACAGCTTTACTGTTCCTATTCCACACTACTAGAGAAACCCTAAACCCAAGTTAACAGCTGCCAGTTTGCAAAACAAAAGTATAACCAGTAAGGTTATCGCTGCTTCCCTAAACCGTTTTGAAGTACGCAAAGAAACATGGAAAAACACTTGGATAGAAAATGGAGAGAAAAGGTAAAATCTGACAGCCGATTCAATAACCAGTGTGCCAGATTAAAGGGCAGGAGGTTTTCAGAAGAACACTTGTTTTTCCTGAAGAGGTCTACAACTCCTTGTCAGGGCATTTTACACAAGCATGCATCAGAAACTAAAACTTTTAAATTACTGGTGAAAAAAGAAGAAAAAAATCTGACCTTAGCTTCTGCCCTATAGAAAAGATAATTTCATCTTCGCATGTTATAAATTCTAATTCCAATTGCTCCTCTTACTGCAAACAGAGGAGGATTAATAAAAACAGGAATACTGTAATTCTTGAAAGTTCTCTCAAGTTAGCACATGTATTCCTTCTGGTCTCTATTACACGGTGATCCCATGAGGACAAAAATTTCCACAGCTCTATTGTGAAGCTCCTCATGATTATTCAAGATAGAAATTTAACATCCAGTAAAATGGCCTAGAAGAAGGCCATTTTGTGTAACTTCTTCCCAAAGCCGAGACCAGTGTTCAATGCCATCCACACACACACACACTCTGTTTAACATCCAACAGAAATACAATCCACGTGGTTTTTACCTCCATCCTTAAAGATGCCTCAAAGACCATCACAGGCATTGCAAGCAAACAAGGTTAACGACTACCAATGTCACATTTAATTTGGAGGGGCCTGCAGAGCACAGTAAGGTTCTGAGAGTCTTATTAAGAATCACTGCCCGTTTGAAAAAATAAGTTCTTTTTCTAATCCAAGCAGATTGACAGTAAACACCAGAATCTGCTTATTTTCATACGCACACAGAATTGTTTCAGTCAACTGAAAAAGCGTATTAATTGCTTTTATTGTGAAATTGAGCAGCCATGCTACAGGTTATATGGAATGTACACAGTTGCAAGCAAGTCAGTATCTGCTACTTGCTTTTAATTTGAAGAAAAGTTTTGCTTAGTTGCTCTCAAGCTCCAGCTTTGTGCAGCACTGGAACTCCTGTGCCTGGCTCTGAAGGCAGGATGGCTGCTTGAGGGCTGGGGACAGAGCAGATCACAGGCCAGGGACAGAAGAGAGGCCAGGGACAAAACTCTCCAGAAGCAGCAAGAGCTGAAGGACAGCAAATGGAAGGCTTCAAATCTTTATTCCAGCAAGCTGTTGGATTCGGTACTGACTGCAATATGTATTTTACATGTCTTGATTTGTAAGGAAAAAACTGTCCCCCTTTGCTATGCCTTTGGCAGACTTCTCCAGCTTTTTTTTCCCTTCCTCATAATGCCTACCTTTGCACATCAGTTTTATGGAGACGCTCCCAGGGACACGAGCCCACGCTCCTGTCCCCCCGACCTGTGCACACCCTGCACACACAGCAGCAGTGCTGATGCAGTAGCACCAGACCCAACACCGGCATACGGCTGTGTCAGCTTTCCTATTGTCAACACTTTTCCTGACCTTCTCTGTTCAAAATATGACTTGGATCCAAATACACCCAACCAACCAACGAGCAACCTTAATCTACGCATGCATAAAGATCTCCAGGAAGGATGTTATGGTACTGTTCTTTTTGCATCTATTTTTGACGTATGAATTAAATGACATGGGAAAGAAAGGAGCAAACGCTGTTTTCTAACCCCCTTCTGGCACTCCCAGGAGAGCGCCTGTAATTATGCCTTGAAAACACTGGAGTAAGACCAAGGAAGGTCTCAATGTCACACACAAGAACACGGGAACTGGAAGACAACTGAATTCCTGCTCACCCTGTACTCACCTCCCTGAAGCCCTGGGATATGCTTCAGAGGGAATGTTAAGTTTCTCCTTTTGAAACCTCTGTCTGGTATCCCACTGTGTGACTAAGTACTTGGCAAGCCAAATCCAAACCCAAGGGCTACCTGTCACTGAAAGCAGTTGTCAAATGGAAATTTAATTATCCCTTGGAAATTTATTTTAAACCTTAAATCCCCACCACAATTTCACTTGTCTCATTCAGCAAGACAATGTAAGACACTGCTGACCAAGCGAGACTGCTTGGTGGAGTGGCATTTCAGGAGTCACTGGAAAAGGGTCAGCGATGAGAAGCTGGAGCCTCCTTGCTCTAAGACCGAAAGGTGCACCCAGCAAAGGCCCTCAGAACCTCAGCACCTGCAGAAACTCATCACCTCTCCTTCTTCCCCGCCTGTCTATTGGCAGAGCGCTGCGTAGATGTCCTCTCATGTTTTTAGTACTCCCAGAGCATTCAATTCTCGTCCTGTTATTAAACTGTCTATCAACCCAGATGACAAATCCTTTTTCCAGGGGAAAGCAAGATGTGCTCCATCTCCACGTTTCAGACTTTCGAGCCATTATAAACAGCAGCACGCTCATCAGAGGCGAGCTGGGGCACTGTGATGGCATCGTCACCTGACAACGGGCATCGCTGCGTAATCGCTGGGGCTTTCCAAAAACTCCCCACGACCAGGCACGCGCTGGGGTGCTGCCACTGTGCTGCCCCGGTACCAGCTGGCAGCCCACTAACAGAGCTATCAGCCCTGGTCTAGGGGCAAAATCATGATTAAATGTTCTCACTGAGAACACGTCACGGTTTTCTTCCTTCGTGAGATACACAAACCCGATACAGCTAAAAAGATAATTCATCACAAATCTGCGTTAAAGGGCTCGGTTACAAATTCTGCGGGCAATCTGAGGCAGCAATTTGGCTTTCTGATCTGCCCACGGCTGTCCAGGCTCTGCAGGCAGGACACGAGCATCTGGTCCTGGAGACGCCCCCTCCCAACTCGTGCAGCGCCGGAACAATGCCGGCCCGGGGCTCCCGGGGCACAGCCGGACCGTACCTTCGTGGGTAGGCTCGGGGTCGGGTGTCAGCGAGATGTCATCCAGCTCGCGCAAGCACAGCCACTCTCCATCCATCGACACGCGGAATTTGCAAAGATAGATGGTCTCCATGGCAGCCTGAGTGATCTTGTCTGTGGTGGGGGTTGGCATGTCGCTTTGAGGCGTCAGAGCAGACATGATGACTCAGCTGGTACAACAACAACGGGGGCAAAATAAGGACTAAAAACAAAAGCTTTCTCAAGAAGAAAATCAGAAATACCTTGCGATTAAAGGACAGATTGCTCAGGATCACAGAGGCTGCTCTGGCCTTTTCATAGATCAAGCAAGGTAAAAACGCTGCTCCTTCCCGCTCAGCTCTGCCTCCCTCCTTTCCACCGACTGCCGTCGTCTCCAGCTATGCTAGAGGCTATTGATCCTCAGCATCCACAGAAAACCTGGCTTCTGCACCAGAGGCAGCAGGGGAAAACAGGTAAAAAAAAATAAAAATTTAAAAAAAAAATAGGCAGCAGAAGCAAAAAGAACGTCTTCCTCTGGTGATGACCCCAGGAAAAAAACAAAGGACGAGCGGAGAGGCAGTGTCCCGGTGTGCGAGATCCGAGCGCCGGTCCCCTCTCCCGGCGCAGCCCGGGCAGCGAGTGCCGCCGGGATTGGCTGTGCGCAGGGAGCAGGGTGGCGACCAAAATGGCTGACTAATGAACTGAGCTGGAAATCCAGGCTCATGTGATCGCCTGCGATTCCCAGGATGCTGCCGAGACGCTGCTGATGCGGGGCCGGCAGTCAGGCGCTCCTCGGCACGGCACCTCCTCGCCGGGCTGTGCCAGCCCGCTTGGGAGCGAGCAGAGCATCGCCGCACCCTCCATCCATCGCCCCCGGAATACAAAGGAGCAGCGCTAGCAATACAAAGCCGCATTTGTATTCTGCTCACATCCCTGGATGCCACTACAGGAATTCAATCGGCACCTTTGTTTTCACAGGAGGTGTGCGAGTCGCAGTTCGGGTTTTATTCGCTGTGCCACCTTCTCAGGGGGCACCTTGGAGCTAAAATTTCCCATGTACAAAAAAGATGTTAGGATGGATTTATTGTCTCAGGGAAACGGGACGGAAAAAATGATCCGGCTCTAAGCACTTCAGTGACTGAGGATGAAGCTCTTTCAGCAGGGCATGTGCACGTGGAAGGACAATAAGGGAGAACACCACAAATACTGTGACCCAATCTTATACTCGAAAAATCTCCCCTGAAAATTGTGCTGCTCAGGTGAGGCTGACAAAGAAATATTGTCCCTCGGCAGGAAGAGAAACAGGCCTTCAACCCCTCAACAATAATATAATAATAGTATTTTATAATAACAGCACTGCATTCCCTGTCCCTTCCTGGCTGGCTGAACCTCGCCTGTGTCCCCAGCCCACCCAGTCCTGGTGCTGGGGGACAAGAGGTCCCCCCAGGTCACCAGACAGGCTTCTCATTCCCAAGGTCGCTAGAGTGTCACCACCCACCTCAACAACGATATCAGGCACCGATGAATTAGCTCATCTGACTTCGTTCCTGTATGGCTCCAATATATTTGAGGAGAGCAGATGTTTAACACGCATCTGAAATGGATGGACAGTCACCCTTAGAGAAGGCTGTCACCAGAACAATATATTGATAAGAATATGTGCCTAATGTATGAGACCTTGATTACTCTCCCTGCTTTTTGTTCCCCAAAGAAATATTCAAAAGGATGTACATCTGTTTCTTAGGAATGTGAAATGCCAGATTGCTGGATACAGCACTGAGCGTGCCAATGCATACAGCTTTCGGAAAAAAACGGCACCCATCATGTAAAAGCCTCATAAAACCGGGAAAAAACGATTAAGAGCTGCTATTTCTGACTGGCAAGAGGAAGCAGTTGCTTTCGGCGAAAACTTCCTGCTTAGTGCAGCACATTTCGACTCAGCAACTCTTTCCCCATTAGGCCAAACCCAACCAAGCACCACGCAGCGTGTTCTGACAGCGACGCAAAGGGCACTTATTTCACAGAAAACAACAATTACTATTGTTTCTTCTCCCCAAGAGAACAGAGTTTATAAATCGTGCTGACAGCATCTTAACTCGTATATTTATACACCCTTTCAGCAACGGCAGCCTCTAGTCGCAGCATCCACGTCGCAGCACCCACGTCGCACCACCCCAGATTCTAAACCCAGGGAAAGTGGCCATGTACCAACTGCTACCGAACAGCTGCTGGCCCTGGCTAACCCTTGGACAAGGTCTAAACAAACAGCACATGGTCAAAACTGATACCCTTTAGAATCCACAAAGCACCATAAGCTGTTGCTCAAGCTATTATGCAACAGATCTCATTATCAGACAGTTTAATTTCTTTGTTTCGAAGCAATTAGAAACACCAACAGCACTGGGTGTAACCCTGCAGCTCCCATTTCACAACACGGGTCTTCAGCTGAACTCAGCACTGGCAAGTGCCCTGCGCATCAGGATCACAGGCAAGGTCTGCTAAAAAATTAGGAACTGTTCAACCTCCGTTGATTTGCTTTTAACATGAAGAAATAAGAGAAGCCAGTCTTCCCCTTCCAGCTGAGTTCTATTTTCAGGCTCCTTTATGCAACGATCCTGCCGCAAATACTCCACAGGGATATTTAAAGTACTTGGAAAATGTTCTTTAACTTTGACTTACTTCCAAAACCGAAAAAAATAACCAAAAAAAACTTAAACAGGAACTGACCTTTTAATCTCCACCTGAAAACCACAAGACAAACCTTACTCTATCCCCATCCTGTGCCCCAAAGTGATGAAAGCAACAAAGCATCTCATGAAGAAATAAAAGAAAGGCATCAAATATTTGTGTCGTCATAAAACCTTTCATACAACTACCAGGGAACTCAAGGGCACCTGATAAGGCTCCATCAGGGTTCCAGGATGGTCACGGACACAGGAAAACCCAAATCACGGATAAATGCAGAGGAGGTTGTGCAGGATGAACCACTTTCTCCATCTCAAACCAGTCAGACAGCCCTGACCGGTCCTACAAACCCTCCTGTGAGCTACACTTTGGCATAAGCCATTAGAGGCTTTGGCCAGATTGCAAAACGTAGCAGGGTTCTGCCAAGACAGTTTTAAGATTAAAGAATCACAGTCTGACTGCATTGGAATTTTAAGACCAACCACCTGAACGCCAAGCAGTCCATCAGTCACCAGTATTTGGGAGCTCAGCTGTAACGCAAAGTATTTTGAGTTTCAAAGCTGAATAAATTAGAATAATCTAAGCAAAGAAACCCAAACAATTTCCCAAACCACCCTTAGGACTCCAGGTAGCATCTCTGAGTGTACTTTTATTTTCAGAGCCTGTGAGCAAACTGTGTTTCCATCATTAGGAGAAAGTTTTCCTCCTCACTGTGTAGAGACTGCAAAGCAAAAAGGACAAAGCCATCTCTGACATGGAATGTCATCTAAAAAGATAAAATTAGCAACACAACATCTACATGGCAAAGCCGGCTTCTGACTCCTCTGCCAGCACAGATATGCGCATTACCTCAAATACCAGCTACTCCCAACCCTGCAATCTCAAACAGGAATGGGCAAAAGGAAGTTTAACAACCAAAAATCAGTAACAATTCCCTAATTAAGAAGTGACAAACAAGTTTTTCTATACCTACTGTGAAACAGAGAGATATTATTTAAGAACTGAAGTAACTCTCATAATTGAAGGTACAACTAAGAAGTGGGAAGGAAAAGTCTACTTTAAGTATCATGGTATTGAGTAGGCTTTCAGTGAGAG
The DNA here is from genome assembly GCA_013397755.1 of Cnemophilus loriae. Lineage (NCBI taxonomy): Eukaryota > Metazoa > Chordata > Aves > Passeriformes > Corvidae > Cnemophilus > Cnemophilus loriae. The sequence goes on along the minus strand of VZTF01009178.1, from coordinate 529,799 downwards.
CAAGGAAAAGTTTGGGGTTTGGTTTAGGGTTTTTTTTAAGGACAGCCTAATCAGGTTGCTTTTACTGTGTTTTAAGGTTTTGCTGCAGGTCAGCATGTTTAAGTACATCATCTTGTTCCTTCTGTCTGGAACCATCTGTAACAAGTAAGCAGGTGCTGCTGCCATGAAGAGCTTTTGCAGTCTCCTTCCCTAAGCAGCTCTGGCCTTCACCTGATGCTGGGAATCAGGTGAGAATACAACAGAATACTTAAATGATTGTGTTGTAACAGGAAAAAAAAAAAAGACTTGAAATAAACCTCCGAAATACTGTGAAATACTGACTTTTTGATGTAGCGGCCACTGCCTCCCTGTAACACCTAAGACTTTGCAGCAGAACTGCACTGCTCCTGCTGCTCTGTGGGAAGAAATGAAAGATGCTTTTAGAGATGTGAGAACTGGAAAAAAACACAACAAGAAAACAGAGATGATGGGAAAAATTGATTTACTGACAGAGTTTGCCCGAGGAGAAAGAGGGTCCAAGACACCATGCAAATAGATGCTGATTCCTGTTCCCTCCAGACACCGCTATCACTGCGTCAGTCAGTCCCCGAGTGGGCTGTGACACACGATACTGCACACACGGCTGTCACCTCCACGGCTCACAAGAACAAGGGAACTTTTATATGCATCATAGAAATGTTTTTCACAAAGCTTACATGAACAATCAGTGCAGAATAAGGATAAAGCATTGCTCAACCACTGAGCTTCTCCACTTAGTCTTTGTGCACAAATGTGCTCATCTCAATGCTTCAGTTTCTCCACATCCAGGTAAGAGCTTCTGACAAAGTTTGAACAGCTAAGATTAAGTATTTTTCTTTAAGTCTTCTTTTCTATCAGAAGTAGCTCAACGCCTCGCATGCACATCACAGGGTTTACTATGGGTAAAGATCTCCTGATGAGGGAAAAATGACAAGTAAAACTGAAGGTTTTGACAGGGGCCCGTCATTTTAAACAACAATTTAGCAGGGAGGGACTTTGGACATAAGTTGGCAGTCACAGACAGTCCTTCACAGAGCTCAGAGCAAAGTCAGGGCATTTCACCTCCTCTTGGCATTACAGACATGGACTTCTTACCTCACCGGTTATAGCTCTGCTGAGTAATGCCTTCAAGTACATCAGCTTCCAAAGGAGAAAAACCAGATTCCCGCTCTAAACAAATCAGCTCCTGTGTGAGTGAATGCTCACCTGGGACAGGAGGTGACAAAGCAAAGGCCAAAAGCTCAGTCACACACACTCTGGCACCAGCCCAGAGGATAAAGCTGCTGGTTATTTTTAGGATGGATGGAAAAGAGAAGATCTCTTCTATACGCACCCACGCGTGTACCTTTTATTTGATTTTAAAACACACCCAAGTACCTCAGAGTACTCCAGCTTCCCCAAACACACCACAAGAACATCACAAAGAACCTTACAAAGGAGAACGCTATTTGCCACCCAACACGCCCTCCACGGCGATGCACTTCAGCCTCTTCAGGTCTCCAGCGTGCAGTGCCCTCACCTCGGATTTGTTCTCCGCGCCAGCACCAGGACGAAGCCCGAGCGGGGGTTCCCCAGCCCCTAAACTACACCCCGCGCCTAGGACAGCCTGTTGGATTTCCAAGGGCGGCACCGATTCTCCTCAAACGGTTCTCGTGCGGCTGGTTTTGCTGAGCTGCTGGGCCAGCAAGGCTCAACCATCCCCCCCGCCCCAC
>VZTF01009178.1:454619-527595 GCA_013397755.1 Cnemophilus loriae | reverse complement strand
GGTCTTACCCGTGAGGCGAAGCCAGGGCACCATCTCCTGCCTCCCCTTGGCTTTCCCCGGCGTGAGAGCTCATGGACAGCGGCGTTTTGAGACCCTGGGACAAAAGGCGACAAAGTCCAAGTATATTCTTTTGTATTTAAACTGCCAAATACAGCGTACTACAGGGAATTTCGCTTGGGAGATTCTTTTAGAAGACAAGGCAATTAATGTGGGCTGTGGTGTTGTCAGCAGGCAGGAAGCACATAAATCTGCCAGTTTTTAAAGAACATCCTGCCTTCTGTGCACTTAGGTTAAGCTGAAACACGTTGCTGCTTTCTTTTTAAATCTTACAGTAAAATTGCAAAAGCAAAGCTGTAAAGGCTACTCATTTCTGGAGACTGATTTTTCAGCGCTGCCCCAAATCATGCAACATGTTGCAACTAATTGAACAGATGCTTTAATCCACTTTACAAATCTCACAGCTGAATGTTTGAATTTTTACTTGCTAACGAGACTAAAACAATGCCCAGACTGTGTATGATGGAATATTATGGAACACAGCTAGGAAGACCTACACAGCTAGGAAAACCTTGACAAAATCTAAGGCAGCAGTAGATGGATTTCCAAGTGAGTTACTCAATATATTTTCCTTGCCCTGTATAAATAGAAACTTCAGGTTGTGATGCAGAAAGCACTGTTCCCCTCTCTGCCAATGTACTTTTCTGCCCAAGCATCCAAAGGCAGCCAGGCTTACTCTGGATGCTCATCACCCCCCAAGGATTATGTCTTCCGGGTGCAGAAGAACAAAAGAATAGCTCATACCTTGGAGCTTTCTACACTTTGCCTATGTCAGTTTAAATATGAATCCTTTCTGTGCAGGTGGGGGCAGGACTGACTATCCCTTGGATTACCGTGCTCCAGGCGAGCGGGTGGGAAGGACCCAGGGCAGGTACTTCCATGGCTGTGAGGGTGACAGGTGAGACAAAGCTGTTACCTGAGGTGAGTCCCCACCTGCTTTAGGTGCTGCTGAGGCTGCCAGTCCTCTCCAAGCAGGACCCTGGCAAGGACAAGTGCCATCTCATGGCTGAAGCACTCCTTGGCAGTGTCAGCACCTTCTCCAGAAGCAGTACTGGAAAAGGAAAAAAGCAGCATTAACCAGGACTTTGATCCACTCCTTGCTTCTTTTCCGATCGTCTGTGCTCCTTGCTTGATTTCATGTGTCCGTTTTCACAGGGATTTGCAAAACCCGTTCACCACCAGGAATTTCCCTTCCACACAAAACATTACTCCAAGTATTTCTTAGAGGCACTGTACAGTGTCCCCCCTCCCACAGCATTAATAATCGCAGCCTTCCCATGATCACCCATACATAAAAGCATACGGGAATGATGTTTACGGCTTTGTTCAATCTCTGAACTAACCGAGTGGACATAATGCCCGGTTAATCTTCATTAACCCGGGAGCTGTGCTGTGCCATCTGCCGGCAGGCTGGGCCAGGGCGCTGACACGGGGTGTTGCCTCCGGCCTTCAGCCTAATCCCAGTATTTCTGGGAACGTGTCTGTAATGGGACACCAATTTGCTATTTCCCTTAGTGACCGCTCAGATAGAGGTCGCCAGAATTTTGCTTGCCAGCTGCCCGGAGCTTTCCAAGGGAAGCACAAAACCAGATCCACGAAAGACCGTTAGCCCTTCGTTTTTGCATCAAGTGCGAAACATGCGCAAGCAGGTTCTGTGATAATGAGATCAGGGAGCATCTCTGCTGGGTATTTTCCATACGCCACGTGATGCCTGTTACACAACACCATCCCTCCCCAGAAAAAGCACCTAAGCTGCTTTTTTGTCCAGCATTTTGCCCCTTACTGACCTCTTGGCAGAGCATCCGGAGCATATCAGCCCTATCAGCGGCAGCCTCCAATCATGATCCCCGTGGGGAGTTACAGGTGGGAAAATTCTACTTCCCTCCTCAGGAAGGCGAGGACTCTTCTCCCTGGGAAGAAGGAGCAGCCAACACTGTTGCTCACAGCAAGGGCAGGTGAGTAAACACAGCTCTAAGGAAAAGAGCTGTACAGTGCACCTGAGACAGAGAAGGACTGTTCCCATCTGTCCAGCTTAAGCTTATTGTGTTTCTACCTCTCCCTTCAACAAACAGCCTGGAAAATTACCAAAATATTCTCCAGCCGGCAGTGAACAGCGTGTTCCCGGCAGAAACAGGCCTGGAGTGTCAAGGTTTACACAGGAACCCCATGAAAGCACATTTCACTTGCAGAGCACGAGCAGAGCACCTACATGTTTGAACTACAGAACCTGGCCTGTCACAGGATCAAGAGCACACACCCGTATCTTGGCTTCCCCCAGGACCACCGCCACACACACAAAAAAACCCCATGCTATGCAATCACATTACTAGATTAAGCAATTATTCCCCTGAAATAATTTCACATGGAAAACTAATACTTTTCAGATGGTATGGTACACAAATCGAGGCGTGGGCTCCCTGAAACCTGTCCCAGACGCAAGTCCAGGTTTTACCTGAGACAGTTTTTGTTAAACTTCAGAGAAATTATCACTCATTGTTTTTTCACAGCTCAGATTGGAACTGACCACTCAGAGTCAGCTCCTGGCAAGCATTTCAGTGCGGGGTTAAAATGCATTTACCCGCCAGAAGGCATGGAAGTCATCACAACATCCTCAAAGTCTACCTGCCCACAGACGACGTAACACCTTACCCATCTGTAAGGTGGTCCTGCAGCAACGCTACTTAGTCCTGTAGCAGCAGACAACATTTACCATTTATCATAGGGGAAGTTAATATGTTTATCACGTATATGGTTATAAAATCCAGACAAATCCTTGCTTTGCTTCTCACTGAATTCAGGAAGGGAAATAGTATTTCAGACCACATGGGACTAAGTAATTTAAGACAGCTTAAAAGTAGCGTCCATACATTTAAGAGCTAACAAAGGCGTTCATCAGAACAAAAATTAACTACTATTAACCACGTGTCTGCAGCTCAACACAGGAACAGCATGGACCAGAACAAGACAGCAAAACACAGCAGGCAAGTGACAGCTGCTTAACCCCTTCCTCAACCCACCCGCAAGAGGTCCATCCATCCCATCCTCTGCCCTTTCCTCACCCCATCAGTCCCACATGACCCATTTAATTCCCTTTGCCCGATACATCCCTTCTCGCAAGGCTTCCTGTTTACGGAAACACGACAGCACCGCAACAGAAGAAAATACCTTCAGACATGGGCGAGGTGTGGAAAGGGCCCTGTGCCACTCGGGGATGGCACCTTCTAGAAAGCACCCTCTGAAAAAAAAATCCCAAATACCACCCCACGCCCAGTTTCCTTAAGAATAAACCCCACGACATGGTGTATAAGATCTTTATTGGATTCAGTACTGCTACTCGCAGCTCTTACAAAAAGATAACTATCACTTAAGCTTCCTGCTTTTCTTAACCCCAGCCCGAATGCCAGACAGTTCCCCGGCATATCTGTGCAGCTCCCTCCGGACCTCGCGGACCTGGCCCTTGCGGCGGATTTTGGCTCGCCGGAATTTCTCCCGATGCTTCACCCGGGGATTGCGGTCGATCTTCCTCCTTTTGGGCGTGAGGCCTTTGTTTTTGATCATCTGATAGGTCACCCCTCTCTTTTTACTGGGATCCTCTCCTTCCGACTCCGCTGCTTCTTCAAGCACATCTTCATCTCCGGCTCTCTTCCTCTTGAGTGCCAGCTTCTCCTCCATCATCTTGTAGTATTTTAGGGCAGCCTCCTCATCCAGCTCCGACTCGTCCGACGATTCAGCAGCAGCAACAGCAGCAGCCTGGCCGTTAACGGGCGCAGAGGCACGTTTTGGTTTGTTTTTCTCGCCATCCATGGTGAGAAACACTGAAAACTTGTTTTCCTTCCGGAGCTTCTCTTCCTTCTTGTCATAGTAGTTCCTCAGAAGCATACGGACCTGTGGAGAAAGCTTCTGGTCTATAACGGCGAGGTCATTGATGATATTTCTGTACGCCACCAGCCGTTCGATGACCGGGTGACTATGAACCGGCATCCTCTTGGACTTCAAAACCAGATAGAAACTGATATTGGCACAGTAGTTCAGGTAGAGATGATACTTGGTCTGCAAATAGCGACTGCCCTTCCCCTGGGGGATAGTGCCGTCTCTGACCATTTGCAGCAGCGGGTGCAGCTCATCCTTGATCTCCATGAGCTTCACCTCAAAGTCCTCCATCAGCTGCAGGAGCTCCGGGGACTCCTGCTTCAGCAGCTTCAGCTGCTCCTTCTTGGAAAGGGCCTGCAGATCCTTATCAATCTTCTGCCCCTTGCTATCGTGGGTTTTCTGCTGCTCAGCCAGGTAGCCCTGGATCATGTCCAGACCATAATCATCCTCCCCCAAATCCCGCACCAACCGTCTCTGGATGACTTGAGCCTCCTGCTCCTCTTCCTCCTCCTCAGCATCGATTTCTTGCTGGCTCCGCTTGCCCTTGGCCTGGGCATCACTCCCATAGTCCGTGTCATAGTAGAGCTGCTTGCGCTGGCCCCAGGAGAGCTCATGGGGGAGCTTGGCTTCCGGATGGCGCTCCTCCAAGTCGCTTTCCATGGACAAGTCCCCCTCTTCATCCTCAACATCATTTTCGTCTTCCTCACCTTCTTCATCTTCTCCATCCTCAGCCTCCTCTGCGCTGTACTCCACAAAGGGATTCCGCTCCTGTGTCTCTTCCTCCTCATCCTCCTCCTCCTCCTCCTCGCTGTCCTCGGGCAGCTGCAGCCCCAGCACCTCCTCCTCTTCCTCTTCCTCGCTGTCCCCGGCCTCGTCGCCGCTGTCCAGGGCGGCCATCACGGCGCGGAACTTCTCCTCGTGGAAGCGCTCCACNTGCCCCGGACGGCTCGCGGGGAGGAGGGATTTTAGCCGTGGCAGCTCTCAGCACGCAATGATGCCACGTGGAAAAAGAAAAGAAAAAGCCTTTTGTTTCCTCCTCAGGGTTTTTTCTTCCTCTAGAAGTCCAGCCAGTACAGCTGCTGTCTGTGCGCTCATCTTACAGCAACGAGGAAAAAAACGGGTGGAAAACGCACCTGACACCTGTGCCCTTGTAATCAAAACTTGGAGCTCAGTTCCCTACGACCAGATCGAACTCGGAGAGAAGCAGAAGTATTTGCAAACCTCCCTGGAGACCTCCGAGGTGCAGACAGGAACTCTCCCGAGCCTTTCCCGTCACCGAATCGCACCTTTACAGGGATACAGGCAGCTCCTGGCAAGAGCCAGGCCCGTTCCTGGGAGCTGCGGGGCAGCTTCAGGGTGCACAGCTCGGCAGCTGCTGCTTCATCACCTCTGCGCTCCTTGAATCCATCCCCTTGTGCCGAGAGATCTGTGCGTCCCAGGAAAGGAGCAATTCTGATTTTTCGGCACCTGGGGACCTCTGACTAGGAGGGCTTTTCATGCAATCTCTGCTTATTCGCCTCTGCGTTCTCATCCTGTGTTTTTGTGCGCCTGTCAGCCCTGACAGAGCACCAGCCCAGCCTCTCACCTTTCCCAGGGGAAAATGACATTAATACTGAGCCACAGGGAAGCAGTCTGCTTTCATAAGCTGCAGGCAGCCCTGCCACAAGAACAGAGTAATTAGGCACAGGAATTAGTGTAGTCCGAGCTGAGAAACCCAGAGCCTGATAAATTAGGCATGCACATGCTCCGGCAAGAGCGGTTCTGCGTACGAGTGCAGGTGCTTTTTTCTCACCGCAGAACAGGTGCAGGCGTATTTATAAATGTTCCTGTCCACCTTTTTGTGGAAAAAAACAGGTCAAGCAAATACTCAAATTAGCTGAAACAGAGTGGGGGGCACAGCTTTACTCACTTTTTGTTGATTCATTTGGCGATCGATCTGATGGCAAACAGGTCTCAGTTTTGACTTTCTGACACACTCAGCCTCTTCACATGGCCACCTCTGGGTCAAAACCTTGTTGCACAGAGACAGGTTTTGCCTCAGACCCCTTTTCTGAATCTGTCCCTGCCAGTTTTCAGCCATCACCTCCCCGGATACAGGCCTGTAGAAGAAAGAGCAACAAGAATAACTTGGGTCTGGAGACACACAGCATCCATTACATTTGCTAGCTATACCTCGGTGGAAATCCTCACTTGATACTTGGCCACTAAATACAGTTGTCCCTGGTGACCAGGCTTTGTCATCTGGCTGCTCAATCCTGCTGGCATTTTGTGTGAATCCATGCAGAGACATCTGCAGCCAGTTCCTGCCAGGTTAAAATTCCAGGTAACTTTTGCAGCTGTGACTTAAAGAAACCCAGGCCTTTCTCATGTCCCTGACCTTGATAGTTTCCATCTTAAGTGTCCTAATTTTTTTCAAGTCTGCCCTTTCAAAAATTAGCATACTGACTTGCACTTGGACTCTCTTAGATTTAAATGGAATTGACATGTCTCCCAACCCAAAGTTAACTTCCAAGAGCAGAAAACAATCTGTGTCTATTTGAACATTCTCCAGGACTTGGTGAAAACATCATCCACTTCTGGTGCAGCTGGAGATGGTCTCCAGCAGGAGTTAGTTGATCCAGTTAACCAGGAGCTGCTCAAGCCAAACCAGTTTGCTGTAAGCATCATGGAATCACTGCGACCAAGACAGCAGTCAGGGACTGCTGCTGGTCTGTTTAGATGCACCATTCTCTTGGCTTCCGAGTGAGAAAGGAGGAGCAAAGAGAAGCTCGGGGCAGACTGCTCGTGGACGGCGTGTTATGTGGAGAGGCCTCGTGCCTTGGTGCTGTCCTACTCACCCAGCACAGCAAGGACACACAACAACAACTGTTTTGCCTCACTTCACTCAGGCACCTGCCCAGCTTCTTACCTAGAAAATCCTAGTTCAGCATGTCCAAATCCAACTGGAAGCACAGGACGTGTGAACGGAGACTGAAACCACAGGGCTGGTTCCCATTTCTTTTCCAATTCTCAATTATTCCACCTCTGGCCTCTGCCCTGCAGGGAGGTTGGGAGTCCAGCTCTCCATGCAGCCCCTTGCCAAACGCCTGTTTGCCCAGATAAAATTCCAGAAGGCAGCCAGTAAAACAGGGGTAATCCATAAAAATAACAGTCCGTAACATAAACCTTCCTCTCAAGAGCTTGCAATCTAGCTAGAAATCCCCAGAGACATGCAGGTGGCTGAAGGGACTGAAAATAGCTCTCGTGTCATCATCCCCAGACCAAGGGACTGTACACACACGTGTAGATTTAGCAACTGAAATCCAGATATGCTGAGCACCAGCAGCCAGGGAAAACCACCAAAGTGAACAGAAAGACACAGATATAATTCTGCTCAGTCTCTGCCTTGACATTTGAAAATACTCTTCTTGCATTTTCCCAGTGCCATATTTTTATTAGTGCAGCTTGGCAAAACAGATCAGAGCCAGCCTGCCTTGCATATGCTTTATCCGGGGGCTGGCATCCTCCCTTCTTGTATAAATCTAGAAAAATTCTTACAAAAAAGGGTGACTGAAACAAACACTTTAGTACTTTAGACAGACATCCCTACCTGCCCAAGCGAGCCAGGTTTATTTTTTTACCTTCTGCCAAAAATGAGGCGCAGGGAACATCTTGCCCCGTCTCAGGAGAGGGCTGCATGGAACTGTTAGCAATGCTTCCTGGCGTGGGGAAAGGAAAACACCCCGCATTTTTTCTCTGCTGAAGATGGATCTCTAATGAGAACACAAGGTTTGTAAAGAAGTGTGGCAGAACCCAATGCCCTGCAAGGAGCTGGCTGTGACCCATCATCCCCCCCAGGTCCCACGCTCCCCTTGCACACGAGCGCCGCTGATGTAACCTGAAAGCTCATTGCATCATGCAGCTGCAGGGTGAGGGGTTTGTGCTTGGGGAAAAACCTCAGGGCACACAACCGGGGGCTTGGAACAGTTCTGGGCTTAGGGACGCAGCCAGTAGGGTCTGGAGAAAGGGGGACAGCCTGCAAGGTGACAGGAACCAGGATGCCTGGCAGCATTGCCACAAAGAGTTCAGCCTCTTGAAGAAGCCTGGCAAGAGCAACCAGGCCCTTGCTAGGCTTGGGCTTCCCTTTAAAAGCGGCTTTTTCTGTACAAGACACGTGCAAATGCTACAGAGACAGCTCTGGCCATTATAGGCTACCTTGCAACATTTGCTCTCCAGAAGTTACACAGATTATCCCAAATCTGGGACAAAAAATAAAAATAAAATCCCAGGCCCTCTCCAGTACCACCCCCCTTCAGGAAAAGTCTGCATGCCCACTATCCCAGGGTTTCCCTGAGACCTGGCTCAGGACCTCTCATAAACCACAAATCCCATGGAGTCCCTTTTCCATTCACAAGAAGATGAACTCCTCAATGCAGGGGCAGAGCTGCAGTGGCTGTACCTCTTTCACCCCTGCCCTGTCACCCTTCCTGCTTTGACTGCAGGCTCTCTGGGGGCAGGTCCAGCCCTTAATTCAGGTTTGCACACAGCTGGTCCAAACAGGATTCTGATTTTGAAGCCTGAAGTGGTTTTTTAATAGGACTCAAGGGATTTTTAAGTCTGATTTCTCAAAATTAGGAGTCAGAGCTGTGGCCTTTGGACTTTCTTACCTTCCACCAGCTCTGATGGCAAGATGTCCCCTCGAGGCTGGGGCGGTTTTGCACCTCCTTTACTCAGCAGCTCTGTTGGGTGTTGGTGAAGAACAGAAAAAAGCACAATAAAAGTGCAACCCCCTGCTCCCTTCCCCTCCGAAAGCCAGAGGTCTTGGTGCATTAACACACCTGGTTTCGGTCCCCAGCCACATTTTCCAGTGTTGGCTGGCTGTTTATTTTAGGAAACCAATTTGCACACGCCCTTATAGGCAGAGTCAGGCTCTCCTCTCACATTCTTCAAAAGAAGGGAAGGCGAGATGAAGAGCTCTTTGTCGCTGTGCGTGGCCTTGGCCGTCTCCTTGGGGATCGTCCTTGTGGCAGGTAGGTGAGCAATGAAAAGGTGGAAGACTGGGATTAAGACGTCAATGGCAGGTTTTGTGTCATTTACCCTGAATTATTCTAACAGTCAGAGGTCAAACCTCAAAGCCTGCTCAAGCAGCCGTGCTTCAGTGGTGCTTGGACACCTCAGGGTGTTTCTGCATCAGAGCTGTGTGGTTTTAATTGCTGCCTGGAGGATAAAGTGATGACTAGCTCCAAATTTTTAAGACTTGATAATTAGCCATTTTTTTATCACGTTTCTGAAGCAATGAACTGCAAATGTGCACGCTTGCTTTTCTGCAGTCCTAGGGAGCTTGAAGACTCTAACTTGCTAGATCTAAAGGCTTCCAAAATCTTCTGGTAATCCTGTCGTATGGCTGCAGCCAATTTATTCTGATTAAACTGTAGCTTATCATGTAACTCCACTGAATTTCTTGCAAACTCTCGATTTCAACTGAGCTCAGCCTGTCCTCCCAGCACACTCCTCAGTGTGGGTCTCAGATCTCTACCCAGTCTGAGTCCATCCTGCTGCACATGGTGGGTCCGGTCTGCAGGATCGAATCGGTGCTCAGGGATAACCATCCCAACGGCACGGACAGCTGCATCCCTGCATTTCCTGCAGCTTGTGGGAGAGGGCATCTTATTGCTTCCCCCAGGCAATTCTGTTGGGCTTCGCAGTGTGTCACAGGACAGTGCAATGCCGGGAGATGAGAAATTTTGCCCAAAACACAGCCACATAAGTATTGAGGAGGGAGGGAACAGCTTAGTGCAGTAACTCAGGCACCAGGAAATCCAACCTGCAGACATTTAGAACAGCATTAGCAAATTTTGCATTTAAATACCTTTTCCCCAAGGGGACTTTACTGGGTGACACATGGAGATACTGCTGATAAAATAATATTTTTTGAGCTTTGTAATCTTAAATGAAAAACTGATGGAGCACCAGTAATTTTAACAGTGAAGCCAAGAGCATAACACAAGGAATTAAATGAGGGCAGTATTTTTAGAGCAGTCAGAAAAACCGGCGTATGCATAAGATTGTGTTAATCTAATTTTAGAATTAAAGCCTCCTCTCTAAGGTTTTGGGACAACCCCAAAGCCAGTAGGATCTGACTTGAACACTGGCTTTGGACAAAGGGTTTGGAGAGAACTCCACACAACGTTACATGGAACGCAGCACAGACAGCAGAGGGAGAGCTGTGTGATGGACGAGAAGCCAGAGACTTCCCTTGAGCCAAAAGAAAGGCCGAGACAAAGAGGCGGGGACTAGAGAGGCTTTTCTGGGAGGCTTCTGTATCGGAGGGAAGAGCTCATGTGGAACGATGAGTTGGCAGAGAAGAAGCTTGGAAAACAAGCTAGGAAAGTGATTTCCTTCCCAAGCTAGAAACTCCATAGAGAATCTTATCCAGCAAGTGTACTGCTGCCACAGGCCACAGAAACAGCACTTGTAACCGGCAGGTCAACGCCAGGGTCACTGGGGCATCGTTTTACACACTGTTGGTACCTTTCACAGTTACCGTGCCTGTAACAATCTCAGAAAACCTGGAGTGGAAGCAGATGAGACCAGGATATTATAGGGGAAGGAAGGACCAAAGCTTTTAAGTCCAAGTGACTCCAAAATCCTGTATAGACATGATTAACACAGATGTTTTCAGCCTGTTTCTTTTTTCTTTCTGTGGTTAAACCAAGGGACAAGCAGAGCAGGCAGATCCCCAGAACTGAGATCCACCTGAGCCCAAAACAAACTGTCCCCATGTAACAAAAATCACTGGGTCTGGTACTTCTAAGCAGGCTGAAGGTGCTGTAGCAAGAATGATGCTGCAAAGTGATGGCTGTGAACTTGATTTGAGCAGCATTTAGAAATACAGAGAGATGTAAAAACAATGCCTAAAAGCAAGGCTGGCTTGTTATGGGTGAAGAGACCAGAGGGTCTGGGTTGGGGAGAACAAAGCAGCAAAGAACGAACTATTTCAAATCCATCTACTCGCAGTAAGGCAGCATTGCACAACGTCGGGAACACCCCAAAAGCCTCTGAGTGACACCTGGCATGTTTTAGCCTGCTTTGAATGAGTTTCATAGTGAGTAGCATGCTAGAAGCAGCCGTTTGGAGAGGTAAATCAGGACTGGAGTTTTTCCCTGCAAACCACAAGCATCATCAGGGCCACCTGCCTTTCCCTGCCAGGTCAGGGGGCTGCCTCCTTGCTGGGTCCTGCTGTGCTTTTTGGCATCTGTTCCCGCAGGAACCTGAAGGTCAAGATACCACTCGAGGAAAACTGACACATCTGCCACATTGGCAAGGTCAGACACATTTATTTAGAGGTCGGATCTAAACATGTATTTAGAGGTCGGTGGGGTTTGGACTGCTGGAGTAGTCTCGGTGCATGACAGAGGAATTGCATAACCAATTCCTGGTAAAAGAGCACTTCAGTCACCAGGTGTGGCTGGGACTTTGTTCCCATTTTACCAGCAATCCCTGCATGTTTTTCTCTCACCAGCCAGACTGTCCGGGTTCCTAATCTTGTCCTTGCCAGTCCCACCACCCCCACATACAGCAGCACACTGAGCTGAGCAGGAAGACAGCTGAACTCCTCTTTGCTAAGAGACTCACTGGTACTTCCTCCAACCTGCACTTCAATCAATCCAGATGCCATAATGCTGCATTCCTGGCATTTTCATGCCTTGGCTTTCTGCTAGAGCAGCTTTCAAGGATTCTGTTCGTGATTCTGCTATTGCATATCCCGTGCTTGCAGGTTATCCGGTGGACCTCAACGATGAGGAGTACGTGCTGGTCAATAATAAGTGTCAGTGTGTAACGGTGACCTCAAAGTTTGTCCCCTCCAAAGAAAATCCTGATGAAGAAGTCCTGGAAAGAAACATCCGCATCATGTAAGTGGCAGCCAAGTATTTCATGGAGATGGTGAGCAGGGGATGCGGTGTTATATGAGTTTTCTTTGCATTGTTTCTCATGTCCCGGCACTGATGAGGCGAACAGCTTTTCACGTGGGCTGCTTTCTGTGGTATCCTGAGTATTTGCCTTTGCTTAGTGCTTTTCTACCTCACACGAACCTCTCTGCTGTTTGTCCCTTCAGATACAAAAAGCGTCTCCATGTTTTAAGAGGACCAGTAATAACTTCACAAAATAGGCTGGGGAAGTAGAGAATGACATGTCAAAAGCTGCTCTAACCTGAAACTAGATTGGGCCCATGACACTGGATTGACTTCCTGACCTGACAGAAAGCCTGGAAAAGTAGTTAATGCCTAAACTATCAGTTAGGCCTAAACTGATAAACTATCAGTTAATGCCGAAACTGTCTCCCATGAGACAGAGCTCAGTTCAAGAGCAGGGCTTTGTTCTGTCCTGTCCACTCACACAAACCTAACGGAAGTGTGTGTGTCTCTGAGAAACAAGGACCGGCTTCAGGCCCAGAGCCGCAGGAGCGCTGTAGAGCTCACAACAGGAGAACCGCTAATTAAACATGCCTGTCCATCAGTCTCAAGCATCTGCCAGCTCAGAGATTAACAAAAATTAACACTATCAGCCCTGTCGCCCTGCAAGTGGCACTTACATCCATTGCTGCAGTCGTCTCGGGGGGGTTGTTGCCTTTGAGGGTGCAGAGAACAAAGATCTTCTGTTCCTGGGATTTCATTCGGAGAAGGGTCAGAACGAAAATAACCTTGGAGAAGAAAATGAGAGTTTAGAATTGCTCACAACAGAGCAGACACTGTTTAATAAGCAGTTTTCATGAGAGTGACTCTCTTCCCATCTTTGCAGAGTCCCCCTGAAGGCTCGGGAGAACATCTCCGACCCCTTGTCCCCTCTCAGGACCACTTTTGTCTACCGCTTGAGTGAACTGTAAGTAGTTTTCTTTCCTAACTGCACTTCCCAAGACTTAACCCACGGCAGCTCTAAAAGATGCTTGAGGGCCGGATGTTCGCCTGGAACACCTAGAAAGGGCACAGCGCTCTCTTGGCTCTTTCAGATGAGCAAGAAAGATTTGGGGTTCAGCAGAGGCATCTTTTTATCTAACTCCTCACACTTGTTCTATTTTCCATCTCTTCCAGCTGCAAAAATTGTGATCCCGTAGAAATCGACCTGGGCGGGGCGATCCACCAGGCCCAGCAGGGCAACTCCTGCGAGGAAGCGCAGACCTGCTACACCTACGACAGGAACAAGTGCTACAGCTCCCCCGTGCCACTCCTGTACCACGGGCAGGTGAAGCAGGTTCCAGCAGCTCTGACGCCGGCCTCCTGCTTCGCCGAGTAGCTGGGCCCTCTGCTGTGCCAGAGCCTTGGAGCGCCCCCGTTCCTCTCCCAAATGTACGTATAGCACCACAGGACCTGGATGACAGCGCCCCAAATGCCAGCTCCTACAGTAACCCAACTTGTCTCTTCCCGTTTCCAACCTCAGACTCGTGCCATCTCCCAAGAGCAGCTCCTGTCTGTCAGTCTCCCTTCTCAGGTCCCCGGCATGTACCTGCAATGCCACGTTGTGTCTCAGACCACATAGACCAGATCCCCAGCAGATATGAGGCAGTCATTCCCCTGAAGTCAAGGGAACTACACTGATTACAGCTCTGGGGAGCCTGTCCTTTTCAGTCTCCTACGTGTGTCCCCTCAGCAAGGCTGCCGCAGACATCAGCAGGAATGGCTGTGCCCTTCCCTCCCTGAGCAATCTAAAGCGACCTCTGCACAACCTTCATGCAAGGCCTTTGATGACGTTAGCATTATTTATGCCCTAAGAAGAGAGTCGTAAAACCGTATCTGAAAGAAAAGATGAGGGACCCTTCTAGCCCTTGGACATCTGCAAGCTTCCAGTTCTCACAGATTCACAGAAGATCAAAAGATGCCGCTACCCTGAAGTGTTTTGCAAAGTTTCCAAGCCCTCAGCTGTGCCAGGAATAATCCACTCTACTGGGAGATTTTGGGCGTTTCACTTTCCCCACTGCTTTACTGATACTGCTCCCTTCCTCCACCCCTGCTCCTGGTTCAAGTGGTGAAAAAAAAATCAAGTGGGCTCAAATTTTTTTTCTCGATCCTCAGTTTGCAGTTAAAACCTCAAAAAATTCTATAAACAGGACATAAATTGCTAGAGCAGGACCCTGGTTCAGGGTTCAGAATTGGAGTAATGAAACAGCAAAAACCTTATTCCCATAATTGTAGTTTTGTTAGTGAAACAGTCAATAAACTTTTTTCTGCATCAGTCTGTGTGTTCTATTCCAATTCAGTAAGAAGGCATGAAAAGAAGCCAAACCTATAATCATATTCTTTTCTCTTTCACAACGAATCAAACCCTCCCTAAATAGCTGCTTATATTTACAGGCAAAGCCTCCCAAAATACCAGAATAGAAATATTTCCATGCACTTGCAGAACCTCTGACAGATTGAGGCTGAACTGGTTTATCATTTTGGGATCAGCTCTGCATCGCTGAGCTGCTTTGAGGCCCTGGGAATCAGTGCAGGATCAGAGTCTCGAAATTCAAACATCACCTAAATTAACTCTTGAAACTTCAATCCCCAGATGAGAAGTTTTCCTCACCCCTGAATAAAGAACTTTAAGACAGGTGATCTGGCAGACGTTCTTTCACGTGCAGGGTGTCTGTCCTAAAGAAAATATCTTATGGGGCCAAATTTTGAAGAGCAAAGGGGTAAAAAAGGACTGCCACAAATTACTCTGATGTTATATCAGAGTTATGAAAAATGAACTTGTAAAAATACCATTTCCCCCCTCTTTCATGCAAAAATAAGCCAATTCAAAGAAATGCCAAGGGCAAAGAGCCTCTTGGCAGGCTAAGTATTGCAGTGGGCATGTATTACTCACCAAAATTTGTCTTAAAGACATACGTTCAAAATCCCGGTGTTCCCCGGTCTCAGAATGCTGTGATGCTACGAGTTATTACGTCACAGCTACAAAGTAAAGTGGGAGAGGGAGAAATTAGAGTTCTTTTCCGTGTCACCTCTTTAATTCTCGTAAGACACGAAAAGGCATTCATTCAAAACTAGTATTTCGGGGGTACTCAAGCAGCCTTTAGGAAGCCAGTTTGTCGTTTCAAACAAATCTTTGCTATTCAGTTATTACTACGCACGTGCTGGGTTCAACCTTTAAATAATGATTTGCAGCAATTCCTCTCCTCAGAGGAAGAAACATTTGTGTTGCAGGCGAAGGAATGCCACAGCAAGCAAAGCTGAGGCTGAAACTCCTCCGGTGCCACACAGATACCTCACGTCAGCACTATCAGCTGGACTGTTCTTCTCCCCCTGGAGCTGCAAGTGACTGTGCATTTCTCAAGCCGTTCCTGGAACATCCCCCTGTTCCCTTGAACAAAACAACACAGTTCCTATGTCTCAAGTCTGCAAATAATTTATGAGTCATGACCCAGAAATAAATATTTCTGTTGGACTTAGAGACTTGTTTGTTTGTTTTTTGTTTGTTTGTTTTTTGTGGGTTTTTCTTTGTTTTTTTTGCTTTTAAGGAAAAGAGCATTGACCTTGTTCTCAATCACAAAATTACAAGTATTAAGTCCAAGAAGACAAATTCCCTACAACAATTAAGGGCCAGGAATTGACTTGTAGTTTAAATGAAATGTTGGCTGGCAAATACATTTAACGTGTTCAAGTAAAACCTCCCAGACAGTGTAAAAACTCAAACTCTACAGCTCTTGATGGGATAAAAAGCTGAGGGCTGATTGCAGCAAGGGTGAAAGAGAGCCGAGAGCTGCCCATCTCCCAGTTCGCAGCCTAACATCACGTGCCATTCTACGCCATCCATGGACTCTGCAGCCCCAACTACTGCTTAACCGATTGAAAAGATTAAAAATACAGTGCAGAGAAACACTTTAGTGCCCTAATAGCACCTTTAGTAACAGCTTGTCCTGTTTAGTTTCTAATGGAGCCTAATTTACCTTAAGAACAAACCTCATTCTTTCAAGTTTGAGTGTGTTTGTTCTCTGTTTTGCTTCTTTTAGGGCATGTTTAACCCATGTATCAACTGTGCAACGAAAGGAAAACCTTCAAGATACTGCCATAGAAGAAGTCCCTACAATGGGTAATCGTTCCATACTGGAAAACAGTGAATTAAAAATGAAGGAAAAACCCCAAACTTATTCTCTATAATCCCAACAACAGACACACCTACATTTAGAAGCTTTGAACAGAAACAAAAAAGGACGTCTTAGGGAAGAAAGCCAGCTCTTCTTTTGTAACTAAATAAAATGTAAAAAAACCTGTCAGCTTCTTATCCTCAGGAAAGAAAAATTAAAGCTTAATAAACACACAGGGGCCTCAAAAAAAATGCAAGCAAAAAAAATTTGCCGTTTATTCCACACCACAACCAACAGTACTTTTTATAAATTCTTTGCTTAACGTATTAGTTAAGCAAAGACACATAACATGTGCTACTTAGCTCACAAAGCAACATAAAAAGTCAAACTGACAGTTTTTTCCTTAATATTAGCAATTAGGCTCACTGAGGAGTACTAACACAACCCCTCCATCCCCAAACAAGAGTCAGCTGGTCTTTTCCAGGTGAATCAATGCATTCCTGGCCTAATTAGCAATGGAAGTCAGATCAATCAGTGTGCAGGAGACAACAGGCTTGGGGTATAAATGCTCACACCACGGCAGAAGTCCTTTCTCCGGGGAGTAATAAAGGTTGCGGTAATGCAACTTTTGGGGTGTTTGTTTAATAGAAATTGTTTGTTTATTTTTGTTTTTTTTTTTTAAAGTCAGTTGAAAGTCAGATGAATTATAAATGCTGATTTTGTGAGTCCTTCTAGTGCAGGAGTTAGATGTTAATTTTCATTGTTATCTGAATTTTGTGGCTTTCTGAGTAAAACCTGTGATAAAAGGCCCATAAAGTTGGATTTTTTTCATGAAAGGTACTATAGGGAATATTCTGTTATGTGCTAGTTGTTTGAGAATGCATCCTTTAATATTAAATGAGTAAAAATTGTTTAGGATGAGGGGTTTTGTTTGTGTTGTATTTGGATGTAACGAAACTGAATTGGTTTGTTTGTCTAACCTTGTTATAATAGCCTTTGTGGGAGTTAAAGTAATAGCCTTGCTTCTGCAGAGGTAATAGGTATTTAGTATTTTACTCTGGAGTATGGGTAAGGCTGTTTTGCGCCATACCTTTCTTAAGCAGTGTGGCTGTTCCTCACTTTAACTGCAAATGTTAGGCTTTAGTCAGTCAGTGACTTACTTGTGCTGGAGCAGTTTCACGTGAAGCTGAGCTCTTTTTCTGATTTTTAGGTTGAATAAAGCCTGTGTAGTGGTGTTTTGGTTTTGCGAGCCTCTGAGCTGAGGGTGCTGAGAAAAGGATGGACCACTGAGCGTGCAGGATCCGGTGAGTTCCCTGGCTGGATCATTTAAGGGCTGTGCTGGAGTGTGCAATAAACTAAAGCTGCCTCAAAGCAGAAGCTAAGCAGGTGCAGATGCTAATGAACCAAATGCACAGCTGGCAAGGTAAATGTGTTAAAAGTTTATTCAACTCTTTTGGTGATGGAGGGCTTGCTGTTGTTCTATACCCTTGGTAACAGGTTTTTCCCTTACCTTTGCACTCACCTTGCTCTCCAAGTGATCCTAAAGCAACTTCTTTGTGAGCTGTATGGCTTCGTAGGAGAGGATGTGTCCTCTTGCTTTAATAGGTACAGGAAAGCCTAGACTCACCTGAGGCAGTACATTCAGGTTGCTGCTGGTAACCCACTAGCAGGTATGTGCTTAGGTGGTTGCAGCTGCTCTGAGATTCTGACCAACATAGCGAAAAGCCTTCCGGTGAGAGAAGTGTTGGTGACTTAAATGAGAAGCTGTATGAATGGTTTTGGTCTGTGCTATGTTTAACCCTTGATGCTCTTCTGGTACACGTTGTGTGGCTGTACGTGAGAGCGTTAATTGGACAGGAATTATTTGCTACTGTTTGCCAAGTACGCTCTATCCAGGCATAATATTTTTTCCGCAGTGTAAATAAGCAGTTGCCTCAAGGAAGTATAAGCGATGCAAATGAAGAGGTCAGCTTTCTATTATCTTGATCAAAAGCTAAACTTAAAAAAGACTAAACTAGAATTAACCTTTTTCCCTCACTGAGGATTCCTTTCTAATGCTGAGCACTTCTATAGCGATTATTTGAGATGCATGGTGAAGCATCTTCCCTCCAAACAGCGGGGAGGCGAGGCGAGTGAGCTCTGTGGTGGAGTGGAAAGGCCCAAGTGCTGCGGCTGATCCCCGAGGAGGCTGCGGAGGAGGCAGCCCCGGTCCGTGCCGCGCCCCGCGCTGTGGTTAACCCCGCAGGGCTGCCCCAGCCTCTGTCCCAAGGGAAGCGATGCCGGCGGGGAGCCGCTCTTCCGTACTGACAGCTCCCGCCGCCAGGGGGCGCTGTGCACGGCGCGCGCCTCCCGCACAGGTTTGGCCCTCGGCGGCGGCCGTCGGGGGCGGGCGAAGATGGCGGCGGCCAGCTGAGCGCTCGCGTGGTCCGCTCGCGGTGCCCGCGCCCGCAGCCATGTCGGGCCGCCAGGGCAACAAACTGCCCAGCAACCTGCCCCAGCTGCAGAACCTCATCAAGCGCGACCCCACCTCCTACACCGAGGAGGTGCGGACCGGGGAGGGTGATGGGGGCGGGCTGCGGGACGAGCACGGGGGTACGCGCGGGTGTCGCTCAGCTGCCGCTGTTCCCTGTGTGTGCGCAGTTCCTGCAGCAGTACCACCACTACCAGTCCCATGTGGAGATCTTCACCTTCCAGCCGGACAAGCCCAGTAAGGAGCTGGCCGAACTGCTCATGTTCCTGGCGCAGGTGAGCCCCCGGCCCCGCACCAGCGGCTGTGGCAGCCTGTGCTTGGTGCCGGCCTCGGTGACTATTACTGATATACGAACAATTAAACTTCCTGGTTGCGTACCCCTTGCCAGGCCTGTGAGGTAACCGCAGGTATGCTCCGGAGCGTTCACTTGCCCTGTCCCTTGCAGGTTGCCCACTGCTACCCCGAGCACATGGCCAGCTTCCCGCAGCAGCTGAAGGAGCTGCTCTCCCACCACCACACGGTCCTGGACCCCGACCTGCGCATGGTGAGACAGCGTGCCTTGGGCTCACCCCGCCCTTGCTGTGAGCTGAGAGCTTGTGGTTTGCTTGTCAGTAAAGAGACTCTGGAGAGGAATGTGAAATTTGGGTTCTCTTGCAGACCTTCTGTAAGGCTCTGATCCTTTTGAGAAACAAGAATCTAATACATCCCACGAGTCTGCTGGAGCTCTTCTTTCAGCTGCTGCGGTGTCACGATAAACTGCTACGGAAGGTAAGGTGTGCTGACAGTAATCTTCATTTCCAGTGGGTTTCGACCAACGTGCCAGAGGGGATGCCAGAATAGGCAGCTATTCTCTTCTTGGGAAAATAGGGTTTAAAATAGCTCAGCTGTTCCAGCGGTCAGTGCTGGAGGCAGGGCTCCAGCTGTGTGTTGCACCAGTCACTGAGTTCTGCTGCTGTAAACACCTGGCCGTTGCAGGTTGTAGGCTTGTCCTGTTTGGGATTGAGCAGTTTGCGTGTGTCTGCAGGTGAAAAAGCTGGCTGTCAGAACAGGCCGGAACGAAGCAGGGGTAGGATTTGAAGCAATATTTGATGCTGTTCATTGTCCTGGCTTGCTGTGCTGTAAATTCAGTATGATTTTCGAATACATGAGTCTTCACAGGATAACTTCCTGTTGTTTTTCCTGCTGTAACTCGGTGATGCTCTCAGAGGTGATCTGCTGTGTCCCATGTCAGTGCTTGGGCACAGTGTTGCCTCCGCATGTGCTACTCCCTGTCACGTCTCCGCTTGCAGACCTTGTACACTCACATTGTGACGGACATCAAGAATGTCAATGCTAAACACAAGAACAATAAAGTGAACACGGTAGGTGCTTTGGCTTTCGTGTGTACTGTGAACTGACCTCCTGCTGTTGTGGAAGGCCTCTAAAAACATGTTTTCAACTTCTTTTGTAGGCACTGCAGAACTTCATGTACACCATGTTGAGAGACAGCAATCCCACTGCTGCCAAGATATCTCTGGATGTGATGATAGAGCTTTACAGAAGGAATATTTGGTGGGTCTGGCAGGCTTGTGTTGATTTGCCATTTATTGTGGGGCACGTGGGCATCGTTTGTGGCACGTAGCCCAAAAGATAATGCAGGGACAGTGGCTTAAATAGATTGCTTAATTGCAGCCCAGTGGGGTTGTAACTTGTGCCAAGGAATTTAGCTGAGAAGAAATACTGTCTTGTGTGAAACGAGCTACTTAAATATTTGATAAGAACTAATTTTCTGAGAATAACGTGAAATTGCCAGACTTGAAATAAAAGATGTGGTTTGTTTTATGCCAGGAATGATGCCAAAACAGTCAATGTCATCACAACTGCCTGCTTTTCCAAAGTGACCAAGGTGAGAACAGAAATGACCTGATACGCTGGATGTTACCTTAGCTACCTTTTTCATGTGGATCTAACTTAATATGTTGTTATTGCAAACCTCACTGATTTGTCTGATGCCTGTTTAATTGTCAAAATAACACTCATGGGAGGAGGTGGAGCTTGGCAGCTTGTTTTGTAGCAAGTGTAGAGCGGTGTGGGGAGCGTGGATGTTCTTTTCACTGCTCTTCAGAAGAGACTTCAGGTTATCACTTCCTTAATATCAGCAGTGTGAGTCTTTGTTTAAATGAGGAGAGCAGCTGTCCTGCCCGGGGCCTGACTGAATACTGAACCTTCTGTATTGGCTCTGGAGGCTCTAAAAACTTGTACTATGGCTTAGGATAAGTTTTCACCCTGTGAAGGTCCAAAAGTGGTTCCGTTCAATAAAAGCCAACCAATCAAAGCTAAAAACCTAACTAGCAAAACCATCTGAATTAATGCAGGTTGAGAGTTCCGAGCATCATCTTGGCTCTCACCTACGTAGAGCCTCCTGACAATGTTGACGTGGAGCACTAGATTGAAATGATTTTGCAGGATGATAAAAAGACAATTGGCATCTTTGAATTTGCTCCAGACATGGTGGAAACTCAGATTTTCTTGGGTTCTGAGTGCCTCTGAGTGATGATGGGCAGCTAAAATTGTCTGGGCCTGTAAAACACTTGTGGCTTTCAGGCTGTAACTTGGTTTATTTTCTGATCAGATCCATGCCTATAAAAAAACTGGTTAAGTCTTTGCACAGGTTAAGGTGTGGATGTAGGGTGGCTATAAATTCTGTCAGCTTGTCCTACGTGAACTCACTTTACTTTTCAGGTGTTGGTTGCTAGTTTGAAGTTCTTCCTTGGGAAAGATGAAGATGAGAAACAAGACAGCGAGTCGGAGTCTGAGGTGGGTGTTGTGACCAAATATTCCCTTCTCTCTTCTTCAGACCCCTTGTTGGTTCTGTCATCGTGGTGACTCTGGCTCTGCCAGTGTCTGTGTCTGTGCTACTCACTGTCCTGCCTAGTTTTCTCCAGATGTTTCTGTGCTTCACAAACGATTTCAGTGTCTGACAGCTGGCCCCAAGTGATGGCAGGATATCTTTGCTGTCTGTTAAAAGATAAATGCCCGGAGGTCTTTGGCTTTTCTATTTAAATGCCGGTACCTATGTCTTGCGACACTTAGAAAGCAGGAGAGTTTTCAGATTATGTGGTCTTGGAAAATATCGGTAGTGTTTTTCTGATTGCCATTTGAAGCCTGGGTTACCCGAGTGTTGTGTTCCTTCCCCAAGGATGACGGCCCCACGGCCAGGGATCTGATGATGCGGTACGCGACCAACAAGAAAACCACCAAGCGCAAGAAGAAACTGGAGAAAGCCATGAAGGTCCTCAAGGTGAGGAGAGGGCTGTCTGACTTCCTGTCATCTTGGCTTAGTCCTTCTAGTAGAGAAGTCTTGTTGTTGCCCATCTTGTTTAGCTACAGGTGGCAAGATAATCCTGTGTGGTTGAAAACAGGGATAGCTTTTAAAATCCTGGGATAGTTTTAGAAATCTTTTTGAAGAGGCAACGATCTTTTGACAGCAACCTTGAAACTGGAGCACTTTTCTCATAGGAAGAGAGAAATGTCTCGAACTGGGACACTCACCCCAGGACGTTGTTGTTTCCATGCAGAAGCAGAAAAAGAAGAGCAAGCCGGAGGTGTTCAACTTCTCTGCCATTCACTTGATTCATGATCCCCAAGGTGAGCGTGCAGCGATTTCTCTTAGTGCAGTCTGTGTTAATCTAGCAGCACTTGATTTGGCCTTCGTTTGTTCTAGCGAACCTCTGGGGATATCATTTTCTCCGATCAACCCAAAATGTATCTAAAAATTTAGTTTTCAGCGCTGACCCTGCGATTATGGTGTTGGGGAGTGTCTGCCAGTTCCCTCTGCTGAACCTGTGCACGGCAGGCCTCTCAGGCATATGAGGAGTAAAATAACCCATGAGAATAAGTGCTTTAGTCACCTTTAATTTCTTCTGTGAAAGGGCACTGGGGCTTAGAAGTAAGAACAAATCAAACTGCCTGTTTTGACCTTAATCTCATTTGAGTTCTATTTTGTGCTCTTTCAGTCTACTGCAAATCCGTTTTTGCTTCTTTTAGACTTTGCTGAGAAACTGCTGAAACAGCTGGAGAACTGCAAGGAGCGATTTGAAGTGAAGATGATGCTCATGGACCTAATATCCAGGCTGGTTGGAATACATGAGGTATGTACTTGGATAATTTTATGGTGGTCTGTTGGTAGCGAGCCTGGTTTCTGGCCTTGTGCCTCTGGAAAATGAGATCTAATTTTTCTGCCTGTCCGAAAGCGCATAGGGATGGTCAGGGAGTTGCCAGTGGGCCTCATGGAATGGCACGGTGGTACAGACTTGTTGTGGTACTAAGTGAGCTCTGATAGGCAAAGGCGTTGGTCTGGAATAGCTGAGATCAGGCTAAAGAATAGAGGAGAACTTGGTGCTTCCGAGGCCTTCCTGGGAAGCTGCTCATGCTGACCACAGAGTCGTCAGTCAGATGGTGCTGAACAAGAGGGGAACTGGCAGCTCCTGCCCTTGGAGGGTTTTGTGCAGACTACCCAGTGATAAAATACTTGTGCTGGATTAAGTAAGGTGTAATCCAGTCTAAGCTGGGATGTGTCAGAGGATAGATATATGGATTTCCATGGCAAGGACTAGGTGCAGAGAGACTGCAGCTGTATTTATCTTGGTACAATGCATTTCCTTGTCCCACAAATGTCCAACTCAACATAGACAACATTTTGCTGTAATATCTGAGGCATTTGGAGAGCCCGCTGTAGAATGAGATTGTGAAGAAATGTGTCAACTTACTACGGTGATTTCAAAGATGAGAAGATAATATGTTACAATTTGTCTTGCAGCTTTTTCTTTTTAATTTCTACCCGTTTGTTCAGAGGTTCCTCCAGCCCCATCAGAGGGGTAAGTAGCTACTGTAGGTACTGCTGATCCCTCATGTGTCACGTACAGGCATTTCATGGAAGTGGCAACGAAAATGCACAGGTAGCAGTGGATTGGCGGGAAGCAGGAGTAGTCCAATGTGGACAAAGGAAGTACAAGTCCCTGACTGCCAGAAGCGCCAAGTGCTTTGGACTTCTGTGGAGGCTGTGTGCGCTCAGGGCTCCTTACCCGAGGATTTGAGAAGCTCCAGCAAAGGAATAAGTGGAATCTCAGTCCCTAACTCTGACAAGCTGAGCTAAGCACGATTGCCTTATGCCGCTTCCTTTTACTGGCGTTCGACTCCAGTTCTGGAGCCTTTCCTTTTGCTTTAGCTGGCTATTGCTGCTGGGGGAAGGCCAGAGGAGTTGCTAGTGCTTGGTGGGAGAGGAAAAACAATTGTCCCAAAGAAGTTCAGGCTGTATGGGTTTGGGTCTGACTGAGCAGCTTGTTGAGTTTTAAGGGGTGTGTTTATTGGCCGGAGCAAGCTGCAGCAGTATGTTTTGGCATCTTCTTCCTGCTTTTCTTCCAGAAGTGACCAAGATTCTTCTGTTTGCTGCACAGGCTTCACATCAGCTGGTACCACCTGAGGTCAGTGTTCCGCCTGTGTTTGATGTTCAGTGGGCAGCAGGCCAGCATGGAAATGCAACTGAGTGTCTGCATGGGGACGGGGAAAGGGAATTGGTCAGATTGTTCGGAAAAGCTTACGGTAATTGCAGGTGTTTTTGCAAGTTCCAAGGGATTGTTTTGTAAAGGGGGGAAAAAAGGATGTTTGTGTTATTTTCTGCAAGAAAATTTGTGTTCAGAAGATGTTTGTGGGCTGTACTGGTGTGTCCTGATGTGCCTTTCTATGAGAAAGGATCTGTCTGTTAATAACATCTAAGTTTTTATTAAATATGCAATTTTTTTTCATATTTCCAGATTATCCAGTCAGTGTTGATGACCATTGCCAACAACTTCGTCACAGACAAGAACTCTGGGGAGGTCATGACTGTAGGGTGGGTACAGAACTGTGTGAGTGATGTCAAACTCTGAATGTGGTAAAATAGATAGATTTTTTGAAACTACTTGCAACTGATTCCTGTCACGTGTACTGTGCTTTCAAGAAGCTGCTTGAGTAAAAAGTATCTCAGCGTCAATTTTGTGTGTTTTTGTTGGGAGCGTTTTATGGTGCTTTTTTCCTTTCACACTAAATGTTGTATAAATGCTGTGTAAGGTTCTTCAAGTTTCAGGTAATTCAGTCTATAAGTGGCACTTTCTCCTAACTGGTGTTGAGAAAATAACTAATTTTCCTCTTTTTTTAGAATCAACGCAATAAAAGAAATCACTGCGAGATGTCCCTTAGCCATGACTGAAGATCTGCTCCAAGACCTTGTTCAGTACAAGACGCATAAAAATAAAAGTAAACGTTACATGGATATGACTTTAAACCCCTTGCTTTCCTGTATTATGTGGTGTTCAGTTTGAGCCTTCATGATAGTGCTGCCCTTATTCGTTTTTATGGGCTGAGACCATTTTCAGTGTCCTGCTTTTTTCCTGACTCTCTTTTGTTTTCTGGGCAGATGTGATGATGTCTGCAAGAACTCTGATACACCTGTTCCGCTCTCTGAATCCGGAGATGCTGCAGAAGAAGTTCAGGGTAAGTGTTTCACGTGTATTGCGCTCACTACAAACTCATGTGCTCAAAAATTATGGGAACTGGTCTCAGTGTCCTCTTGAGAAGGTGGAGTCAAGCCTGTGTTCTTACTCTGCCTGCTGCCTTTGGGCGTGTTATGCTGTTATTTCCACATTTCCTTAGTTCAAAATTCATCTAACTCATGGGTAGATCATGCTCCTGAAGTTCAGCTGTTTTCTGAGATTAATTCAATTTGAGTGTGAAGTACTCACGTAATTGAATGAAATAATTCAATTCTGCCCCATGAAAGAAGGAAAGGTCTTGGGACCCACACCCTCTTGTTCCCCCAGGTATTTTCATGCATTGGTGGACATTAAAATAGCAGCCTGCATAACGTGTGTTTTGTTAATGTACAGGGTAAGCCTACGGAGGCGTCGGTGGAAGCCAGGATTCATGAGTATGGAGAACTGGATGCCAAAGATTACATTCCAGGAGCAGAAGTACTGGAGGTTGAGGATCAAAAGGAAAAGGGTGGAACCCAAGAGGAAGGTTGGCCTTTTTTCTTTAAAAATTCTGTTTTGGGCACCACTGTCACTCAGATTTTATGAGGACATGGAACCTGGTGTTCGTGCATTTCATTTCCTGCCGTGCTGTGCCTTGGCTTGCCCGTGTCTATCCTCAAGTAAGTGCAGTTTGTCAGTGGGGTTTGGTACTGTGGTGCTTTTTATGATACACAGTGAGATGGGGAAACAGAGGGACAGACAGTACAGCTGCCAACTTTGTGTTCAGCTTCTCCTAAGTAAAACCTTTTGAATATTATAGAACACCAAAATAGTAGTTGGATATAATATTAGGCTTATTTAATTCAGTTTCTGTGTAAATGCCTTACACACCCTGGAACCCCAGCCTGAGTCAGAGATAAGAGACGGAGGAGCCTTTCAAAGCAAGGCAGAGTTGGGCAGATGAAGTCTGAGTACCTTGGAGATGCTGCAGGAACGAAGGCCCTGATGGGTTGTGTTGTGTAGTGGTCACTGTAATACTGTGCTTGGCTGCTGAAGCTGCTAACTTCAGCACATCAGCCAGCACAGCAGTGAAGAGCAGTGCTTAGACTGTCTTAACTAACCCAGCTATAAATCACAGTACTTCTCTTCTTGATTTAGGGGGGTGGGAGTGGAGAACACTATTACTGACGAGTGTAATTAGTGACTGCAAACTCCCGTGGTGCTTCAGGCTGTCCCAAATGCACCTTGTTTTCAGGATCTTGACCTGGAGATGAGAATTGAGCTTTGCAGAGCATGGATCATGTCCCTGGGCAAAATGCAGTTAGGAGATGGGTGAGATAAATGAAAGGCAGCAAGAGCAGGTGATCCAAGCATCAATTATTGCCAGTCCAGGTAGTTAAGATGAATTTGTTTTAACAGCTTTGTACTTGTTCCCTGAACAGACGGCTGGGAAAGCGCTAGTCTGAGTGAGGAGGAGGACAAAGACGATGGAGAATGGATTGATGTGCATCACTCTTCAGATGAGGAGCAGCACCAAGTAGTGAGTTCCAGGTCTCTTCTTTGCCAAATACAGATGAGTCTTGTTAATCACAGACCAGATCCTCTTGCTCTTCACGTTGGTGTGGCTGCTGTTCAGTACTCACCCAGGCCTTCAAGAGCGAGCTGTCCTGAAGCAGTGAGGCTGAAGTGCCGTTCAGCACGGCTGCGGAAGTACATGTGTTGTTAGGGTGGGAGGGGAGAGGGAGGAGTTGTCTCTCAGGGCTGAAAGCTTTCAGAGCTGTGTTAGTGAGGGGAGAGCTTTTGCTCTCAAAGTTTGGTGTGCGTGTACTTAATTCAGATGCTAAATGCTGGATCTGAGACCAGGGAAAATCCTGACATATGGTTGTAGCATTTCCCAACAATATTGCTGTTGCATAATGCGTATTTGGGAGGCAGGGATCATGGATTGTGGCACAGGAGTGGTTTGCAAAGCTCTCCTTCTCTTGTACCTTTTTCTTTTCCAAAGGCAGAAAAAGTGAAAAGCATGCCCATAGAGGAACGAAAGGCCAAAGCTGCAGCAGTCAGTACAAGCAGGCTGCTGACTCAGGAAGATTTCAAGAAAATACGTCTTGCCCAGCTTTCCAAAGAACTTAATTCTGCACCTGGCAAAGCTGCGAAGCGGAAATATATCGAAATAGATGATGAAGAGGAGGAGGAGGGCAGGTAGGTTATGGGCTGTTGAGTGCTTTTTCTTACCTGTCTGCTAGTAATGCAGCTCTTCATTGCAGCAAGGCACAGAGCTCTGCTGTCGATCAGTGCTCCCTGGTGACAGCCTGCAGCCAGAGCCTAGAATGGATCCTGGGCTGGGGGTTTGCTTATACCTGGGAAAAAGGACGTGAGGAGCCTGTGGAAGGTTTGAGACTGATCGATTGTTTGACTTGTTTAGGCCAAGAGGCATGAGAGGGGGACTTTTTGTAGCAGTAGCTGCATGGTTATATCTCCAGTGTTTGTTAAACTTGGTGAAAAAAGCAGGACTTGAAAAATAAAAATGAGTGACTTTTGTAATGGATATCCCACACATGAGGAACAGCCTGAAGGGAACAAGAAGCGTTTGTGTCTGAATTCATGGTAAGACAGCGGTCTAGGATGGGTGAGAGACAAAGGGGTAGAGGGCATCTTGTTTTCCTTGCCAGATGAAGTTTTGTGTGGTGACACTTCATTGGATTTGTGTGTAGGGGGGAGTTGCTTTCGCTCAGAGATATTGAACATCTGCATAAGAAGCCCAAGTCGGACAAGGAGACCAGACTGGCAACTGCAAAGGTGAGGAACTGGCACGTTCTGTGTCTTGTCCTTCTGGGTTTGGGTTTGTCTTGTGCGGGTGGGAAATGCTGGGGTTGCATATCTAAGGTGGATGCTCAGCTGCCATGTGGCTTTTGAGAGATTATTTGTTTGGTTCTTTGCTGTTGCATCTTGGCGGTAACAAATAAACAGTCGCTTGCTGGTCACAGGTGGCCATGAAAATGCAAACAAACCCAGTTTTCACTGTGAGTTGATAAACAGAGCCAGCCTGGGAGAAGGGATGTATGAACAGTCATCCTGAACGCAGATTTGTTGTTACTGCCATAGAACCTGTTCCCATCAGGGAGGTGATGTTGACAGCAGGCAAAGGAAAATGACCCCCTGTTGCTCTATTGCGCTGTCTGTTCTAGGCTGGAAAAACCGACAGAAAGGAATTTGTGAAAAAGAAAACCAGAATTAACCCATTTGCTAGCTCTTCCAACAAAGAAAAGCAGAAGAACAAGAACTTTATGATGATGAGATACAGCCATAGCGTTCGGACCAAGAACAAGCGTTCCTTCAGGGAGAAACAGGTAATGTTTGACGTTGGACATGGATGGGGCAGTGTGAGCAGAAACCCGTGATACGGGTGTGGTGCTGCCTACCCTCTGGCCTGAGGTGTTGCTGCTGTAACTCAGCCAAAGCTTGTGGCTTGGCTTCCCCGAGTCCTGCCCCAGAGTAAGAGCTACTTTGCAGGTTGTGGTTCACTCTCCATAGTCTCTGACCTTTCTCTTGTTGCTGTTCTATCACAGACTCATCTGTCTTGGCCTGGAGGTCGTTTAATAGCTTGTCACAAACGTTCCTGAGGAACAGATGCAAATGCTATTTACTAGCTACTTGTAGCTGCTGTTCAGAAAAATATTACTTCAGTTAAACAGTAGTGTCACACTAATGCTGCTCTCAGTGGTGAAGCCCCTGCCAGTCTAGGGTTTTACAAGGTGTTATTAAACTCGGCTCATCCAAACGTGTTCAAGGAACTTGTAGAATATAACCCAGCGGTCCAAATGTTTTTTCTTCCCAGATCCTGTTTTGCGCAAGTGTTTACATGCTGCTCGAACAAACTTTGAGTTGTTTCCAAGATCATGTACATTATCCAAAGGATATTTGTCTGCAATTTCTTGCCTTAGGAAGGGCAAGACAGGAACTGTTAGTAGACTCAGTAGAGAATACCTGAAGTTTTTCTGTTGAGCAGGAGGATGTGGACGAGTATCCTGTGTACGTGTTGATTCGGCATCATTCTGCCTCACCTCAATTAAGGCTGACAGCGTGAAACCAGCTCTCAAAACTGACAAAATAGGCTGCAAATGGACAATCCAGGCACTTTAAGGAAGCTGCTGTTTACAGTTATACTTGGCTCAGTTATTCTAAAAAAACACCTTGAAGGATTTTATCCTTATTAACGTTGTAAATTAAAGTGTAACAGCTAAAACCAGCAGTTCTTCCTACCTGTTTCCCCGTGAAAGTTAGGCTACAGCACCAGTCTGTTAACCATAATTTGACAGTAAGTGTTTCGAGTGGGTTGGAGGATCGTAGTTGTATGGTGCTGCATTCTGCTGCACTTTTTGGTGGTAAGATAGAACGGCCTGCCTGCTATAGTCCAGAGCTAGCTCCTTTACTTAGCTAAAACATGTTTGAAGCACAATAGTGTCTCTTTAGGGTGATGATGGCCCTCATGCAAATTTCTCCTTTCCCCTTAACAACCAGTTTTGTAATACTCTTTCACAAAACGCCATTTTTACTTACCTCTCAGCTGAACTGAAACTTTCTTGACCTCTTCTGATTGAAACGGGTCAGTAGAACAGTTTGTTCTAATCTTCATTGTTCTAGGATTTGGTAATGCTTAGCTCTTGATTGTGCTGTGGAGTTTGGGTAAATAACCCCAGTGTTTCTGCCAGTGTAATTGTTAGCATTTGCATTGCTGCTCCCAGTTAAAGCTGATGAGCTCTTAGTGCTTTTATCAGAGGTTAAAGAAATTGAGAAGGGTTGTTGATGTGGTAGTGGTGTTGTCTCAGTTATTATGCCCCTTACCTGAGGAGTTCCCCTCTTGCTTTGTGTTTAGCTGGCTCTTCGAGATGCGCTTCTGAAAAAGAGAAAACAGCTGCTCAAATAAATGCAGGAGAGAGCTTCATCATCCTTGAAGATATAGCCCTGGAGATGCTTATTTCCACCCACCCTGAGGGAAAGGAGGACTGTGGTGCCATATGGATTTAGCTCTCATCTTGATTTCGCGTTCAGAAATGCAAGTGGAACTCTCGCAAGCAGATGGATACTGCATCTGTAGGACAGAGGCCTTAATCCTTGGAGTATTGGAATTTGTTTTTAAAGCATTCTAGGGAAGAAGGAAATTTTATTTTTATCAAATGTAATTTACTTACAATGGGTTTTGTATGTGTAAGTATTAAAATACACAACCATATGGTAAAAATTCTACTTGAGGCAATTAATGACTAAGCAACAGAAAGGAAAAAGAATATTCTGGTCAGTCTACAAATGTTGATACAGTGTCTGTGCCTGTCTTAGGGGGCTGTACAGATGGAGTAAGCTGTTGTCTAAGGAGCTGATTTTGGCCAATTTAATAAGACCAAATTCGTCTGTGATGCACGTAAGCTGAAGTCAAGAGTTGTGGGGAAGAACAGGTCATTGTGGCTTACTAAGAAAAGAAAAAAAAAATTAGTGTTTTGGGAGATGGGGTTTCTTGTTGCCATTTAAATACAAAAATAGCATCACATGCCAAAGAAAAAAAGGAGTGTTTTCTTATAGTGGTGTGTCTTCCGGTGGGTCTTGCTGGTGTCTCTGGGCAAGTACATGCAAGAATCACGTGGATGTCTGGAGCCTTTGTCTAAGGTTTAACTTGTGCTTCAGCCTTGACCTCTGTTGGGACCGTTGATGGATTCTTCGTACCTTCCCCAGCCACCTGTTTTAATGGTGGTAATAAATTATTTATAATTTTAAGGGAGTTACTTATACCACCCTTTGTCAAAGTCTGTTAGAAATGGATTTCTTTGTGGTCCAGAAACAGGTGCCATATGTGCAGGATAATGGAAATGCATTTGGTGGGGTGCTTGTTTCTTTTTTTTCTTTTTTAGGAAGCCAGGTTAATGCTCATATCCCGTGTGGGAATTCACTTAGCTATTTGTTGAGTGTGTATCTGTAATTACTTCAAGTCTTTCTTTTGTTGATTTTGTGTTGTTTTTGTTGTCACATTGCTTCCTAGAGCAAAAAAACGTATGGAGGCTTTAGGGAGAGAAGGACCAAGTAGCAGGTTTTTTTACAACTTTTTGTGTTGTATTCAAATTGTATGGTCCTGCTGAGGGAAGGGCAGGGATTGGTACTTGGCAAGGAGAGCAGAGCAGTGAGCTCTCAGGTGGAGGAGCGCGTGTAGCTGCAGTGCTGTGGGGATCGAGTGTGGAGCAGGGGCTGGAGACAAATGTAAGGGGAGGGGGAGGAAAGTATAATCTGTAAACCCCACTTGTACTGGTGCGGGCGTTTTTTCTGCTGAACAGCTGAGCAGTTTCCCTTTTCATGCGTGTGTCCAGAAACTAATAACCTCTGACACTAAAAGGGAGTGGTAATTTTTTGCCCCCGCAGTTGAGGACAAGTGTCTAGCCTCTTCCTGTTTCCCTCTTGTTTACAGCCTTGCTGTGTCAGCCAGCATGCTCACAGCGCTGCCAAGTGTGGGTTTGTCCCCTCTGCCGTCGCTGTGGAAGCCACAGTGTTGGACCGGCTTTGATCCCCTTGGCCCAGCAGCAGCGCCGGGGCAATGCAGATGTTAGCCGGTAGCTTATCCCTGCTGCTGTGGTTGCTGTGTGCCGTGTCTCACGGGACGGAGCGGGCTTGCCGGCTCCAGGCGGGCGGGCGGTGACGCCTCGGGGCGGGCAGGGCCGGGGCGGGCCCTGCGGCGCGGNCGGCCGAGCAGCGCTGGCTGCCTGTGCTGCAGCACTTCGAGCCCGCCTTCCTGCGCGCCGCCGTCCGGCGGGTCATTGAGTGCGTGCGGCCGGGCTGCGCGGGGGTGGCCGCGGGGCCGGGGGACAAGCGGGGCAGCGCCGGGAGGGCTGATGGAGCGGCGCGGGGGTGCCAGGTGTGAGCTGCAAAGCCGCTGTCCCGCTCTCGGCTAACGCCCCGCGTGTGTCTTGCAGCGAGACCGTACCGAAATGGGTGCACCAGGTCATCCAGCCCATAGCGGCCGAACTGGAGCTCTTCATGCCGCAGCCTTTCGCGGGGGAAATTGCGGGGATGTGCAAAGCACTGGGAGTAAGTCTCGGAGATGGAATCCTGCTGAACTTCGCCTACGAATCCACTGCGTAAGTGTCGGGTACTTACAGGGTCTCGTACAGGTGGGCGTAGAGCTTTAGTTCGGAGTGGGAGAAGGCACGTGGCGGATGAGTTGCACTGTTCGTTCTGGGACCGCTTCATCCGTTCAGCTGGAAGGTTTCATTCTCTTTTGGTAGATTGGATGCTGAATGGAACAAAAAACAGTTATGTTTTCTACTGGGAAGTACAAGTAATACTTATCTGTCATGGTTTTGTGTATGTACATGTATCTATATAAATGCATTAAAATCCAAAAATTATTTTTGCTGGAGAGATGTGTCCATCCAAAAGTAGTTAAGATAATGTGTCTTCGAAGACGATGTAACGTTTTCTCTCACTTAAAAATTGCCGAAAAGGAGGCTAGAAGAATTAGTTGCTCTCTCATTTGTCTGAGATGAAGTGACTACTAAACCACTTTCTGGATGAAGGTTCACAACGGCTGCGTGTTATCACTTCCTGATTTGAATAGTGGAAGATGAGTGTAGTATATTTAGGGCAGCCAACAAAATCTCAGTTAAAAAAATACTGAATTTCATTGTCTGTTTTTACACTAGAAACGTGGCGCAGGAGAATAATCAACACTTGGTGTTGCTGCTGGGCATCCTAAAATATTTCTCCATATACACTTTAGCAAATATCAAGGCATGTGGCCCCTTGTTGGCATTTGGCTTGTTTTTTTTTTTTCTTAATGTGAGGTACTCAGTTTATGATCTTTTCTTAGTAAGGACTAATATTGGATATGACACATTTAAATGTTGGCTGTTACACCAGGAGTTGGAGCACTCTTCCTGTTCTAGAGAGTATCTGTTATTGGAATAGCTGATACTCGAACAACTTGTGTTTTTCAGTTTCATTGATGGTACTTAATTTGTAACTTATCTACTTGTGATTAAAATTATAAAGAGTCCAAATGGAGAGGACGTCATCAGAATTAAATGCAGAAAGTGTGGCACTTTATGGATACTTGCAGAATTCAGCTTTATGTTATGAGTAACAAAAGTGAAATGAAATAATTACTTTTTTCCCGAGTGGAAGTGCTGCTTTCTGCCTGCCCTGTAATTCCTGACCTGCTGTGGACCGCGGTGTGGTACTGGACTCCTCTTTGCATGGTAACATTAATAAAACGCTTAGCAGAGCATCAACTCAACTACTCCTGAAAGGCTGAGCTCCTTCAGCTGGAATATTGCAAGCAGTGCCGGGGCTGTGCCTGCAGTCATTCCTTGCCCCGTTCTGTTTGCAGGTTCTGTACCAGCATTGTCGCTCAGGATGACAGAGGAAACATTTACCACGGTCGGAACCTGGATTATGCTTTTGTCGATATATTGAGCAAGATCACACTGGACGTGCAGTTTATAAAGGGTGGGCAGGTATGGTCCGGGGTTGGTGTGGCTGGGTAGTGTTCCATGAGGAATGGGACGGCACTATAGCTGCTTAGATGGGGGGTTTAATGTAGGAATGGGGTTCCCATCCCAAATACGCTGCATTGTTAGAGCAGCACAGTTATGCTCCAGGAGTGTGGGATGAATGCTGCTTTTCTTTGCTTTCTGGACGTCCAGTTTATGGTGATGGACTGGAAGAAGTAGAACAGCTTGATCTGGTATTGGAGTTCATTATTTCTAAGAGATGCGGAAAGAAGGAAATGTCCAGATACTAAAAAAGAAAAGAAATATTAGGGAATATGGCAAAGATCAGTTTTGGCAGGAACCAATTCTAAGGCTTTTTTTTTGTTTGTTTTTGTAGACCTTGTGACCAATAAGTGTGTTTTTTGACCAAGATTTCCAAAAAACAGTTAGTTGCTAGTGCAGTTTTGTGAGTCTAATTTTCTTTTTTTTTTAGTGTTCATTAGTCCATTTTGTAAACGGAAGAGTTGCTATTTGTTGCTTGGCAGTTGAACTCGAGCAAAAGTCTTGTAGCAGTCGGTGATCACAAACAAATGAAATGCAGTGAATTTGAGGCCTCAGAGTCGCTTTATAATTTACTTGGTGTGTTTTCCTGTAACTGAAGGCAGTGCGTGCTACAGTAACGTAGGTATGAAAGCTGTAGAAAGAAGTACAGGCTGCAGGTTCCAACTGTGTTCTGTTCTGGAATGCTGAACTGCGCTTTCTTTCCTGGTTTCAGGTAGCATACCAGGGCACCACGTTTCTTGGTTATGTAGGCTTGTGGACTGGGCAGAGTCCACACAAGTTCACCATCTCCGGAGATGAACGAGGTAAAGGAAATGTCTTCCACAGTAGATGTTGTGTGTTGTTTGGTTGATTGTTGCCTGCCCTGGCCTTTTTCTCTTAGAGGGAACAATGAGGTTAAGGTTGCTAGGGAGGATCTGAGGTGGCATGCCTTGCCTTGCCCTCAGGGAGTGAAAGCACCCATGCCTGGTTTTGGCTGCTGTGTAGGAGAAGGTGTTTGTCAGCAGTGTCACCTGAGCTGAAAGTGTCAAAGGATGGGGAAAGCCTTGGGAAAGCTGTAAAAGATGTGGTCTGGTCAAGAGACACTGCTGGAGGTGGCAGAGTAGGCGCTGAGATAACAAGATGCAGTTTGGACAGCGAAGAAATGGCTCCTTTGCCGGTTCTGCTGTATTCTATGTTTGTTTGGGCTCATAAGACAGTTGGAAAGAGAGGCAGGAAAGATGTAGGGGATAGGCAGCAGGCCTTGAGGGAATGCCTGGAGACACTGGGAAGGCAGTTGAGCAAGATCAGTAGTAGAGGGGAGTTGAGAGATGTCACTACTGAGAACTAAGACTTGTAGCAGTGGGGAAGGCAGGGAAATGTCACTGCCTTGTTCATGAGGGCTTCACAAATAATGACAGCTATGTTCAGCTCAAAGCTTGGGAAGTTGTCTACTCCATTTCTTTCCCCTTTCGTTCCCTTTAAGAAGCGGATACCGTGTTGTTCTTTATTAGGTGACTGTTAGACCTGGCAATAATGTGTTCTCAGAACCAATATCTAAAACGTTTATTTTTCCCTTGTGATGCTGATAAGCATTTTTCTTCTTCATCTTGAACAATCTGTTCTTCAACTTTTTACCTACGCAAACAATATTCACTGCATATGTTCTACCTGGACGTTATCTCTGAGTAGGGATTCTGCTACGGAGCACTTGCACCTCTTGCTTCCTGTTTGCTTTGTTAATGCTGCCTTGTCGGACTCACTATAAATTCTTTCCACAGTTTACACGCACCCTGCTTGTGATTCCAGAGTAGTTAGTTAATGCTTTCAAAGCTAGAGTGTCCTGGCTTGGTACTTACTGGGGCAAACTGCTTTTAGCTCAGCTTAAAGGCGAGCGTTAAGTGTTTATTGAGTCTGTGCAAAGGCCTGATTGAGGAAATCTTGCGTACCAAAGTCCTGTGGCTCTCCACATTCTATGTCCACTTCACACATGCTGCAGTGCTGTCCGTGGGCTGTTGCTGACTGCTTGCTGATTTATCTGAAGGGAAAGCTGTTTTCAGTTCATTCCAGCTGAGCTACAGATTGAGGGAAATGAGCATGTGAACTACAGCTGGGAAGCGGGATGTCTAAATCAGGGTCAGGGTCTCTCAAGTGACAAGCAGACTGATAATTTTTTTTTGTGGTTTGCAAAGTGTGAGTGTATAAATAGTAACTAGCTTGGCCTTCTGGTTTTTGCACTTTGCTTATTTTTCTCAGTAATACAAACACTTATCACTACCTCTCTTTCAGTTGTTTTATTTCTGTGGAATTATTCCTGTTTTAATATTTCAGTAAGATGAGTAACGAGGTGATTATTATCACTTCTGTCATGACAGGTCTGAGACGCTTTCTGGAAAGCAGGGGTGTTAATCCAGCTGCTGCAGCTGTCAGTTGGAATTGTTGTCTATTTATATTTCACCTGAAGGTTGTGCTCCTTGTTGGCTTTTCTCCCATAAAATGTCGATACTTTGTGCTGATAGGCTCCTACCCTGTCTCACTGTATATAAATGACGTGTATAGTAATTTATTTTTTGTCTCCCCAGATGGTGGTAGATGGTGGGAAAACGCTATAGCTGCTTTCCTCAATAGGAATTACCCTGTCAGCTGGCTTGTCCGAGATGTAAGTGCACGGGGTTGTTCTTATATTTCAGTCGTGCCATTTGCCCTTAAACACGTAGTAAATTAGAATCAGTGGCACAGAAAACTTACCGGCTTGATAAGCAAATGGGTTTCTCGGGAGAAATTAAGTGTGAACCGTGTGTTCAGTAATGAGGCCATTCTGGTCCTTTTGGAGGGCAACTTCCAACGCAAAAGGTCCTGGAGAAGCTGTGCCAAGACTTCCTTCCTAGGGAGCGTTTTCAGCTAGCTGCGACTTGTGTCGTAACCAGTTAGGACAGCTGTACTCCTAGACGGTGAATACCTGTGCCAGGGGTTATTTTATACCGTTTGATATGTCGTTATGTTAATAATGTTTGCAAGTAGCACTTCAGAGTCAATTACTGTCTTCAGACAAGCTGGACCTTGATTCTTTTGAGGATATCCCAGTGCTTGTTGTTGTGCTTAACCTCATTGTCACCTCCTTATTGCGTTAGACCCTGAGTGAAGCAGAGGACTTCCAGTCTGCTGTTCTCAGACTGGCTGGCATTCCCATCATTGCTGAAGTTTACTACATTGTGGGAGGCGTCTCGCCCAAAGAAGGCATGGTCATAACGAGGAATAGAAGAGGGCCAGCAGATCTCTGGCCTCTCGATCCCTTAGGCGGAGCGTAAGTAGGGAAAAACTACTTTGTTTTTGCATCTCGCATTCCCTTCTGAGTGACTGGCTTAGTGGCACAATTTCCCTGAGAGATCTGGGGCACCTCTTGGTCGTGGTTACAGCAGGAGATCAGAGGTCACCCATCCCGTTCCTGTGTTCCACAGCGGATGCTAAAGGCTGTTAGGTCTACCAACATGGGGCCCTTGGGCTTGCAGCAGGCGGAGGGCGTTGGCTTTTGCGGGAGTTTTTTCCTTTTGGCAATACAGGGACACCGACTGTTGGACTTTATGAATTACCTACTGATTCACCTTTTGTTTGCTTTTATGCTTGTTACAGGTGGTTTCGTGTGGAGACAAACTATGATCATTGGACTACCCCTCCTCCTTTTGATGATCGCAGGTGAATTGATTGGAAGCTCTGTGGGGAGAGAACACTGATTTTGAAAGAGGTTGGAGATAAGGACAGGTGTTTTCTCCTTGAGCAGGCAGCTCGTTCAGTTCCTATAATGCCTCTCTGAAGGGAACATGTGAGGTGTAGAGCAGTAGTCACAGATGCCAGAGGAAAGGGTGTGAGGCAGTGATTAGCATAAATAATGAGAAATTGCAAGGATAAGGCATAGGCCAAAAAGTTGCTCAGAAAGCAAAATTTAGTAGAAGGTAAATGACTTAGATGGACAGTGCCAAAATATTGGATGGCACGAGGAAGGTGTTCCCATGTGATTTTTAGTCACCTGTGATTTTTAGGCTGTGTAGCGTGCCAGAAGGGATTGGCGGCTTCCTCCTTGGTATGTACTCAGTGGAGCAGTAAAAGGAACTTCAACAGCGTGAGACGAGAAGTCACACACCTTGGGGTTATTTTACACCAAAGCAGGCATTTCCATGTCAAGGCCTTTAGTAAAAAGGTGTGTGTGTGTTGGTGCTTTGTAGCCTTTGGAACAGACAAGGGTGTTTAATTGATAATGTGTTGCTTTCCCACAGAACTGCAGCCATCAAAGCTCTCAATGCTACTGGACAACACAACATCAATTTTGATACGCTCTTTAAGGTATTTCTCAAATTCTGCATTGTTAGTTGCTCTTCAAGTTCTTTGACAAAGCACAAGTGCTCTTTTATGATGGATTTAAAAGCTGTGCTTTTTTTGTGGGGAACAAGGTTTACTGCCCAGTGTCTCTAGGGAGGCTGAAGACTGAAAGCTGTTTAAAATGCTTCTGTACTCCTATGTAG
Organism: Cnemophilus loriae; assembly: GCA_013397755.1. NCBI lineage: Eukaryota > Metazoa > Chordata > Aves > Passeriformes > Corvidae > Cnemophilus > Cnemophilus loriae. The sequence continues at coordinate 489,640 of VZTF01009178.1, read as the reverse complement.
GCATTTTCTAACAGTCCAGCAACTCGGGTGGGAAGTGCAGGAGGTGAGTCCCATCATCTTGGTGCAGTTTCTTATTTCAAACACAGGCACTTAGTGTTAGACATGGCGAGCTTTGGGAATTGGAATGTCTTTCAGAGGGCTTTTTCGAAAGTACTTCCGTAAAACGGTCTGATGTTAAAAAAAGCAAGAAGTCCTTGACTTTATATTAATCATTTCATAACTTCATCCTACTGCTGTTTCTAAATAGCCATTAATTTCCCTCTTTATCTAACCAAATGACAACTCTTAAAACTTTCTGTACAGGTGTTGTCAGTGAAGCCAGTCTTGAACAAGTAAGTATTAGATTGGGAGATGTTGATCTGTGCCTCCTGCTGTGCCTCAGGCCACTTGAAAGTACGCCCCAAACTTCCCGAGGACTGTCGTTACATGTCTGAGTCTTGTCGTTTCCCAGCTTAGATTTTGGCTTGTGCTCATGACCCTCTATTTTCACTTCCACAACACCATTCCTCTTGGGTCTACCATTTCAGTCAGGGAACTGCACTTGTTTGGGCTCAGTCTGGTAATGGGAAGTCGCTTTAGAGTAGAGAAACAAATGACTCCTTTGGAGGAGCAGCTGGATGTCACGCTGACTCCTTTGCCCCCTTTTGGAACTTTTGGGTTGGTGTTAACGCTGACAGTAGCTTTTTCTGCACGTTGTGATATAGCTCTGATTAAAGTTTAATGAAGTAAATGGGATAAAGCTTTTAGATGCCGTTTACTGGATTTCCAAGAGACGTATTTCAGTGCACCATTCTTCTGTACTGTTCCAGAAATTGCACTTCTGCAGTTTATCATGCTTTGGTTTACTTTTACGTGGAGCTCGGTATATTCTCTGTGTCAGTCGTTCTCACTGGAGCTTGGCCATGGCTTCCTCAATGCCAGGACCTCTCCTCTGCCTTGTCAATGCGAGGAAGTGGGGAAAGGAAAAGGTTCATCTCAGCTGTGACATAGATACAGTACCAGTTGTTTCATACAGTTCCTCTGTTGTGCTGAGTGGGGGAAAGAACACTAAAAATTAGTGCCAACAGTCTTTAATTTGTTCAGTCTCTTTTCCTAATCCTTCTGTACCTAAGCAGAATATTTGTTTGCACAAAAATTTGGCCTGCTGCTTTGCTAGCTAGATAAATTCCCCTTCCTGCCTTTGCAATGTCACTCACTGTCTCTGTTGCTCTCTCCTTGCCAGTAACACAGTGTACACCACAGTCATGAGTGCTGCGTTTCCGCATCGGTACCGGACGTGGATGAGAACTGAGGAGTGAAGAGGGGCAAGTGGCAGAGGTGTAAGTGGCATCTGTACTTACGCAACCGTTTCAGCTGCAGAGTCACTGAGGGACAGAGCGTTGCAGTGGCACTCTGGTGACCCAGTCTGAATTCCTGATTCTGCTTGTTTATTGCCCTTGGATAAATAACTTCCCTTGTTTTAGAGGGAGTTAAATACTGACTCTCCCAGTGAAACTCTGGGAGATGATCTTAGGAAGAGTTTTGATCAGAGAGGAAGGGATGGATGCTGCAACCTAAAGGTGGAGGTTCCCTCCGGGAACGTTTCGACTACTTTTACCACTCCCCACTATGGCACTTGCGTGTCTCCAGGTGGGTGATGACAGGAAGCCCTGGCAGAGGGAACTGAATCCCAGCAGGAGGGGATGGTGCACTTCGCACCAAGAAAAATCAAGCTTTGTTGGTAACGGCCGCTCACCAGTGACTGAGTGTGAGCAGCATCCTTTGGGGGGCTTCGTCCTGGGAATGTGCAGAATAAGTCCAACATCTTGAGCTGACAAGTTGCCTCATGGGACAGCTTCAGAGAGGTACTATGGTAATTTCTGTGCCAAGAAACTGGTTCTATGGCCTTGGCAAGAGCACAAGAAGCTGTATTCCAGTTTAAAGAGGTTTTAAAAAAAAGATTATCACTATTACATTTGTAGCAGTTCTGTCAGATCTGATTTTAGCAAGAGTAATTCTTTCCAGAGATGGTGTAGAGTTCATTTTTTACCTAACTCTGGACAAACCTGTGTTCTCTTACCTATTTTTCTAGTTCAACACACTGAGCGAGAAGCCGAAGCTGTGCAAGACCAACATATGCCTTTAAAGTCACTCCTGGGAGCAATACGCTGGCTTTGGCTCATTAATCATGTGAACCGTTCAGGAAACAGTGCTTTCTTAACTCTTTGCAGTGTTGCAGGTGATCTTGTTAATGACCTGTAATGGAAGTTTGAAATTTCTTGTAAGTAAATTGATGTTCTAGTAGATGTTGATGGCTAAAAATGGCTTGTTCTATTTTTGCTAAAAATTGTGCAACTGCAGTGTACTTCTGTGGTGACTAATAAACAAGTTTTGTAATTTACATGGCCTGTAGGTCTGAACACTATTAAATAAAAACACTCAGCCGGTAGTTTGATGTATGAAGGCTTGTGGGGTTACTTCCATGCTGTCATCCTTTTCCCTCATCTGGGAGGAGTTGCTGATCCTGGGCCCAGCAGGGGCAGATGCAGCAGTCAGCAGCACGCGCAGCTGTAGACTACAGTTATTTTGTTTATCAGAGATCAGGAGCTGTTTCAAGAATTGTGGTAATGCACTTTTCTCCTTGGCAGATGAGAGGAGGTTATGTTGGGTAGCAGTGAGGTTAAGAAAGGGCCGTATTTGGTTTTGTGCCTTCAGATCAAGTTACCTGCAGTAAAAGTTAACATCTTGTTTTACAGTGCAGAGCCGTGGGGTGTTCGTCAGGTTGTGCTGGGACTGTATAGTGAGTTTGGGCACTGAGGTGTGCTCCAGAAATACTGAGGGATTTGAAGAGTCAAGACCAGTGGATACCTTAATGTGAAGCTGAAAGGTGCCCTTCTTCACTGGATAAAGTGTCAGCTGTGCGAGGGTGTGGCCAGAGCACCACTTCCAGATCTGTGCTGTGCCGGCTGCAGTGAGCGTGCGCTGGTTATGCAAAGGGCTCTGAGAGCACCTTCTGGAGCTGAGGGCCCTTTATCTCCTTGTGCTGAGTCTCATAACCTACTTACCTGCATCCTCTCCTCCTGCCTGGATAAAAGTGCTGCAAGCTTTGCCTTGACCCAGTTGAGACAGGGATGTACAGCAGCCAGATGATAAACTTGAAGAGGATTTTCTGGAGGAAGATTTTAAAAGGCTCACTATCGATGAGTTTCCAGAATGCCATTGCTTTAATTCACAGAGTAGGCACTGATTTGTGATCCCACCAGGTTTTCTTTAAATAACAGCCACCCACAACAACAGGATCCTTACAGCTGTGGCTTTGTGTGGTCATCCTGACCTCTGCAGCATTAGGCTGATAATCCCCTGGCAGGGGTGTGCCCAGACGCTCACTGGTATATAGTTTTACCCAAATGTATTTGTTTCAATGTGTACAAACAATCTGGAATGTACGAGTTGTTAGTATCTATGAACAGTCAGGGAGCAATTTGCTTCTGCTGTTGTGTTTGTGGCTTGGCATCCGTTTGGGGTTATGACGTTTAAACAAGCAAGGAGTGTACATTTTTCTTTTTTCCATATAAATTACTTTCTTGAAAGCCTTGCATTTTCTGTGGTAACAAACACTCCAACATGCTGACTGCCAACAAAATGAAGTCTTTCTGCCACCTCGAATGCTTTTTTGCTAACCACAAGGATAACATAAGTTCCTGGTCTTAGTTCAATGACAAGCTGAAAATATAAATACTGATGAACTGCTAAGTGATATATCTTACAAATTAGATAATTCAACCTGTGAGTAGCTAAGGTACTTGTGATAAGAACTGAAGTTTGATAAAAATGCAGAGATGGGATTGTTTATACTTTAAATAAAACCATCTTCAAGCCGGAAACATTGAAATGTAGCACTGATGGGTTTTTTTGGTAGGTTTGGATGTTTTGTGGGAATTTTTGCCAAGAAAGGCTGGACCAAAAGATCCCGAAGGTATTTCTCCAGCCTGGCATTCTACGACTTTATCATGACTGCTTTTTTTAAAAAGGAAGATCATTTGTAGTTATTTGAATGGCTGGCTGATCGTATTTCCATTTGAGATTTCATCTGCTTTGCGTGTACGCTCTTTGAAGACTGCAAAGTACAGTGATCTTCCTGCTTTCTCAAGCCCTGGAATTGTGAAGTAATAAAAGAGAAATGAGGTAAATTATCTTTGCTTTTTTCACATCCCTTCCTTTTTGCACTAGAGATTGCCTGGCTACAGAGCCCCAAATATTTTTTCAGCCCAACAAATAAGGGGTGAAACACTGAGTTATTTTTCCTCCAGCAGTTTGCATTTAGCAGAGGGCAGCTTGGAAGTGTGTAAGAGCTGGCTGCTAGGATGAGAGGCCAACATGCTGTATTTCTCATTCCTAATCCCTTCAGTAATCCTAATCCAGTTGAGATCTGTGGCCTTTATTAAGCATCACATGGTGGAGGATTCTTAAGGCTGCTCATAACTGGGCAGTAAATAAATCAAAGTGTCTGCACCACTTCTGGGCTGCACGTGCACGGAGACATGGCCTGTCCTGCTGCCTACCCCAGGGAACGTCTTACTTTATTATTTGGATTCTGAGGAGGAGATTTTGCATCGGTAATTAAAAAACCAGAGTCAGAAATCATCGGTCATTTGGGTTCTGAATACAACCAAAATTTATCAAGTGGCGATCTTCAGTTGTGTTTATCTCAACAAATCCATAAATTAGGACCCGGCAAGGTAAAGTTGCATTTTTCTTTTTAATTCTTTGCAACAGGGTTTTGTGTTCAGGAACAGCTTACAGTTTGAGGTGAAATATCCTTTTTGTATGCCAAGGTGTAATAAAACTGCCTTTGGGAGTTTATCTGAAGTTCTCCTTTTCGGCACTGCAGTAATTGTGTGGGTGTGTTTGAAATACAACAAGCTTCACCGTCTCGTTTGCAGCTACGAGTGGTGCTGAGTCCGATGTGCACGTGGGCCACACATAGGTGTTTACTCTCAGGGGCAAGGTAGGATCATCACTTTCCCTAGAGCGAGCTAGCATTTTTATCCTTGGGAGAAGTATTTGATTATCCTTTTAATTAATCTGTAGCTCTTAAACTCTTGATGTTTTTCGTTTAGCAGAACTTAAAATTTGTTGCCCTCCAACGTCTCTTTTGGGTTTTTCCCTAGTAAAGTTTCTAGTCTGTTATGTCCTCCTGTTGCCTTCCATTATTCTGCTCATCTGTTCCCTCAGTTGCTGGAATGTCTATAAAACGGTCAGGTTAGTGAGCATCTTGTTCATCATACGTGAAATGTCACCTCTCCTCGGAGCAGGCTTCACAATTAACTGCGGTGTTTCTGGCGTGTCCTGTGGGTCGAGCACTGCGTTCTGCGTAGATCTACGATGTGCACAAGCTCTCAGTGTGTAGGATTTGTTTCGGAATGCTGTCCCTTGCTTTGGTTTTGGAGAAGTTAAAATAATCAGGCTAAGCCAGGAAATTTACCTAGGCTTTTGTTGTTTGCGTTTGGGGGTGATTGACTCAAGTGGGTTTGTGCAAGGTTTTCCTTCCTGAATTTCGTGGGGTACTAGATGGTGTTATTGAACAAGTCATCTGCTTGTGTTTGAAGAGTTGCAAGAACTGTGTTATCCAACAGCTCAGGAAGTGCATGGATTTTGGCTGTTGCGTCTCGCTCCTGCCTGTGGAACGCTACCTCTGGCAGTCAGGGAATGCGCATCTTCTCTACGTGTGTGTGGCCTTCTCCCGAGGCCCTGAACTTGGTGTTCCACTGGTTGTCTGTGTCCGTGTGGGGCTCTCAAGTCTGTGACGCTTTAGTGGTGGTTTGGTTCTGCCCTGGTTTAAGTGCATGCAGAGGCTTTTCTCACCTGGCTTTACAGAGTGTGGGTGTTTGCTGGCAGGTGCTCTGTGCCGTGGCGTCTACCGGGGACAGCCTTGTGCGAAAAAGGCGCGGGGAAAACCTGTTGCAGAGGCCTCCTAACTGCACCAGAGGGAAGGTAAATATCTTGGCAGGAGAGGAGTGGCAGCCAAGAGCAGGATGAGGAAGGAGCAGTTGGTAGCCAGCTGTTTCCTGGATGGATCACGTTTCTTACCTGGTAGTTCCATACGACCTGTATCTGAAGTGATGCTACTGCTCAGTTCATCTGCTCTTTGAGGCTGTGCCTTGATGGGTCGCTGTTCCTCCTGTGTTTTTTAAGTACAGAAATTTAGGAAGGGAAGGGTGCATGTCACTGTTGGGTGGCTGAGGGAGGATCAGAGGTGCTGAGCAGTTGGACTGGGTCCATTTCTTCCTCACTCCTTCCAGCCTCGGAACAGGTTTGATTCCATTTGGGCATGATTTACTCCTGTGCACTCCTTTGCTCAGGTTGTGCCCCTCACAAAAATCTGAGGGCAAAAAATGAAAAAGTTCACTGCTCCAGGTACTGCTTGGGAGTGACCCGTTGTTAAGCCTTTTTGTGATAGGATAAATAGGGCACAATAGTAATAGGCCATCCCTTGCTATGGACGGCCGAAATTTGTTTTAAAGTAGGGCTGCCCAAATAATAAATGCCTGTTTGTTTTGCAGGGAGAGAAGGAAATAAGAAAAAAGTTGTTGCCAAAGGTGACCTCAAATCCAAGGTCACATGTTATCAAAGCAGGCAAGCGGTACCAAGGTCACATTTTATCTAAGCAGGCACGTAGTACCCCTGAACACATCCTCAGCGCACTAAGTGCTGAACACGGTACTTGAGTGTTTGCTTCAAGTTTGTTCTCTACTGTGTTCAAAGTAACATAGAAGTGTTCTAGTTCCTGGGAAAGGGGCCAATGCAGAGCAAATCATTCCTATTATTGCTTCTCTGGAAAGCTAAAACATGCAGAAATCCTCAGATCCGTGTCATTAAAAGGAAATTTTTGTTTGAATAGGCCAGATGGGAGTTACAGGTCCATGCTCAAAAGTTCCGAACTTGAAAATTTCTTTCCCGATCTGTGACTTCCCTAGTACAGGGGGTTACAAACAAGATCTGTAAGCGGTGAGTTTCGTGTGCGATTGTCCCTTGGAGTAGTTAATAATCTGGAAAGCTGTCGGAGTACCTGCGTTATTTGAGCGCAAAGAAGATAAAGCACCAGGTAAAACTGGGTGTAATTAAGCAGTGATTTTAGGCCATTCGTGAGATTGATACGAAATGGTGTTGTTAGAATAAAACAGAAGTGTAGCTATTTTGCTGAGAGCATTGCGGTGTGTCCTGTTGTCGCCCACTCATGGAACTGTGAGGATGCCATTGTACAACTGGGAATCCTGGGCAAGGGAGAGAGAGAGTTACAGCCTTGGCTGTGCTTTAGAACCTCCCCGTGCTGCAGTGCTGCTGAGCAGGGCTCACCTTCCCGAGCAAACATGGAACACTCGCCTTACACAACACCGGACGTGCCCCTTCAATTAGCGTTTGTGCGGATCTGAGCTATTTTGAGAGGAAAGACGTGGGTTAGGTGCAAAGAGATTGAAGGAGGCAAAAGGATTGCAGGAAGCTAGGAAAGGAGCAGGACTCTTCCTTCTCCTGGGAAGAAGTGCCTCTGTAGTTACTCTGTCCTGACCCTTCAAAATACTTTGAGCTGTGTTCTCCTGCAAACACCAGTCTTAACACTCTTACAGGTTTCCTTCCCTCCATTTCTCAGCTTTCTCCTCCCCGAGTTTCAGGTGAGAATAAAAATCTGTTGAATTGTTCAGTGATACAGCCTGGGGCTGCTTTGGGCAGCAGTATGTGACTGGGTTTTTTCCAGACGAAAGATGTCTGAATGTGAATGACATGCTGGTTTATCCTCAAAGTGAGAGACTTCAGAGTTTGACCTAATCTTGCATTAGGATCTGTTTACCCTGACCAGAGCTTCCACAGCACTGAGCTTCCCAAAGCTGTCTGTCCTTTTATACTGGCAATTGATGGCATAATACGCTCCTGCACTCGACCAGATGATGGAGGAAAGCAGTGTTTAACAAAGCTGGTTATTTTCTTCTGGTAGCTAATGGCTATTTTAGACTTACCTTCCTGCTAGCTGTGGTTAGGTTAAATATCATGTGTGTGTTCATCCCTCATAATGAGTTGTGCTTTACAGGGGACTACGTGAATATTTGTCAGCACTACAGAATGTTTGTCTGCACGTATTGCTTCTTAATGACTTTTTAATAGTTCTTGGTCAGTATTGGAAAGCTTTTTATATGCTTGACATATATTTTATATGTTTGACAAGCAATCACAGTACCTATTTTTATGCAAGTAGGTAAAGGCGCTGAACAGATTGCTGTTTATAAAGCTCACTTGAAATGTGAAGTAGTGAGACAGAAATTCCTCATCTGATTGTCTGGGAGTAGCCAGAGAAACCTGGTAGTGGAAAATGTACTTGGGCACAAGAAAGGCCATCTGATGATTGATACGAAGTGTTAATATATTTAATTATAGGTTCTTGGCGCTGTGGGACATGGTGCAGCTGTTTTGATTCTGACCAAATGGTCTTCCCTGCATCTCTTTTGTGGTTTTGGTGACGCTGGGCCAGTCTGCAACGGTGGAGCATTGGTTGGAGAACATGGGATCTGGTAGTTCTGTAAAAGTCAAGTACAAGTACTCTCTGCAGAAGTCTGAAAATGGTGAGTGATTCTTAGAAAAGCGATCTTTTCTTGTTTTCTCCTGCATGTGCTGTTGGGAGGTTGCATTGAATGTGTTTCTCTTCTGGGTTACCTGGTTTTCTTCGTAGCACTGAAGTGAGGTTCTGTCTTTCAGTATCCTGTGGGAAGGATTCTCAGGTATCAGGCTTGAGGAAATAAACAGCTATTTAGACCAGGACTGGGTTAAAATCCACGCAAGCCTAACCAGAAATGAAGCAACAGAACTAACACCTGCTGGATTAAAGGCTTGCCGGGTAATGCAGGTGTTGGGTCTGCTGACAGTGAGACAGCTGTCACCCTGCTGCTTTCCCTGGATTATTTTCCAAGGCTCTTACTGGTGCAGGGCTAGTTAAGCAGAAGCATTAGCAAAGCCAAAATAAATCTGGTTATAAAGAAGGTGAAACGGTGTGGCTACGAAAAGCCGAAAAGCCCAAAGTGCGCTGTTTTTTCCAATTACGTCAGCCCAATGCTCTTCATCTCTGCTAATAATCTAGACTTGTTTACGGCTCTCAAAGATCGAATGATTTATTTTTACAAAGCCCTCTGTAATGATACCAGCTTTGTGGCTGTGTGCCTATGTCTGCTGTGGAATGAAGGGAGTTGATGAGGGAGACCTTAGACATAAGGAAGCGTTAAAAAGTAAACATTCCCTTCTTTGTTGTTTGAACATGCAGCCATCAGCACTGGCAGAACAGCAGGATGGGGCAAACTGTTTGCAAGTGCTTGGAAAAGAAAACGAGGATTGAAAGTGGGGATAAGATTGTGACTCAGACTTTTGTTTCTTAATGTCCACTGTTCAAAAACTCCAGTTTTTATTTAAGATAGACTTACCTGTCACTGATAGCACTAGAGGTCCGTGGACTTTCCCAACAAGTTCAGGATTATTTTAAGATGATCAAGTGTAACACAACACCGGTTACTTATTTGAAACCTTGTGTTACAGCTGATACCTCAGCAAGTTTCCCATGGCAGTAAAGCCTCTCCGAATTTCTAGCCTTTGTTGATCGACACCCTCCAGATCTGGCCATCTGCAGTGGGGCAGCTGCTTAGGATTGTCTGCCCAAATGCAGCCTGCCAGATGTCATCCCTGTCCCCCCCGTACAAGGTCTGAAGGCTGTTCCCAATGGACCATGTAGGAGCAGTGCTGTTAAATTGGCCCTGCCTTGGAGTGAAGTCTGTCTTGAGTGCTGCCACTTTGGCGTGCTTTCAGCAGCTTATGCGATACATGGTTTAGATCATCGTAAAATGTGGATAAATCCTTCTCTTCCTTGTTGAATTTTTTTTCCCAAACTGATACAAACGCTGCCAGGTGTAACTCGCCCAGGTAAGCTGCTAAATTAGAATACCTGGCTTTTTCAGTTGCAGAGTCAGCCGCTGTAAAAGCAGAGTAAAAACGAGTGCCTTTCCTATCTGGGGCTTAAATGCTGTGGATGCGATGATATTTATGTTAACCACGCACTTGATAACATATCTTTCGTAGGTCAAATTTTTACTGTTTCGAAGGTTCTGGTTTTCGTTGGTATATGTGGAGCCATCACAGGGAATTTTTTTGAAGCCAGCAGATCAGTAAGCATTTGCTCGGCAAGAGAGAAGGCAAAGAGCACAGAAGTTATTCCTGAGTTAAGGCTTGCCGGATCTTACCTTCTTGCCCACGACTTCAGGGCGTCTCAGCCCTCTGCTGAACAGCAGCTGTAGATCTTCCTTTTTTGTGCTCTGGAATTCCCAGCGCTGAAACAGAACCATAATGTAAAAGGATTATTATTTTCAATATATAAGCGATTGAGGTACCTTCTTTAGGGAAAGGTCACTGTTTCCTGCTGAAGTACCTGGAGGGCCGTTTGTTATGTGATTAATGCAAGCCGATTGAAGTAGTATGATCTCTTTTTCTCTTGCCAGTGTATAGCACCCTTTGGGTAGGGGTGAGGGATTTTCCTCTCTTGAATGAAGATTTTCCCACACACCTGCCATTGCTCTCTCTGCTTTGGTGAATGTGGCAAGGGAGTATACCTTCTGCAGCAGGCCTAGTTGCCTACCTCTGTTGTTTCCCTTGGATTTCGAAGCCTGCCTGTGGATACAGCAGTCATCCCTTTCCCCCCTCAGCTGAAGATGACGGAGAAGCAGTGTTAGAATGTGTTTGAAGAGTAGGGCTCCAGAAAGGAACAGGAAGGGACGCAGAGCCAATCCAAAGAGAGATGCCAAGTAACAGAGCTGGTCCAAGTGGGATCAAGGCCAGCTAAGGAGGATGAGAGATTGTAGAGGTACGTAAAGTTCGGTGACAGAACTTGAAAAAGGAAACGTGGAACTGCACCAATGCACTTCACTTGAAATATGCACACACCCCGTGTGAAATAATCTTTTAAGGCAACACACAGGAACTGGGAGAATACAGAGGACATGTTTTAAAGATCAAAGGGCAGATGGCCACAATTCGATGGGAAGCACCTGGTGTTGGTGCTGGCTGTGGATTGAACCTCAAACAGGCACCTGGAAATTCTGGCATCTCATTCGTTCTGTGTTATTAAATAGCCCAAGTTCTGTCTCCCTGTTTTCACTGTGGGGGTAGTTTTGTCTTTATTTTGTTGGAAGGTAATGGTACGTTGACATTTATGCTACGATAGAGTCCTTCTAAAGTTCTTCCCCAGCTGCAAAAGCTGAGGTATTTATTTGGCATAAAGAGAGGTAGAAAACCCCCATATTTTTAAGGCTCTAGAAGGAAACTTGGTATCCTGTTTTCCCCCAAGTCTGTGTGTGGCCTCAGTTAAATTTCTGGTTTCCTGAAGCCCCAGCACCTAGAGGTGGTAAGACGGACATAAAAATGATCAAGGCAGGTAGAAAGGAAGGATATTGTCTAACAATACTGAAGAACACGTTAGGACTTCTAGGCCCCAATAATTCGTTGTTAACGCCTCTGCTGAGGAGCCAGCAGCAATGGTTAAAAGTGCTTCAGAGGTCTCTGGTCAGGCAGAGTCAGGGCAACCTGTAGCAAAAAGGACGCCAAAAGAAGTGGATTTTTTTTTTTTTGCCCTTAGGTACAAGAATTCAATTCCCGTAAACTTGTCCCTGAAAAGGAAAGGTTCCTCTGCAATGTTCAGGGGCTGGGAAGGAGCTGTTGCAGGTACCTCAGCTGCAGGCAGTGCTGCGCAGCAGCTTGGTTCTGTTCTCGTCCCCCAGCTTTCAAGGCAGCCGTCTTGATCCAGCAGTGGTATCGGCGCCACGTGGCTCGGCTGGAAATGCGCCGCCGCTGCACCTGGAGAATCTTTCAGTCCATTGAGTATGCCTGCGAGCAGGATCAGATCAAGGTACGGTGCCAAGGAGAAGAGCAGGTAGGAAAACACACAGGAAGGTGGTTTCTGTGCCAGACTCGCTCAGTTCTGGCTGCTGGCTGGGAACCCTCTCAGTGCTTCAGTGGGCCAGGACAGGGTTTCCTGCCCCTTTTTAGCCTATTGATTCCCTGTTTGCTTGTGTTGCATAAAACACAAAGTAATGAAACTCAAAAGCAAGCCATAAGAGCCATTTAACAGAGTTTTTCTCGAGTCTGAACATAATAGGCAAGTCTAGTTGGTTGGTTACGTTTTAACTTAAATTAAAATTCTCTTAAGTGGCTGCCTTGCTCTCAGGGAGAGGAAGGGCACATAGTGTACTTCTGCCTGTGGCTGAAGGTAAAGCCACTGTTTGGACTTCATCTCAAGGTAGCCAAAACTTAAACTGGTTCAGTGGGAGTTGCTGTACGTACCAGAGAGCGTGATAAGGGCAGAGGTAGTATTTGCAGAACGATGATGGTGCTAAGTTGCACTATGCTGATTTTCATTCCGGGGTGAATGATGGCCTCTCCCTCTTCTTGCAGCTTCACAACTTCTTCAGTTACCTCATGGACCAGTTCACGCCAAGCAGCAGCAAAGAGAGTAAGTTCGTGGGCCGTTTGTAGATGTGGCACCAGCAGCTCCAAAGGCTGCACCTTGTATTATTCGCTGCCCAGTGCTGGGCAATCTTCATGATGGCAAATGTGGCCAAGAGTCTAAAGAGCGATGGCATCAGGAATAGGGAGTGAATTGTCTGGAGACTCTGAGCTGTGCAAGGGATGTGGGGCAGTTCTTGCTCTCAGGAGCAGGAAGGAGGCATAGAAGTTCAGTATGTTTTCACAGAATCACAGAATGGTGCACACTGCACATGGAGATTCGTCCCTGCAGCCTTTCTCCCACTGTGAGTTTTGTAGCAGTGCCAAGCTAGGACCCAGCAACCGTGGCTGCCATTGCTGCTGAGTGCCAGCCTAACCAAACAGCTTTAGCAAATTACGAGAATGGTACCTGGAGCCAATTAACTTCTTTTTTGTCTGTTTCCCTTCTTTTTAAAAAAAAAATCAACCACACTAATTTGCCATCCAGGGGATTTTATCACTCGGATGTTCATAAGCGGGGAAAGTTACAAAGAGGCAGAGCTGGAAAAACACTGTGACTACGAATCCATACAGGTGCCAGACTCCTACACCGGACCTCGTCTCTCTTTCCCACTCCTCCCTGACCATGCCACGGCCTTGCTGGAAGCTTTCCAACAGAAACAAGTAAGGATCCCAGAAGGTACCACGCTTTCCCCTTCTCTGCACAAGGGTGTAGGATAGGTAATTTGGCCTTAGCCTTCCTACCAAGCTCAGTTGACTGGAGTGTAATGAGCTGGCCAGCTGTCAAACAAAATGGGGTTGGAAACTATGTGGTATTTCCTAATGCCATAGAAATCTTTGTCTTGCTGAAAATGTACTCTTGACAAAACGGAACAATTTACATAGGGGTGTACCAATATTAACCTGAATTTCATTTTTAAAGGGGAAAACCAACAGCTCATGTTGAAACTTGTCATAATTTTTTGTTCAAATTTATCAATTTGTAAGTATAGGATGGCCCAGAGGAAAACAGCCAATTAAAATGTTTTGTGCCATGCAACTTGGACTCTGATATATAATGTAAATTGTGAGGTTTTTGATGAGGAAGTTGAGTACCACTCCAGCACTAACAAGACAAGCCCTCATACAACTGCGGTGTTCTGCTGCCATCCCTCAGCTGATGTGCTGAACTGCAAAATAGGCCAAAACTTCCCTTCTCCAAAGAGAATTTCTGAACCAAAGGTGTCTCATGTCCCGACTGTATTAGATGCCTACGCCCTGGCTTTGAGCATATGTATCACTGCCGGATACATGGAGACTCACGGACTGGTTGAATGTGGACAAGCTAAGAAAGATCTAGAGGAGCAACTTCTTACCTGTGATATTGGGCTGGAATCCTGGAGGTGGTGTGGCCTAGCGGATATAGCCTTGTCCACAAGGTGCTGGGGCTTTAGGGTTGCCTTTCCAGCCCTGTCAGTGCTGAGGCTGGGCTGCTCTGGGCAAGTCTCTTCCATCCTGCTGTTTCCCGGTATTTGCCTCATCTTGTTTGTAAGGCCATAGGTCAGCACAGTGCCATCCCAGGGAGAGTTTCTGCCATCCAGGCTGTCCTGGTGGAGTCTTTGCAGCCGCAACAGTGCTGCTCAGAGGCCGCTGATTTCCTGCTTTAATCCCTTCACTTTCTCCTAGTAGCAGCTCCACGCTCGCTATGTCTTAAACCTCCTACACGAGACCAGGAAGCACCTCAAGCAGTTGCCAAACATCAGCCATGTCTCCACCTGCTACAGCGAGGAGGTCACCGTGTGCGGTGGGTCCCTTGCAGCCTCCAAGGTGGAATGCTTGTATGGGAGGGTGGGGCAGAGAGAAAATGACAGCGAGAGCACGATGCTCCCCTCTGTACTGAACGTGGAACAGAGGAAATGCTCTTCTGTAAGCAAAATGTGTGATGCATTGAGAGGCAGCTGGGTCTGTCCGAAATACCCAAGTGGCCTTCTTTCTCTCATCCCAAACCTGGAGCAGTTTTACTAAACCACAGAAACCACATCCAGCTGAGGACTGGTCTCAAAACTTGGTAGTGTTCTGACCTGTTCTGTGGTCTGGAACTATTTAAAGAACAAAATCCTGGAGCTGTTCTGGATAAGCAGCAGCACATGCATGCAGATCCAGAATGCTAACGCATCTTTGCATCCTATAAATAAATTTGAGACAAAGCTTTTCAGTATTTTCCTACTATGACTAACGTTAAGATGTTGAGATATTTCTGAAAAATACATACATAGCACAGACTTCTGCATGCAGTCAGCTTCTGGAAAACAAGCCTCTCTCTCCAATATAATGTTAAATGAGAATTAGACTGTTATTTTGAATGCAAAACTTTCTCCTGTGTAACGATAATCTTTGTGGCATGTTGGCCCTTACAAAAGATAAATGAACAAAGGTTCTAAACCACTCTTCAGCAAATGGTGTAGTTTTTTTTTTTTATTGTCCTTTTCAGACTTCAGCTCAACCCTTTTTCTCTAGGCTTGCGCTTCCCAGAGCATTTCAGTGGTCATTAATTTATAAAAGACATAGTTCATAGCAAGTTATTTATTGGTGGTTTTTTAAGTTCAAGGTAAATATACCGTGACTTCTCTTTGTGCCTGTTAGGAGACTTGCACGGCCAGCTGGATGACTTGTTCCTCATCTTTTACAAGGTAGGCACCAAGTTTGGAGAGCGAGGCTGTCCAGGTATTGCGACGTATATCCCATGGGTCACGTTGAGAAGTGTTTGCAAAATTGGGCCGTTCATGTACAGTTCTCCAAGTCAATTGGATTGGTTTTAAATGGCTTCACAGAGCAGTAGCTTATTCCCTTGCTGACTTGGAAATCTGATATCCGTGTCCGTTCTAGACGTGCCAGTGGGTGTTTTTCTAGTACTCATACCAATGACAACCCTTTGTGACTGCCAGTTTCACTGCTGGGGCCCACAGGATCGTGATGAGCAAGGATCTGTTGTAACCTGGGACAGGAGTGAGAGACTGCGCAGCTGTGGGGGGAGGCATACAGAGACCTTGGGGAGGCCTCTTTGGCAACATCCGCCTGTTCCTTGCTTTTGCAGAATGGCCTTCCTTCCCCTTCCAAGTCCTACGTGTTCAACGGGGACTTTGTAGACAGAGGCAAGCAGTCCCTTGAGATCCTTGTCATCCTCTTTACCTTCCTCCTGATCTATCCCAAGGAGGTTCATCTCAACCGCGGGAACCACGAGGACCACATGGTGAACTTACGGTATGGCTTCTGTGCGGGGCTGAGCACGATGTCGAGGGCGTTGCGCAAAATCTCACCGAGCTTCCTTTCTCCTGTTCCTTTAGCTATGGTTTCACCAAGGAAGTGATGCAGAAATACAAGGTAGGCCTATGTTTGTGTCTCCTTTACCACGTGAGACGTGCATTTAGAAGACTTGATGCTTCATCTCTTTTCTAACCTGTCCTCTTAGGTGCATGGGAAGAAGATCTTGAGGATGTTTCAGAATGTCTTCTGCTGGCTGCCCCTGGCCACCCTGATTGATCAGAAAGTCCTCATTATTCACGGGGGCATCTCTGACACCACGGACCTGGACATGCTTGAGAAAATTCAAAGAGACAAAGTAGGTTTTATTTCCCAGTTATTGCAAGAGACAGAAGTGTTGCTGATCTGTGGTGAGGAGCTCATTTCGACAAGTCAGCTTAGCTGTTGACAAGACACATCTAACCGATGGTCTTCCTAGACAAACTTGTGTTTAGGTATAGGCTTTGGTTTGTTAGTGTGCGTGCATGAGCTGTGAAGGGATGAAGCACTTCTGGTTTCTGGAATATGTGCCAGTGCTGAAGTAAAAACACAGCGATGATGAGACATTGCCCCAGAGTTCCTTAGCCTGTTTTTACCCCCTAAATTTTGATATATCATTTATCTTTGCCTCATTCTCTAGTTGGGAAAGGCCACTTTCCTTCTCCAAATATAATGACAACTCTTGCAATAGTCATTAATACTTCCTTTGCTCTGCTGCGTAGTTCCCATTGCAGATGAAATCTGTGTGCGTGAAGTCAGTGAGGAAGAGTGAGATGTGATGGATGTGGGGTCCAGCTGTAAACCCAGGATGGCACGTCTGAGAGGATGGCACTAATAGTTCCCCACAGTCAATCAGCAGTTGATGGCAGAAGGGAGTTGGGGCTTGGAGGATCGCTTGAAGTCTGCTCAACGGAAGATGTTTCAGCTGGAGATCTGGGTTTTCGTGCTGTGTTATCAGCTCCATTTTTCTCATATCTTTCAGTTTATTTCTGTGTTAAGGATGAAGAAAAGAAAGGAGTTGAGTAGAAAACCAGAAATAGAGGCCATAAATGGGGAGAGCAAATCAGGCACTGATGCAGCAGGGAATGAGGCAGCTCCCAGGTTATCTCTGCAGCCCCAGTCAGCCCAGGCTCCCAGCACAGCCAACAGGCCAGAGTTCTCCAGGTGGCTCCGGCAGACGGTGCAGGAGCAAATCGACACGTGCCGCCGGCTGGTGGACATCAGCGAGTCAGAGCCGGAGGAGCTCACCTATTCCAGCATGGTCTCCTTGAAGGATGTGGATGAGCCGTGCTGGACTTGCCAGGAGGAGTGGAAGCAGGTGAGGAGTTTAAGCAGGTCCTGAGCTGGGTGCGCTGCGGGTGCCTCCTGCAGCAGTTGGTACTTCAGCGGTAGGTGGCCAGGAGGGGTTGTTCCGTGAGGCCGTGGGAACATTCCGTTAGGTACCTTTGTTACCACTTGGGAGGAGCAGCTGGGGACTTCCTTTCCTTGTTTTCCCAGCCTGAGAGTCTCTTCTGTGTGCTGTGAAACCACTGTTACCTAGTTGACGTTACATATGACCTTCCAGTGCTGCACACCTTTTCACCATAGAGCTGTATATTGAAGTCAGGGTTAAAGAGATTAAGCTGTAATCCAAACGGTGGTTACCGAGTCAGCACTTGTATTTCTGGAGGCTGCAGAATGTCCTGGCTAGAGAACAAAGGCGTTTAATACTAAGCCTGCTAGCGACTTCAGGATCTGCTGGTTGTTCTTGACCTGGGACTCATGTTTTGGGGTGGAGGCAGACAGTCAAGGCTCTTGGACGTGTTAATGCTAGCAAAGGCAAAGCTCGTATCAGGCCTGACTTATGCACAACCCTCTTTCCCCAGACACTTTGGATGTGCCTGTAGCTCCTGGCCAACAATACTGCCACTTCTGAGGTGGCCCAGGTCTGTGACAGTCTTGAGCTGGAATTCAAGGAACATGTCTGTTCCCCTGCACTACGGTTATAGCAGCAGCCTAGGGAGGGATTCACAGACTGAGCTGTATTTGCTTAGTGAACTTTTCCAATCATTTCAGATTTTAGACATCCTCTGGAGCGACCCCATGCCTCAGGAGGGCTGCAGAGATAATAAGGTGCGAGGTGGCGGCTGCTACTTTGGGCCTGATGTGACAGAGAAGTTCCTTGAGAAGTACAGCTTGCAGTTCCTGATCCGCTCCCACGAGTGCAAGCAGGAGGGCTACGAGTTCTGTCACAACCGCAAGGTCAGTCGGGGTTGGTGTGAAGGATACTTGGGTTTCCATCCTGCCAGGGTGGGGTTCCTGGGGGGTGGTTTGTCTCAGTTCTGCATTTCTTCCAGTGGGGCTTTATGCACGTACAAAATCCTTGGACAGGCTTACTGGGAGTTCCTGAAGTGTGTTGCCAGCTGAGGTCTTAGCTCAGGGCAATCTGGAGCCGCCTGCTCTGTTGTGGACGTGGCTGTGCAGGCAAATCGTGTCCTTGTGTGTGGTGGTTGAGAAAAGATCTGGACCCACTTGTGCCATGGCCCCCACTTCGTGCAGCCGCTCCTGCAGGTGAGCTACAGAAGGGTGTTACTGAGCAGCTGCAGCCAAGTTCTGTTCTCAGAAGATTCACAGTCAGGTCAGTGGCTTTGTCAGGGCACTCGGACTCTGGAGAACGGAATTGTTGGGGGAGAGAGCACAGGGAAATTGCCGAAGCCCAGCATGTGGCCAGATCCACGTGTGACCAGTGCCACCCACGAGGAACTCACAGCCGCAAGGCTTCCAGGCCAGCTGCCGCCTCACTCTCCCTCTTCTCCATAAAACGCGGTGCTTTCACAGTCTGTGAACTCCACTCCAGAGGGGATCGGGTGTGTGGTTTACGCATACGTATGTATTACAGGATGTATGTGCTGACTGCAAATGCCTCTTTTTTTTGGGATTAGGTGCTAACCATCTTTTCAGCCTCAAACTACTATGAGATTGGCAGCAACAGGGGAGCCTATGTGAAGCTGGGACCAGACCTCATCCCCCACTTTGTGCAGTACCAGGCAAACAAGGCAGCCCATATGCTCACTATGACTCAAAGGCAAGGCATTCCAGTTGCTCTGTATTTGCCAAGTCAGAATTCCCAAAGGGAAAACTTGGTGAGGTTTTAGAACATTGGACTCTGGAGATGAACTTTCACAGCTTGATTTTCTAAATAATAGCCCTAGAGGGTTCAGGCTTTGTACTTTAAGTTACTGAGGAAGGCTCTAGGGTTGAGAAGGGAATATGAACAAAATTCCAAGGGGATTTTTTCAAAGGTTGCTGATTTTCTGCTTTTCTTTTCAATGTCAGGTTTTAACTTTCGACCTTTGCTGAGGTTCCATTTTGCTTTGTTACTTCACAAATGAATGCAGGGACTCGTGGCATTGGCTGCAGGGAACCGTGCCCTGGGCATGCAGCACCCTGTCACGAGTACTGAGATGCAGCTGTAGCTGTGCAGAGCAGTTGTGCGAGGGGCTGGGCAATCCACAGACGAGCCGGGTAGAGGACTGGGAGGCAAGGTGCAGTTTTTTTGTGGTCAGTGGCAAGTCCTTAAAGTGCTTCTCTCTGTTCTGCATCCTCCAGAATCAGCAGAGTAGAGGAGTCAGCTTTTCGAGCCTTGCGGGAAAAGCTCTTTGCTCACACCTCAGCCCTCATCAGTGCCTTCAAGGCCTATGACGAGGACAATACAGGTAACTCCAGAGCTGAGGGACGTGCAGGTTCATGGCCTGGCTGCACAGGGCTGAAGTGACTAAGTTGAGTTTATGGCGTGACTGCTTGGGAGACTGCTCATTGACAGTTGTCACTGACTGTCATGGGGAGGCTGTATCAGACCTTGCCGGAGGTCATTTGCTGTTACTCAGTCCCTGTAAATGCCTCCGAGTGACACCATGACGAGGGGGTGCTGAAAGAGCAGGACGTCATTACCCTCGAGTGTAGTAATTGAGGCTACTACCAGAAGAACTCTTAGCAGCTGGAGTACTGATGAAGCTTTGGAAAAGATAACCCGGGACATGTCTGTCGTGTCACTTGAGAAGGGCTGGGTGGTCTCTAGAGCCCCTTCATCCCTGGAGTCTAAAATCACTGGGAAGAGGAAAGCGAGGGATGTCTTCCACGGCAGTTGCCTCTGTCAGAGCCTTAAGGAAGGAGACGAGAGTTCTTACTTCTGTGGCAGACAGGAGTGCTGTGTTGGTGCACTGACCAAGAGGCGTTGCTGAGAACCATCCATTGGTGGGCTGGGGGAGAAAAGAGATACTGTGGCTGGCAGAACTGCTAATGGGGAGATCTGCTTTCTTGCTTTCTTCCCTGGCAGCAAAACTGTTCATAAGGAATCCAGCTCAGTTGTTACAGCACCTGCTAAAATGGGCAGTGTGCTACAAATTTCTAATGAAATACCCAAAGTTAGTGACTTGCCTTTGTTCAGATGTTTGCAGCCTCACAGCCTGGATTTGTTGAAATGATGAAAAGCTTGCTGACGCCTGGGGGGGAAGTGTGCTTGTGCCTCCACTGCAAAACAATGCTGTGCTGTCAGCAGCACCCAGACTGTGTGTGTGTCCCTGTTTTAAGCTTTTTCTTTGCCTTCATGTGCTTTCTCCTACCTGTGTCCCAGAGGTGTCTCCCTTTTCCCTACAGGAAGGATCACTCTGAGCAACTGGGCGACAGCAGTGGAGTCAGTGCTGCGGCTGGGACTGCCCTGGCGAATGCTGAGGCCGCAGCTGGTGCGCAGCACCGAGGACGGCATGCTGGAATACAAATCCTGGCTGGACGACCTGGCCATGGAGCAGAGGAGCCAAGAAGTAAGCACTCACCTCTTCCATCAAAGCGTGATGTGAGCAGCTGCTCACCAGATCCCCAGCACGTGCAAATCAAGTGTGGTACGAAAGGACAGTGAATGGTTCCTGCAAAATCCAAAACCACACTGAAGCTGATCGAAAGTCTTGCCTGAGCTCAAACAGTCCTGAGGCATCCAGCCCGTTTTACAAAGAGATGATGGATGTGAAATCAAAGTTTAGAGGTACTTCTGGATGCAGGCTTGTGAGTAGGAAAACTGTATTCCACTCTCCAAGTAGCTGTTTCTTAGCTATGCCCAGCAAATGCAGCTCTGCAGTGGTTATAAAACGTAGCCTGGCTCGCTGTTAGCCCAGAAAAGCACTGCTGGGAAGGGACGGGTTGCTGCTGGTCCGTTCTGCAGCTGCACAGAGGGTCCAGTCATCACACACCAGGTTGATAAGGCACTGCTGGCATGTTCTTGAGAGTAAAAAATAATTCTTATTTGTGGGGACATCTGCAGTAACGACTCAGAGAGAGCAGAGGTGTCAGAAGGATAAAAACTGTGATCATGTCTTTCAGCACATCCAGTCAAGCTTGCTGGAAGTCATTTATCGAAACCGATCCAACTTGGAGACCATATTCAGGATCATAGACAGAGACCATTCAGGTAAGCAGGTGTGCAGGGGATATTGATTACTGCCTTGTGTTCCCTTCTACACTTTGGAGCTTCCTTTAATACAGACAGAGGTGTTTTTATGTAACTATTTAAGGCCTCCTGCTCTCTCCCAAGCTTCAGAAATGTCCCTTTGTATTATGCCTCTTTGCTGCTTTAAGTTGTTTTAGCCAGTGCTCTCCATGCTAGGAGATGTAGCCGCAGCACGTAAAACGCTCCTCCCCAGGTCTCATCTCCTTTGAGGAATTCCAGCAAACCTGGAAGCTGTTCAGCTCCCACATGAACATTGAACTCACGGATGACGGCATTGACGACTTGGTTCGCAGCATTGATTTCAACAAGGATGGCAACATCGACTTCAACGAGTTCCTGGAAGCCTTCCGCCTCATTAAACAGTGCCCGTCGTGAGAACCTGCCGAGGGTTGCCGTGTCCAATGCCTTGATTTCTACAAAGCCAGGACTGTCTGACCTAACCTAGAGTGTGCCTGCAGATGCCACGCAGGGGAAGGGAAAGCAGGTGCCCAAAACAGACACGGCTGTAGACAACAGCTGTGACCCGTCTGGGGAAGGTAACAGGTGAAGCGGACGAGCTGCACTTCAATTTGGACTGTTCTTAAAAGAAGCTGTATTTTAAGTAGAGCTTCCTGCTGAAATGGAAGGTGCAACTTAGCTTCTCTTGTCAATGTGATGAAATGTTACAGGTATATTCAAGAGCAGTAAAGTGGAAGTCAAAGTATTATGTGTAGGCAGTGTTTTAAGGAGGTAGCACCTGTTTGATCACAGCTTTACGTTTAATAAACCGTTTTTTCCAGATTGCTGTTGCTTGGCTGTTCATTTCTTCTCTAGTCAACTCTGTGAGCAGCAGTGCTGTTCCAGTGATACCTACTTCCCTGCTGGTGTTCCTTTGCTGTGGTAAGGTTGTTCTGGAAGTTCGGAGCTACTCAGTATGTGCATTAGAGCAGTATGCTGGAAAAAAGAAATACCTCAATGTGCAACACTGTCTCTAGCAGGGCGACTTGTTTGAGAAATCTATTGGGATAATTTCGTTTTCAAAGCCCAGGGAAGTAGATCAAGTAGCCCCCTGCGAGGGAGCCTATGCTGCACGTTCAAGTTATTTCCAAAGCATGGTAGGACTGCAGTTTACTAAGGGAAGTGGGGTGGGGTGTGAAGCGTTTGCAAAACGAGCAACCATGTGTTCTCAAATACAAGCAGCAGAGTCTAGCAGGAGCCCCTTAGCAGAAGACCTCACTTAAGACTGCTCCCTCAGCCCCCAAAGAGAATTCTAGTCTCACTGAATTTCTCACAGAGCCCACTGCCCAGTGCAGACAGTTTATTAACTGGAACTATGCTTCCCAAAGGAAACTAATCCTGTTCCTCCTTAACTAGAGTTCCACATATGCTTTTTCAGTTATAACGGAGCCATGCTTCCACAAACGCTCTCAAGTGCACAATACAGGTCCCAGCACACTGCAGCTGTATTTCTACTTTTCCATCCTTGAAATTCTTTGAATGGAATTAATTCTGATGGCTAACGAACAAAATGATTCTGCATCCTCTGTGTTTGTTTCTGCTGTACGAACTCCTGCTGCAGAGAAGGCTGGTTTTTTTGTTTCAGTTACTTCCAGTGTATTTTGTACTGAGGGGAAAAGAAGGTTTCTCTCCACGGCACAGAGTAAGTAGGCACGTGGTCTATGGCACTTGCTACCAGGTACGATCTAAGGGTCACACCTTTCATTTTGGTTTGGGGACTGAGGCTGCCGAGCAGCTCTGTGGCACTGGGTTTGACAGCCTGTCACCTGCAGTGCCCAGAGCAGAGTGAAGTGCACTTACCTGGAGTTGGGAGCAGGGTCACCGCTTTGCTGATGCTACCGAGAGCCAACACCACACACCACTCATTACAAAGTCAGACTGAATTTATTACTCTTGGGCAATTTAAAAAAAGGCAGAAGACAATGTCCAGACATCTTGTTACTCAGAGGGGCAGCAAAGCGTTGTATAATTCACATACGTAAAGTGATCGAAACATAACCTTCAGATCCTTGAAGTCCAAAGGAAGGACAGAAACGGGGAACATGAACTTTATGCAGCTTGCGCCAGTGAACTACTGGTATTGCAGAGAACAACATGGTTACAGCAACAAACATCTCTGTAATGATTTAAATTAGCTGTTTACACAATGGTGTTACTTGATTGTTTTGACAGAAACACAGAAGCGGGCTAAGCTTTCCACAAACCGAGTCATTAGTGAAACAATCCCCTCAGCACTGCATTTTCAGGACAATGCTGTTGTAAAAAAAGGAGAAGAAAAAAAGAAAAAATGTACAATAGTACATATAGTTTTATAGTAAAATGGTATCTGAACAGATTCAGTTTTCCTTCTTTTGTTAAAGCATATACAGCTTTATAAAATGTAAACCTTCCAAAGGTCAATTTCAAAAGCTTAGAAGAGGCTTTGCTGATTCTAAAAGTAACAGCCAAAATACCATTTTGCTCCTACAAGACAGGTGTTTTATTTTACCTCAACAGTTTTAGCCTTGGAAGGTGAGCCATGAACTCGACTACCACGTTCCGTGTAAGCCGCCAGCAGTCAACTGAAGACTCCTCCTCGGATGGGAATGCTCTCGTTCAGCCCGTGTTCTATTAGCTTGATGTCCTCCAAGTCATCCTTGATGATGCTGATTAGGTGACTCAGCCCTTCTTGCTGCTGCTTCAGGTGCTGCAGGTAGTTCAGAAACCAGTGTGAGTATTGTTCAGCCACACAGACTTATTAGGTAATATTTCTCAAAGGTGTCATGATTGGTGGCCGTGGCACATTGCAAAGCCTGGCAGTATTTCTTTGAGGAAGGAATAATAGCATTTTCTGTACTAACAGCCTATCTCCACAGCGTGGTTTTGTCCAGCAGCTTGACGCACTGGCGCTGAGACCAATTAAAAGGGTGACTTCACCTAACAATGCAAGACCGTGACATTCCAGATCCAGGCAGTGTGGGTCCGGCTCAAATGAGGAAGTTCAAAGAGAGTATGCTGGGATTGTACCCAGTAATCCTTACTTGCTTGATTTCCCTTAAGAGGTCTGCATCTATGTAGTAGCGCTCTTCAGCCCGCACTGCTCCAAAGTGGTTCTGCATCCTGATTTGGGACATGAGCTCATTCAGGCGGCCCTGGGAAGAGAAACAGGCTTAAATCCAACACAACTCCTTTACAGCTGGCAAGGCTCCAGCATCTACCATTCCTCGAGTCTCCAGGGCTGGAAGCATTGCTGCTCATTCCATTTTCAAATGCTCTGGAAGACATGCAAAGGACAAGGGACTCCAATATTTCCAAGAACTCAAAACTACTGCAATACCTATTGGTTATGCAGCAAAGAGTATGATGCTACAGCCTACTAACGCTGCCGGATTAAAAGCTTCCCACAACCAATATACACACACGGTGTGGAAAACTGACGTGTTTTGAGAGAGGAAACCCCAGAACTGTTAGCCAAACTCTGTCAGCCACTCACCTTGAACTGCGTGGGTGCGTTAAGTTCGCACTGAATTGTATCCAACTGTACACGAAGCTGCTCCTCGTCTGCTTGAATGGCGTAACCGCTTTTCCTTTGGATCTCCTGCTTTATTAACACCTACGAAAGAAGCCTTTGATGTTCATTAGAGGACACTTGGCCCCATCCCTTTCCCCACCAGCCCATCCACATCTTTTTGCCCTTCTTTCAGCCTGTTTCTCACTAGATTTGTTGTGTCATTTAGTCTGCTGCTCTGACACCTCGGGGCAGTCCTGTGGTTTTGGGTAAGTGACAGAGAAGGGTCCCAAGTAGGGCAGAGCTGAAGCTTTCCCTGACAGCTTTGCCTGGTACTTAAAGGAACACTTGTTAGCTGAAGTTACAATAGTTTTCAGCATTGGTCCGCAAAAGATAGAACAGGTTCTTCTTCCCCCTGAGATTGCTTCTGGCACTAGACTGTGTCAAGAGAGTTATTTAGACTACCCCTGTTACCTGCAGAGTTCTGTGCGAAAGCGCCATCAGTTTCCTTTTGTACTGTGCAATTTTTGCCATAGTTGTCGTTTGGTTTTTCTGCAGCTCGCTGATGTCTTCTGATATTATCTGCAGAGGAGATGGGTGTCAGTTGGAAGTCAGAGAGGTTTTTGATAACAGAACACATTAGGCCTGGCTTAAAACTGTGAGTTTCATGACACTACACCGCGCACCAACTTAGTGTCCTCGACCCAGACGATTTTAGAAAGCTTTCTTCTACCAACAGCTTTCTTTCAAAGCCGTTCTGCTTTGTGTTTATTTTTGTATGCAACTGGGATTTTCAGAAGGCATTGGAAAATCGGCTGCCCGAATTTAAAAGTCCACGCCAATACAACTTAATTGCGCTGGCGTGGATTAGCCCGTAACAAAACAGTAAGCTTGAACCCGAAACAAATGAAAGCCGAACCACACTGCTCAGATTTTAGGCAAAAGAGCTATTTAAGGAACGTATTCAGAACACGGTTCCCGCTTCAGTTTTGAACACACAGAGGGAGGCGCATTTAATAGCACATCCCGTGTCAAGAGCAGGTCATGATAAAGACGAGCAACCTTACATCCAATCGAGTTTGATGCTGTTTGGTCATCTGATCCTGGACCTTCAATCTTCTCAGCAGTTCCTTGAAACCCACCATCGGCACAGGAATAAGCCTGTGAGAACACAAGTATTTCTTACAACATCTTTTTATACTGGACACGTGGTAAGGATTAATAATTATGAATAGAATCTAATATAGAGTTACAGGTCATGTTGGCCTTCTATAAATTAATACATAAGCGTATCTTCTTTCGCTAAGCTCTAGAGTCCTCAGTATTCCCAACAACCTGTTCCTTTTCTGTAAAGAAACCAGCGCAAATTATCTGTAACCACTGGAGGGTACAAAGGTGTGCATCACCTTCAGCAGTAAAGAGACAAAAAATAACGGTTGCAAAAAGTAAGTCACAATAACTAATCCGTGTAATGGAGGACACCGCACCTCCAAGTAACGCAGGACTCTTTATCCTGACAGCTCCTAAGCGCCTAAATCGGTAAAGGGATTAAGGCAGGCACTTCCAGTAATCTTCGCTGCTTTCAAGGGGATCAGCACTTGGCCAAGTTGTGCTCAAGTAAGTTTCTCGCAAGTTACCTGAAGGGTACTAGGCATTTATTATCTCTTTCTCCCCTTTCCAAGCCTTGATGCAATACTTGGACAGACTATTGGACTTACTTATCAGGATCAGGATTATCAACTTTGGCTTGTTCCCATATAATAGGATCAACACCTGGAAAAAAGAGAGGGTTTTTAGTATGGCTATCTGAATAGATAGATGTTACAGCTGTTAACCAGGAAAAACTGCTGTGAGATACACTAATCCTATGAACTATGCTAACTTGAATGACTGTTACACAAATTAAGGTTAATTAAACTGGGGTAGCTCTTTAAAAGTCCTGGTCCTGAGCAGGGGCAGTAAATTCAGATCCTGCAGGTTTGAAAGCTGTGGGAAGGACCAACCCCTAGGTGCTCCCACTGGACAAGCCATACTTTAAACGGAGAAATTCCTACCGCTCCCACTATATGCCCCACTTGGGTCATCTGTCCTTTTAAAGTTGCTTACTGTGTAAAACAAATATTAAAAAAATCAGTAATGAAGTGATCCAAGTATCAAACCAGTTGGCAAAATAAGCCCAGTAGGAGTTAGCTCTGACTTTTCTGCAAGACTAGGCCCAGTGCCTTTTGCAATCCAGGTGTCATAACCTTTCATATCCTAAACACAGAAATATATAAAAGCTATAGACATAGAAGTTGTCTAATCAAATGGCACAAACAGCCCTTAACTAACCAAAACCAAAGCCGTGTGTGCACTGTCTGTGGCCACACAGGCAGGCTAAGAGACCCATCTGAAACCCAGCGAGTACAGGACACGGTTATTCTGATTTTTAACTTTTTTTTTTTCTTGTACTTTTCACAGGTGTTTTCCAGCAGGCCAACACCCGCGTTTTTCCCGGAGAGCCCCAAAAGGCCCAGCCCACGCACCGGCCGGAGGGTTCTGCAGGAGCTGCTTGACTTGTGCCGGGGACAGCTCTGTCCTGGCCATGGACAGGCTGACCCCCAGCTGCTGCAGGGATGATTTGATGTTGGCTTGTTCGAAGTGGGCGTAGAGGGTCGTTGCGGGAACTCTCCTCGAGGTGCCGTTGGGCGAGCGCTCCACAACGTAAATGATCACTTCTGTCCTGAGCGAGGCAGAATGAGGAACGTCAGGAGAAGGCCGGCAGCACGTAGGAGCTCACACAATACAGAACCATCCCAAACTCCAAGCTACCGCTTCTCCCAGCTGACTTCCTTTAGCTAAGTGAGATGTAAAGTACCAGTAACTGCAGGGTTTAACGCAGCAAGGGAGAGAGAGAGAGAAAAGCTCTCAATACCATTGCATTCTCTGCTCTCCCCAGTTCTAACAACCCTATTCTATGGTGATACTAGTACTACATTAAGAATAACCTAAAATGTCTGGAAAGGTAGGACTTAATGCTTTAAGAAGAACTATATGAAGGAGTAAGAGATACAAATCAAACTCAGGATGAACAGATCTCAAATCAAAGAGACGGGGAGACAGTAGACTTAGGCACCAACCCTTTCTAGCATGCAATAGAAACGGGCAACCCTGGGGGAAGTTCACGTACTGGTCATCTGGCATTGTTTTAACACCTTCAACATTGACAGTGAGAGTCTGGTTTCCTCCCAGAATTTTGTGTAGTGATTCTACAAGCTGCTGCTGCTGGCTTCGAATATCTGCTTCTTTTCTGTTAAACACCAAGACCACGAGGCCATCTTCGTCTTTGTTGTTAGGCATTAAACTGTAACCCACAGCCTGCCAAGGAACAAAGGCAAAACAAAGGTATGTTACGTAGCAAAAGCACATCCTTGTGGCATGAAGGGCTAAATCCCTCCATTTTCAGAGCTACCGGTTCAAAACTTAACTCACAATGTATTCAGAGCTGCAGAAACATAAAACCAAGCCCCTTTTAAATCATTCTCTCACGCAGCCATCAGTAGTGCATCTTTTGAAACAGTTTGGATTTTTATAAAAGGTTCCTACGTATTCTTTCCCCACCGGGGCAGTTGCTGACCCAGCAGAGCTGGCAGCAGTCAGGAGCATTTCACAAACTGACCCTTGTTTCAAATTGCAAACGGAACCAGAGGGTCAGACTTTATTACAAGCAAAAGCAGAGTGGCAGCTTTCACCTCCTCTTGCCTATCTGCTGTCACTCCAACACAGCACTGGTGACAGGGTGGACAGCGGGGGCTTTGCGAGGCCCTGGCACTGCACGTGGGTGGGGGACCTGCACCTTTCCCTTCGTGCAAGTTCAGCTGAGGAGAGAAATGAGTCGAGGACGTGCCCAGGAGCCCGGTTTTGTCAGCAGAGCGTAATCCCCTGCCATGGTGAGCCTTGCAGAATCAGCCGTCCTGTCATGGAGCACAACGGCGATAGCTGAGGAACAATTTGTTTTTTGGCACGTGCTACCTCTGGTATTTCTGTTCTAAATAAATAACTCTTCCACCATCTTCATATGCAACACAGTATTTTCAAACTAGAACAGATTTTTTTTACTTCACTGCGGTCCTTCAAACAATGGCCTGTAACCTTAGCAGCACACATCTCTTCGTCTGGAGCTGCACGCTTCTCATGCGTCCTAGAGCGGGAATTGTGTACAAGTGGATTCCCGTGGAACCCTTCAGGTAATGCCTCTTTCTTTTCAGATGCCTGATGTTTCCAGAGACAATAACCAAACTAGCTTATGATGCTTTGTTCCTATCCCTGTGCCGCCACCTCCCCCTATTTTTCGCAGGCATCTTCCACTGCTGGCACAGATGGGACCTGTCAGTATTTCACTTAAGGCACGTGAATTCACGGCATTAGAAACACTCCAGTCGCAGGGACAAGAGTAAACCTAGTATCTGGCATTGTCTAACCTGAAAAGTCTTCTTTGTAGTAAATGGAACTCTAAAATAACCGATTTTGCATCACACAACTTACACTGGGCCATTTTTCAAAGCCCAGAAACTGTGAAAGCAATCTCAGGCAACAACTTACAAGAAAATAAGCTTTCAGGTGCATTGCCAACAGAATGTTCAAGGTAACACTGAAAAAGGTGATGCAACAAAACCAAACCTCTGTTAGGCAGGCACCGCTGCTACGAAAATTTTACAGAAGTCTCATAATGTGCACAATCAACACTAGCCTTAATTAAGTATTAACCTACATTCAGGCCGCAAAGTTCGCGCTCCAAAGGATGAGCTCAGGGAAGGAGGGTATCACCACGCCTGCCCCTAATCCCCTTACAAGCCTGAGGCTTAGCAAGACAGTCAGCAGGTGCGGGATTTGCGGAGGACGGAGAGCCGTGACTGCTTCGTCGACACGAGAAGCAAGATCTGGAACTGCTGACGATTCCGTACAGGGAACGGAGTCAGCACGAGCACCGGCAAGGATAAAGGCACCAGAAGGCTGAAGGCTGGTGGATTTTAAACCTGGCACAGACCAGGTTCATAGAGGGTTATTTTAATCTAGACGAAGCAATGAAGAAAGAGCCTGAAGATCTTATTCCAAACGTTCACAGTTTCTTTCAGACAAGAAGGTTATTTTCAGTCGTTTCTGTCTTATTGTAACAAACACAGATACACATTAAAATTAATTTCCATAGATGTGTTCCAAGTACACACACACACTAACCTGAATGCTAGCACATGAAAATGTTACTTTCATGATCCGCATCTGGGCTCATTATCTAGTCCCTCCACACCACCCAGATTTCCAGCATCTTCAAACCTTTTAATGAGTGTGCATCAGAACTGTGCAGATTACCTGGAAAAATACTGTTTCAGAATACTCTTACCAGTGACAAAATCTGATTTAATCCCATGAGATGCTCAGACTCCACAGAGTAAGGGCATCAGCGCCCTTTGTGGGCAGCTGAACAATGCTGTACCTTAAACCTGCAGAAGGGGTTTTCCTGCGTGAACTCCACCGGAGCAATGTTGTTGTTGAAGTACCCTTTGCCCGTGCCCCAGAAGGCCTGGAGCTGGTTCCATTTTGCCAGAATGGCATCCCTCTCATCTCCCAGGAGCGTCGGGGCCGAGAGGGCGCTGGCTGTGTTGATGAGCTGGTTGGACTGAGCGGGTGTCTGGGCAGCCTGGTTGAACAGTCCGCTGCCTAACGCTGTGGGGGACGAAGAGAAACAAATGAACTTCTTGACCAACCATGACCATGCTATCACCTACCACCTGCCTATCACTGGCATCACTTCTTATCATACTCTGAGAAGCAAACTAAAAACACCGAATGAATTACAATCACATCATGTTTTTCAAGCGTCTTTTTACAGCCAATCTTCATCTCCAACAGAAATTCCTGAATGCTACATTAGAAGAAATTTTTTTTTTTTAATGAGACATCTGTATTGATCCGTGACATCATCTGGCACCCTCGATATCTAAATCTGAGGGGCAGGCTGGCTGTTACGAACTCAGTGGACTCAGAGCCTGCAGCTGCTCATTATCCAACCCCCATTGAAATTAAACTCAATGCCTTTTTTCTTGTCCTTCTCGTAAGACATCAATTCTCTAACTACACTTTCTACCAGCACTAAACCAAAGGGGTAAATGTTGTTGGAAGCTCAAGGGTGAAGCTCAGGGACTTGCTTGAGTTCTAGTTTAAGAGTTCTAGTGTAACAGCCTCCTGTTACAATACGCTTCTGTCCCACTACCTGAGCAACTGAAGGTGGCAGCCTTGCGCTCTCACTGCTAAGGGATGGGTAACTGCAGAGGCCATACTCACTGGTCTGCTGCTGCTGCTGCTGGGTTCCGAAGCCTCCAAAGCCTAGACCAGTTCCCAACCCACTACCCAAGCCAGTTCCAGTTCCTGTGCCAAAACTGGAACCAAATCCAAAGACTTTGTTCTGGGTAGCACCGAAGAGTCCTGGGGAAACAAGCAAATGATTATTGAGAAAAAGAGCGTAGCCGCCACGCAATCCAAAGCACTCCTGGATTTGTTCTGAAGGCAGTCCTTCAGCCCCTTACCGCCGGTGCCGGTGTTGGTGGGAGCAGAGAAGCTGAACGCCGGTGCCGCGGTGGTGGTGGTTGTCCCGAAGCCTCCGAAGGCACCTGCCAAACACAGACTGCGGTCACGCAGCGGCACACGGGCCCCGGAGCTGGGCACAACACGACAACCGACCGCACGCCTCGGGTGTTATGGGAACAGGTGCTGACAGATGGATGTCACATGGCACAAGCATGTAGTTCACAGTGAGCGTGGGGATCGAGTTCATTGTCCAAGGAAATGGGGAGAAAACACAGACCACAAAGCCAGAACTCGTATGGCGTGTCAAGAAAGCAAACAAAAAGGCAGCAGTGAACTGACGTCTTGTTCCTTTACCAGAGGGATGTGCTTTCCCTAGTGACAGACACAACTAACAGCACTGTTGCTTAGATGCGTTCTCAGGAATACTTCTGGCCCATGTCACTGCTAAGCGTTTAATAAGCAACCCGATGTTTTGTGAACTTTACAAACAGTCCGAACCTCGGGAAACCAATCAAAGCCTGAGGCCAGGATATACACAGTTTCTGCGCTTACAGGCAAAATTTACGGGTAAAATTCTACAGGGTCCTTTTTGTTTTAAAGCCTTGTTTCCCAGTGATCCTCCTCACTACATCTCATGTGGAGGTTCAACCACTAGTATAGCAAGATGGACACAAAAGCAATCAGCCTTCCACAGCCGTTCAGGAAAAGCAGTCACTGGCCAGCAGGAGAGGACCTAAGCGAGCACCTGAGCTCCAGCGGTGCCAACGGCGCTGGCCCAAGGTGCAGCCTGCGGAGCACTGACCAGCCTGGGAAACCAAGGTCTCTGTGTTTGACGCTGCTTTTACACGTGTTCAAATGAGACAAGACAGTGTGCTACATAGCATTCCTCAAAGAGATGCTGCCTCTCTTAACTCACATGTCAGCAGCCAAAAAAAAAAAAAAAAAGGTTCTTCAGATCTATTACACTCACAGTCCTCCTGTCCACAAACAAAATGTAAAGCAAAAATCAAAGCTGATATGCAATTGCATTTTATTTCCATTCAGCAAACATCTCAGTGTGAGTGGGCACAAGAAGTTGTTCCCTGTAACATCCACGTTTCAGTCCTGCCAGTGAGCGGGACACCCTGGCAGGAGCACCAGCAGACGACACCATTTTTAGGTACCTTTGTACTCACAGCAAATTTAGTCATCCTTTCTTGAAAAGGGACATGAGAGCACGAATTAAATACCTAAGTATCAAATCAAATATCAAATGGCCTATCCACGGTCTCTTCTGGAGCAGCTCAAACGAAGCCAAAGAAATCCAGCCCAAGAGTGTTCACAGCAGATAAACCCCAAGGAGATCCCCGGAATGCACAAAACAGATGAGAGGCGCTGACACAAGAGAGCGATGACACGGCGGGATGGATGGAATTCCTATACGAGCAGCGGCAACGGGACCCACCGGGCTAATTCCACACCAACAAAAGCATTCGAAATCCATCCAGTCCAGTGTTTTTACATGGAATGGCGAAGATTTAAGGTGAAATGACATCAGCCGACCGCTCAGATCTGATGGATCTCCATGGGGCCACAACGGGCTTCCTTAACCACCCCGCGCACAGGGCCCTCCCTGGAGTGCCTCCGGGGAGCTGGGGCAGAGCGGTTTTGGGATGCACGGTGGCATTGGGGAACAGGTCGGGAACAGCCGGGCTCTGACTTTGTGCCGGTCGTATACAATTTGTTTCTCCACAGAAACTACTGAGGTGTGGTGCATTCATGACAGCCAACGCACGGCCAATGAGGAGACACGGGGGAAGATGAAAACATGACTGCAGTAGTCCAAGAATCTCATGTCAAGAAACGTGGCACAGGGACCAGCTCTGGCGTTGCTCGGGATCGCCTGGATTCACTCCCCTTTCAGAGACTTTTGGCTACAGGGTTATTTTTCCTCAAAAGCTATTCCTTGAGAATTTAACAGGCAAAACCCCTCCAAGCCTACGGCTCTCAAATCCGTCTCATTTTCCAGAGCTTTTATCGCCAGTCTTCGCTGGATACGAAGATTAGTAGTGGACACAGATTCCCAGTGAGGGATGTAATTCTTGGACCCCTGCTGGTAACATTTACCACAGAACGCGTATTCACGCATTATCTACCTGCGCTTGCCAGACTGTTACCAAAATTGAACGGCGGAGTTGAGGTAGTGGAAACACCGAAATTCCCAATATTAAAATTCACCGCGGGATTAGCGGTTAATCCGAAACCCCCAAAATTAAACCCACTGGCAGTGGAGTTTGCAGTTTCAAGCCCACCAAATCCTGACGAGCGGGAAGCAGAAAAAGAGCAAGGCAACATTAGTTCTGAGTGAAAGGCAGGCCCAGGAAAGAAAAGTTGAAGCATTTTTCCACACCCGTGGGCAAGACAGGCATAGTTAGAGGCAAGAGTAAAAGGCATTAACTGGCATTGAACATTATTTATTGGAGACAAGGAGGACAGTTAAAAGCTCCACACATTGCTGCTGTAAGGACGTTATTTTTCAATCATACTGCGCATAAAGCAGCAACACTTCCCCACCTTATCTCAAAGCTCTACACGAAACCAGCCCTGTGGTTCAATATTCACATTAAGAGTAATTTTTAACAGCATAAGACTGCTCCGTACAGCTGCATCTGTGTTAAGTGTAACAGATAATAGCAAAATTAATTCATAAACTATCAGGAAGGCAAGGGTAAATCATCTTCATACAGATAATAGACTCAGAGACATCATGTCAGAATAACCACAAAACTCAACTCCAGCAGCTAAGGCACCACACAGGCCTCAGCTACTCCAAGGCGGACTTATCCAAGTTCCACGACCAAAATCTGCCCACCTCGGCCTTGCTGGACTTACTGATGGATCCAGCACCCCTGGGATGCCGCTGAAACAGGTTCATGCTGGACAGACAACGGGAAGTCCTGAGGTGTGAGCCCAGATTTCCCTCTGATATTGGTCTGTGAGTGCCATTAACTTTGCCACGGTGTACAGGCAGCACAAGGTGGTTTTTTACTTTCAGATGGGGCCAGAAAGAGTGTGTGTAAAACTCCCAGAGCGGAAGAGACAGTAAAATTCAGGTTAACTACAGTAAAGATGAGTCCCGTCCAAAGGACTTGCTCAGATGCTCTGCTAGGAGCCAACAATTAATTATTTTACTAAGTGAGGGTAAGGAAAGCTGTGTCTTACGTTTCACCATGATTGACAGTGATAAAAGAAGAGGAGAAACTTCCTTTACAAGTTAACCCGTGTCTTTTACCTTGCTCAAAAGTGAACTTCCAAGGGCGTCTCATCCGAATGAGGACTTTAATGCAAGCAAAATGCTGATCCGGGGGACCCGCACCGCCTCATCACAAGCGCCTCAAGAGCAACTCCCGGGCCCGCCGGGGGCCGGGAGGGGCGCAGGACGGCCCCTCTGAGGCGGCTGCGGCTCCCATTGGCCGGGGGGCGCGCGCTGCCCACCACCGCCGTGTCATTGGTGGGGGGACACGCGCGGGGCCCTGAGGGGACCGCGACTCCCATTGGCGGGGGGGCACGCGCGGGTCCCTGAGGCGGCCGCCATCGCCATTGGCGGGCGGGCACG
This sequence comes from Cnemophilus loriae, assembly GCA_013397755.1. Taxonomy (NCBI): domain Eukaryota; kingdom Metazoa; phylum Chordata; class Aves; order Passeriformes; family Corvidae; genus Cnemophilus; species Cnemophilus loriae. The sequence goes on along the minus strand of VZTF01009178.1, from coordinate 454,735 downwards.
CGCTGCCGGCCGCCGCGGCTCTCATTGGTGGGGGGGCACGCGCGGGCCGCTGAGGGGGCCACGATCCCCATTGGCTGGGGGGCACGCGCTGCCGGCCTCAGCGGTTCACACTGGCT
>VZTF01009178.1:434192-452097 GCA_013397755.1 Cnemophilus loriae | reverse complement strand
CGCGAGGGAAAATATTCTTAGCTCGAGGCTGCTGAGAGCTGAACGTGAGCTCACGCGGGCATGGGGTCTCCCCTCGCTGCATCCGCCCAGGCGGCATTCCCTGGATTTCCCGACACCGGGACCAGCGTGCCCGCGCGTTCCTTTGGGTGTTCCCGCTGTAGGAGCCGGCGGGCAGCGAGGAAGGGAGATCGCTCAGCTTCTTCCCAGCCACGGCTCCCACAGGCATCCCACAGCGCTAAGGAAGAGCTTCCTTCCATGAGGGAGCAGCTGCCCAGGGAGGCCGCAGAGTCGCCCTCCCTGGGCAGATTCCTGTGGCACCCGCACCCAAAGGATCCCAGGATGCTGTGAAAAGCAGCAGCACCTGGGGAAAAGCAGAGCAAAACCCGTCCCCAACGTGTTCGCGCGGGGTTATTCGCAGAAACCTGCGCCGAAAACATTTGGGAGGAACAGGGAGAAGATGTAACAACGCTATCATGGAATCCCAGGAGGGTTTTCTCGAAGCCCATCGTGCTCCGCCCCCTGCCCTAGGCACGGACACCTTCCGCTATCCCAGGCTGCTCCAAGCCCCGCCCAACCTCACCGCGGACACTTCCAAGGACCCAGGGGCAGCCACAGTTTCTCTGGGGAATCCGCTCCAGGGCCTCACCGCCCTCACAGGAAAGAAACCGGAGCAGCAGCCAGGACAGAGACCCCAAACCATGCCAACGCAATGCAAACCCTAGTGCCCCTCTTTAGAAGACAATTACACATTTTAAAAACACATCTCACTATAATGGAAACATTCCTCGATGAGAATATTCGTTTAATGGGGGGGAGGGAGGAGGAAGGGGGGGCGCGAGGAAACCTTTTTAACTTTTAACACAAGTTTCTTGACAAGTAAAAAAAGTGTCAGGAATTCTCAGGACCCTGTCCATAACACGGAGGGATGCTCTCATCCCAAACGTGCCAAGTTTGCGTTCCCACCAAACCGTAACCCACAACAAGACCCACGGGCTTTGTCCCCTCCACCCCAAGAACAACGCTGAGCTGTGGTGCCTTAAGCTGCAGAACAAACCCCACACCTGAAGGATAAAAGCCTGGCTAACAAGGAGAGTGGGAACAGTTAGGTGGTCTGCATGGAAAAGCACTTCCAGCCGCTGGCTCGGTTCCACCTGGGGCTGCAGCCGCCGCGCAAAGCTTGGCTCTGGGTTGGATTAGTTGCACACATGTGCTGTGACAGGACCAAGGACACGAGTACAAGCACTCGGTGCACAGTGGAGTAAGTACACGCAACACCTTACGGACAGGACACCACCCGGCCTACAGCAAATCTGTCCCTGTCCCGGGGCCATCCCGGAGCCCGCTGTGTTCCCAGAAGGCCGTCCACACGCCACCCGTGTCGCTCCTGCAGGGAATCGGGCCGGCTTGTGGTCGCCCATCCAGTGGTTATGATCCTCTGTGGCTGCCAGTGCGGGTACGAACAGAGGGCAGGGTTGAGAAAAGCAGGATCTGGAGCAGTTTTAAAATGGAGTTTTAAAGTTGTAACGTAGCTGGTGAGAAAAAAGTCTTCTCCCTGGCTGACAGTGCAGGTTCTCTTCCACCTCTGTCCCACCAAAAGTGACGCTGGACACGACCGTGTCTCCACAGGGGACAGTTGGTGTTAGGTCAGCTCTAATCGTTTGTTCTCCAAGCTCACAGGGTAAAGAAAATCTACTAAGACGTCCTGATGAGTGGGGACCTCTCTTCTTCAGTGCTCTGGAAGAACAAAACCGCAGCAAGTTAAACGCGGCCATGAGCGACCTTCCACGGTGGGAAGCTGGGCTGCCCAGACTCCAAGCAGGGAAAGGAAAAGCTCCTACTTTTAAGGAGAACTGCCTCTAAGAGAGCCAGGGCTGCACTAAGCAAGCACCAGAGGGTGGGTGGCAGCTTGGGCAGGGACCTGCTGTAGCACCTGACAAGGGAGGGAAGGCCAGAACCACCCAGGGATCACAAGAGCTGTAAACTGCTGATTACCTCTGTTTGCAGGAAAAGCAATAAAAAGCAAAGTAGGACAAGCATGGAATGCGGGTGTCCCTTTGTCATTTTGACCCCTGTAGGGTGTTCCAGCACATCCAAGACAGCTGGTTTGAAGCTGTGCACATAAGGTGGGGCAGGAATTCCCGGGACAGGCCTTGGGCAGTGAGACAGACTGACACCCTAGCTGAGCTGCTGCTAACACAGGCAGGCTCAGAAGGAAAGGAAAAAGGACCAGTCTTTCCTGCACAGGAGACTGAAGTACAGTCCCATGGGAATGGGATGGCAGTGGGAGCCGCTGATCCAGGGGGGTCCCCCAGGCACAGAGGGAAGTTCTAAGACAGCATTTAGGGAACACCAAACACACAAGACCACAGTAAGCCCACAGCAACTATGAGGAGAAAACAGCCTCCTAGAGAACCCAGGCTATTCCTCTAACCAAAGGGCTTGGTGTCATCTGAACCCTGTTACGCTGAAATTTTGGAGTCAGCTTTCGCCCTGACAAGCACCTTAACGCCAGCGTGTCATCTTGGGACAGAACTGCTCATAAACAGATTTACAGGCTGTCTTGTAAACAGACAATACCGGAGAATACTTCCTGCTGCTGTCTGTGCAACTCGTCTGTTCTCTGGCCACAAATTTGCGTGGTGATTCTGGAAAATAATCCACTGGCACAACGCAGTTCTTCTGCTGAGAACACTGACACCAACTAAATCTGTCCTCAAATATGGTGGAGTTTTTGCATCTGATCCTTCAGGGTCCTCTAGACAGGCTGATTTATTTCACTACTGTTGGCAAGGGAATTGGGCACAGAGACAGGATCTGCCTTACCAGGCTTCTCAGATAAACTCCGCTCCTTTGCTTTGGCGCGTTTATTCTGAGTCTATTAAAACTTCCCCTCCCTGGAAAGGTCATTTCCAACAAAAACAATATAAAAACACGTGCAGAAAGAACCAAAAGGTAAAATCAACCACAAGAAAATCAAATGCAGGCAGATGTACAGCAAGCAAAGTCAAATCCGAGTGCTTCTTACCTCTTCACTTATCCCCCGGGACCTGCACACCAGCACAATGAAAACAATCCCAAACACAATCCCCAGAGCCATGATTACAAAGGGGATCGCAGTCACAACACTGGCTTCCAGCAGGACGTGCCTGAGTCTGCTGGCAGATGCTTCATCAATCAGAACACTCTAGAGCAGAGAGAGACAAAGAGGGGAAAAAAAAAAAGGTTTATATATTTCTGTGTTTTCTATAAGATCGCTTTTGTGAAGGGCAGGGAAACAACACTCCCACAACTCTCCACCACTGCTTCGCTGCTTCCTGACATACTTCCCCCCTAAAATTCTTCCAGGGGCCAGAGCGATCACCTGGTCTGTATTTCAAAGGAAAATAGGGATTTTTAACTTTTGGTCTAGGAGTGGACTAATATAGGCCTGGAATAACAGTGTATGTCATCAAAACTAGTCCCCCCCGAATCCAATTCATTCAGTGATCCAACTACAGCACAGGAATATTCCCAACAGATGACTCAAAAAAAGGTGTGATCTCCTGAACTCCTGCCTCTGTCTGAGCACCCCTTTTCCTCGTGGCCAACTTCTCCGAGTTCAAAAGGAGTGTCTGACTGAGAGCGTTTGGCAGGGCTGAACTTAACCCTACAACAAGCAGCAGGAAGGCGCGTGTTAAGAAACGGCAACAGCTTCCTACCTATCACTGTACAAACAACAAGAAAATCAGCATTTTCTTTTCTGGCTAGCTCAGAGGCTATTTTTGCAAGCATTAACACGCCACAGTGCTGGAAAGGCATTGCAAAACTATTTACCTCATTTATGTACATCACTGGGAAAATCAGCGTTCGGATATTGCCGGTTTCACTGTGTGAAAAAAAAAAGTAATAATAAAAAATTATAGGTTTGGAACTTTTCCACCTGAGGGTTGTGAAGACGGATGATACAAGAACAATGAACGAGGAAAGTGTCCCTAAAAAACCTCTGGGCTGTTCCTTTTTGTTGTGGATTTTCACGTCCCTGCTGGAGTAGGACAATCTCAATCTCCCAGATGGATAAATTCTGGTTTGGGAGCAGGCTGTATTTTGGGACTTGGTGGGCAGTGAAAGACAGGGATCCATCCGGGGCTCATTCGCAGCTGAGTGACAGATTTGTGCCAGGCAGCAGGAATTGAGCTAAGCTGATGTTGAAGGTTACTCCTGTTTGTAGAACACAGAAACTATTGTCCAAGCAACACAGGCACAGCAGCAAAAATCCCCGAACATTTGGCACGTGTGGAATCCCAGCTCAGGCAAGAATTGTGTTACTGTGACGGCTCCTGGGCACTGGGAAACGAGCCTGAAGGAACACCACTGACTCCCCCAAGGGGACTGGGCAGATAAAATACTTCTATTTTAGTTATTACAGCCAAGCTGCGCCAATAAACGTCAGGAGGAGTAGCTACCATACAGCGTTCTTTACTCTGCAGGTGGAGCTACAGAATCTGCTTGATCTGTGAGAGGAGAGGATACTGCCCCTTCAAACTGAGATTCTACTGGACTTCTCTCTCTCACACTTGCTCTCTCCAACCCATATTCCATCACAACACTGCAGAAAAATTCATTCTGAATATCAGCTCAGATGTGAGACGTCCACCCTGCAGCAGAGAACACTCACAGAAATTCAGGTAACTTTCGGACGTGAACGTTGACCTGCATCCGCTTGGCTGCCTGCAGGACGAGCCCTGTCAGCTGGGGAATAAAAGAGATCAGTGTTAAAAAAAATCCAGTAAAGGTGAAAGAATGAGAACTGTGAGAATGCAGGAAGAACGTGGTACACACCACACAGCAGGATCTGCACTGGACCTCAGGAGAGGAGCTGTGGAATTTCCTCCCGCTTTAGCTGCACATAACAGCCCGATGAGTCAGAGCACTGTTTCTGTAGACCAGGCAGGTGGTGACTGTGCTCTTTTCCTTGACCCACTTTCGTCTGTGGGGGTGGACAGATCACTGTTGCACTGGTTTTTAGCTGGGACGGAATTAATTTTCTCCAGAGTAGCTGCTATCAGGCTGTGTTTTGGAACCGTGACGAAAACGGCGTGAGCAACGCAGGGATGTTCCAGTGATTGCGGAGCAGCGCTCGCACAGCCTCCAGGCCTTTTCTGTTTCTCACCCTGCCCTGCCAGTGAGTGGGTGGGTGGGGTGTGCGAGACACTGCGAGGCGACAGGGACGGGACAGCTGTCCCCAAGTGCCCAAAGGGATCTCCCATTCCATCCAGCATCATGGAACTACTACAGATTCCTTGAGGTCAAAGGGACTACGCCAATACACTCCATCCAAGGAGGTGACCTAAGCCCACGTGCTTGGATCGATTCACCTACAGAACCCTTGAAAAAAGGCTGCACTTACAGGATTGATGTCCAGAAATGTCTCATGGTATTCTTTTCTGGGATGCATGCCCTCTATGTCCTCTACAAACTTTGGATCTGCCTGGTAAAAATGTGGAGCCGACAGAAATATTGGAGCACCTGGAATGCGAGAACACCAAGTTACCACCTAAAAAAAGGCCGAGCAGGACTCGGAGAAGCCTTGGAGAACCTCAGAGCTCTGAGCCATTTACAGAGAAGGGAAGAGTCCCCTGTGGAGCTACAAAGCCGCACCGTCTGCGGGACAGGTCCCTCGCCCCCCTGCACTCGGCCGTACCCTGCTTGCAGACGCTGACGTTGAGCACGCCGGTGCCGGGGCAGTTCCCGGCGGGCACGCAGAAGCCGGCGTTGGCCGGGTTCACCGAGGTGTTGGCAAACACCATGGAGGAGGGCACGAAGCGGAACGTGGGCACCCCGGCCACGGCTCTCGAGCTGTCGTACACCAGGAACAGGGACCTGCAGGGAAGCACAGCAGAGCCAGGTGTGTCAGGCTGCAGCACACACGGACCGCAGCTGCGCCTGTCTCCCTGCTGCGTCTGCCCCAGTTTGCATTCCCGCCACTTTCTGTACGGAATTTGATAGGCTCTGATCAGCAAACACACATCTCATCATCCTGCTGCTGCACAAAACAGACGGTCCCCACGTCACTGCCGAGTGTTGCGTGAGTGCTGGTACCCGTGCTGAGAGGCACCACGAAAGGAACACGGTCGTGGAGGACAGAACAATCTGGCACATCCTGAATTTAGCCTAACACACATCTGTATTGATTTAAATAATTTCAGATCGGTTTTGTTCTTCACACTCAGGGAAATCAGCAAGCGGGGAGACAAGGTGTTACATAAGGAAGGAAACGCCAAGATTTTCTTGGTACATTTCAGACAGCATCACGTAAAGTCATGAATCTCTCACGAGGGCAACCTGGGTTCTCTAAAAAAGCACGGCACAGAGTACGACCTTGGAGAAAAGAAGCTTAAGGAAAGTTCATATAAATCCTTCCGTTCCCCTTGTTACTAGCCTTGCAGTCCAGTCTGTCCTTCCAGTTTTCTTCCAGACTTTCCCCTCACAAATCTTCATTTTGAAATAACACATCCTTAACTTGCTGCAGATTGGGAGTTTTTTTCTGTAACTCTCACCCTTCCCACCACGAATAAATGCAGAACACTGCTACTGTTAAATGAAACCACAGGAGGAGAACCACCAGCCTAACACGACACCTCGAGAGGAATGGACGTAAAGGCTCCGCTTTAAAGCCTGAGTGCCGCTGTCTTCTCCTTACCTGCAGAAATCAGAAGAGAAGATGTAAATGTTCTCATCTTTGCTGATCAGCGGGTGAAAGGATGTCCCATCTGTGCCATTGATCATGTTACACGCTTCTGTTGTCCACCAGCTCAAGGACCTGAAGAAAGGGAAGCAAAGAGAGCAAGGGCTAAAAGATCTCTGAGCGGCAGTCAGGCAATGGCAGCTCCTGGCCTAAGCAAACGGGAATCAGACCTGTACAGGGCCAATTCCTCCTGCCTCAGCTCTGCTAACAAGGAAAGCGATTGAAATGGGTTTAAGTTGCACTTGCATTCTCTATAAACTGGCACCAGGCAAGCAAGGGGCAGATTCTGACAGAGGCAACAGCACACTGAAAAACTTACTCTTTTCCCTTCCACTCCACAATCCTGGAGAAGTTCAGGTAGCTCGTTTCCCCGCTCAGGAAAACATATTCTCCATCATCAGTTCCGTTCATCTGCAAACACATACGGGAGCTTTCAGTGGCTCCACTCATCCTGTGGCACCTGGCTGGTCACTGCAATGGGGTGGCAGGAGTTGAAGTTGTCACCACTCCAAATCCACCCCGGGAGTGATGGACTGCCCCTGTGATGCGTGCAGTTCATTGAACTCCACCTTGACCAGGAACGAGGTGGACGTGACCGGGCAAGATCCTTACACCTCCCAAGTGCAGGAAGTACAACACCAGATGAGCCTTTTCTCCCTTTGAGAGCTGCCCCTGAATAAAGAGCTCTCAGGAAGAAAATAACCCCACAGACATAGCCGCAGCCCTGCAGACATCTCCAAGAAGCAAGAATTCCCCACAGCCCAAAATGACATGCAATGACCAGAAACACTGTGGAAGCCAGGAATGGCTCCAGGACAGAAATAACATCCAATTTCAGTCAATTACTAAGGAAATCAAGACATTTGTCTAGCAGTTTGCCCAAGTGGCCCCACGAAGCCCATGCTATTCAAGAGAGCACAGGCAACAGTGGAGGAGGTTGTCCTTGGAAAGCTTATCCATACCTGCCATCCAGTGCCTAGATGCAGGCAAACTGAAGAGGAAGCACCCCTCTGCTATCCCTACCTCCTGGCTCAGTCCAGGCACACCCCACAGCAGTGGAGAAAGCACATCGCCCAGGGAAAGCACCAGCCGGCGTGGCCATCCAGTTACCTTGTTAAAGAGCCCGAAGACGGGATCGATCTCGGGATGCAGGACGTGGATGGTGGACAGCAGCCTGTCCTTGTAGCCCCACAGCAGCTCGTGCACGCTGCGGACGGTGAACAGCGACTCCTGGTACAGGAGCAGCAGCACCTCCGTGGCAAACTGCAGAGGGGTTGACCTGGTCCACTCCATGGCAGTCTGCCAGGGCATAGGAATGAGGGAGCATGGTCAGATTTACCGGGGAATAAATGATCAGCTGCACCCAGACACAGACACTTCCCACCACTGCACATTCATTTCCCCAAAATTCAAACAGTAATAAGGTTTATTTCCTTTCTAGCTGACAAGTGGGTTTACAACACGTCTTTAAAGAGGTCATAACAAAAGAAGGGCATTTCTTTGGGCTAACCGACCTGTGGTTCTTCTCCTACTGCCTGTTACAGTACATCACAGCCAAAAATCTGAAGGAGAGAGAATCCTTACCACCACGAGATGCCTGGGAGGAACTGAAAATACCGTGTCTGTATTGTCTGCAACTTTCAGTAAGCTGAGTCCTACGTACTACTATTTGCAGGGCATTACTGTACTCATCTAAAAAATCAGGCACTTTTGGAAGTGCCGGGGAAAAAGTTGAAAGGAAGGTACCCTGCAATTGAAATTAAACCAGGATGGAGAGGAAAGGCTGAGTCACACCCCCAAGTATTTGAGTACAGCCTGATTGCCTCTGGAAGCTGTGACACCTCCAGATCTGCTTGTTCTCATGCTATCCCTGTGTGAGACCAAAATAATGGCCTGCCTGTGATCACCATGAGACTCTCTTTCACCTAGCACAGTCTGGGGGTGCATTTTCGACTTCAATTCTACTCTGAGAGGTCCTTTTCATTCCGCTCCATCTGAAACTGCTCTGCTGTAGTTTCTTTCCGGTTTGAGAAGCAGACTTGGAGGCAGCTTCTCCAATTCTGACAAAATAACCCCAAGCATTCCCGACTTCCTCACGCCGAAGCCGGAGTTCCTCCTAGGCATTTGACATCACTAATTCCCTAGAGAGGGAGGAACAGAATAAATCCCCCACAACAGTCCAGCCCCAAACTGAGACCAGCACCTGCCCAGGACACGAGCTGCCTCTCTCGTTCTTCTACCACATTCATCTACCACAAAGGGAGAGTCAGGATGAAGCAACACACTGTTCATTCTGAATTGTGTCAGGATGAATTCCAAGAAGGAATGAAAGAGAACTCACCACTGCAGGAATATTTACTGTCCTGATCAGGTCCACTTCAGGGTCTCCCACCGACTTCTGAGGTTCAAATACGTAAGTCTTTGGGTTTAGAGCAGACACTTTGGTTCCATTGTCCAAGAACTGGACGTGCACTCTTGGCCTGTATTCCCTGCAAGACAAGAGTTTGTTCTCTAATCAAGTGAAACGAGTACACACACAGCATTAATTGCAATTAACTGACGGCTGTTCTACCGCTTTAAGCTCATAAAGGGTGGGATTTTCAGTTCTTTGGAAGTAGATTCTCTCACTGACATGAACTCCCCACTGTGTCAGTGTGAGCTGCGTCAGACATCACGGGCAGTTTCCAAAAATTCCACCCCATGTGTTAATTGCACTTCATATTTTTGCCTCATCTTTAAAAACCTCAAAGGAAGGACAACAATTTCAGACAGCTCAGAAGGACTTAGAGGCACCATATATGAGATTGCCCTTGAAGTCCGGTTTGAAAATGAAACTTTTGCCTCTGCTGCAGGCAAAATTCACTTCCAGAAAGATACAGGCTGCATGTGTCTCATGGACCTGACCTAAGAACCCATCAGAATGCTCCTGCTGGCTTCAGAGCACTTGGCACTAGGGCTTACATGTGACACGACCACAGAACAAGCCTCGTTTCACTTCTTCTCCTTTAATTCTTGAGGAGGAATCCTGGGCACGACAGAAATTCAACTGAATTTTTGCTGTCCACTATGGGAACAGACTGCTGGTCTGAAACTTCCTCAGGTCTGGACTTAGGCAGAGTCCCTGTGTATCCCTGAGAATTCAGTTTTACCCATGGGAATGGTAAGATGAGCAGAAGCACAAAGCATAAACTATAGAAGGAGAAAACAGCAACATATCGTACCTGCTATTTTCCTGAGTGCCTGTAGGCTTAGGTTATAGCTGGCCAATGGTGGTATGTTGTAGTTAAATAATAGCCAATGAGTCTGTTGTAGTCATTTAGCAGCCAACGAGTATGTAACACGAATGACAACATACAAAAGTGTATAAAAGACACCGTCTCTTTGAATAAACGCCCTTTTTGCCCTTATCCGAAACATTGTCTATGTGTGTGTTGCATCCGCCTCAACAGCGACAGACCCATGGCCTGGGAGGTTGCTGCTGTTCCTGTCTAAGCACTCAGACAGCAGGATAAAATTCAGGATTGCTGACAAACCAGTCCAATTGGCAAGGAGCATCAAATGCTACCTGCTGGCCCAACGGGAAAGTCAGATCTTAATTACCCCGAAACACATGCAAGGAGCACAACTCAATTTTCATTGCCATTAGCACTCTATAAACCAGGATTCTGCACTTGTGCAGAACAGGCTGACACGCACACACACGTCTCCAGCAAACCCCAAAAAGGAAATGGCAGGCGGGCTGCTCACTGCCTGGCACACACACAGGAGGTGAAATTCCCCCTGTTTCCTCAGCCTGCAGTGACTCAGGAGGCTGCTGACTTTCACATTTGTCTGGGCAAATTTCAAGTCACAAGACGTGAGGGAGAATTGTTCTGCCATATGTTGTGCTCTGATGTTCTGCATTAAGTTCAGATCCCAGGTTCTATCCTGGCTGCCCTGGATCCATCAGTGCAGCTTCACAACCGGCTGCATTACTCTGGTTCAGCTTTCACATTTAAAGCAATCTGGAAAGGCCTGTGAAACTACTGTTACTAGAAACCAGCCACTTCCCATCTTCCTTACCCAAACAGTGTCTCTACCACTCTCCAGCATCCCTGCCACCCAGGAACATTTTGGTCTGGCAACTCAGCAAGAGCCTCTTGGACAGCAATCTGTTTTATACCCCAGGGCTGGAACTGAGGGGATGGACATGGAGAGCCGTGAAATGCCTTCCTAAAATAGGCCAGGAGTAACCTGAGACACCTGTCCAGCTCTGGAGAGGAAAATAATACTCCCTGATGAGGGATATGAGTAGGAGGCTCTAAGATGTTAAAGTTAAAATGTTGTAAATGTGTGCAAGACCAGACAATATTCCAGTGTTCTTTGCGACTCAGCAGGCTTGGGCACTTTATAGTGCCCAAGATAAGCAGCTTGCACTTTGTAATTACTTATTTTACATGCTGCCAGTTCAGCTTCCAAGATTTAAAAACACCAGCACTACTATGTTTTTGTTACAGAATCTGCCTCAAGGGCCTTACACTGTACGCTGGCGAAAACTCTGAGCCGCAGGAGGAGACTCTCTTGAGCCTTCCCACCTCCTCCCTGTCACTCACTGGATTTTTCCCTCTGCTCGTCGGGCCGAGTTCACTCTCAGCCTTTTCCCAAACACCCTGTTTTATAAAAACACGGAGCCATGCACTTCATGCTACGGCAAAATGAGTCTTTAAAGCTTTGCTGCACAGGGCCTGTGAAACCAGCCAGACGTTTCTTCCCCGGCTGGAGCGCGCCGTATGGCCGGAACATCCCTCCCTGCTCCCTGCGCTCCCACACGCCTCCTCCCCTCCCCACCCACTGCCGGCAGCCCGCTGCAGCCACAGCCGTGGAATTTGCTGGAAGAGAGCTCTCCACTTCCTAGATTTTCCTCCTTCCTCTATCAGACAGAGCAGAGCACGGGGGAATCCTGTCCAGACATGCCAGAATCAGGCTAAGCAAACAAGCCAGAAGCAACTGGAAAGTGCAGCCTCCTTCCTTCCCTCCCTGTCCTCGCCAAGAACACCGCAGGGAGGGCCGGCGTCGGGGACCCACTCACGGCCAGCCCGTGGTGTGGGATGCAGGGAAAGGCTCTCCCAGCAAACCAGCAGCAGCTCGGGCTGGGCCTCCCCTGAGGCAGGGACCAGCCCAGCCAGTACAGCACCAGCCCCATCCACCCTGCTGAGCTCCTTCATGGACAAGGCACGGCTTCCCAAACCAGGCTGCGTGTGACACCCAGGAGAGACTCGGAGCTAAGGACAGGGCAAAGAAGAAGCTGGCAAAGAGGACTGAATACCAGCCTGAGTGGTTTCCTGCAGCTCTGTTAACCCTGGAGCTGGTCCTGTTGATTTTCCTGAAACAGAACACATTGCTGACTAATGATCAGCATTACGCTATGCACACCTGAAGGAAAACTGGGGAACTTGAGAGCTTGTGGATCTTTTCTCCAGCTCTACCGGCTCATGTGATAGCAGGGATTTTGCCAAAGTACCACATGGAGTTTGCCAAGGCTAAACAGACACAGGACTGGAATGCAGAGGAGACAGGGGAAGGGACTGTTGGCAGAGGGAGAAGCAAAGCTGAGGTGTGGGAGGAAGGAAAGTGAAAGGCAAGAGATAATGCAGAAACCGAGGCTCTCGCGAAGGCTCCCGCTTTCATTCCAGCATTTTTCCAAATACCAAGAGATTCTGGTCATTTTGCAGCTTAGGTAAAGACATCTCCTTCTGGCACTGAGCCAGGGCCCGGCCTAGATGAGCCTCTGTGACCAGAAGTGAGGCTGACAGTGAGGAATCCACCTTTTTGTTATGGTGATAGAGCTCCTCATAACACAGGGACTCCCAGGACCACAACCCTTCCTGCCACAGGCCTGCTCCTAATTTACAGGGCTGCAGGCAGCTGAGCAGAACAGAGCTCTAAAGGAAAACTCATTTGTAAGATGAGCTTAAAGTCTCTCCATGCCACACAGGACAGCTCTAAGGGCTGGAGAATATCTAACGCTGCACGTGGCCTTAGTAAATCCATTAGTAAAACTGAGAGAGAGGTCTAAAGCCTAAGCAGGTTTTACAGTGAGGGTTGGCTCAGGAAGACCCTTCTAGTACCACTCTAACAGTTTTTCTGGCCACATTTTACCCATGTGGATTGTGCAACTCCAGCTAGGAACCAATTCCTGAGTGAGCGCGAGTCACCCTTTTGTGCAACACTCCTCTCCCCAGCCTCCCAAACGTCGCCCAGCTCACAAGACAGCAGGCCAGAGTGCAACAGCTTCCTGTGTTCAGCAGCTGAGGAACAGCAGCACACCTCCAAAACTTTGCCCAAAATCCGACAGAAGTCACTGGCTTCATCTGAAACCAGGTGCAAGTGTCAGTGCTGTCTGTGTGGGCTGTGACCATGCTCCCCTGGATAAACCTTCCCTCACACATTAACACCTAGATTTTCTCCTAGAACAGGATCCCAAATGTTCTGGATCCCGCGTTTTGGCTTCCTCACGCACCGCAGTTTTTGCGAACTGTGGAACTGCTGAAAGGGTCCTACCTGTAGGTGTATGGTCCTACTTCCTCTACGAGAGGAGTAGCGCCTTGGAGCACTTCCAAAGGATTCGTCACGTTAAAGAAGTAGAACTGCATGTAGACTGGGGGGGGAGGATCCTCCCAGGCCTCAAAGGTTTCCGTGCCATTCTTCAAGACTGTTCCCTGAAACAAGAGGAAGGCAGATCAGCTGCTAATGCTGTGATGCTGCGTGATACTGAAAGGAAAGAGAGGAATTCTGTGCCTTGGGAACAAGCACGTGCAGTGAGACTCGAGACGCTAGTTCTCAATCTGCTTTACTTTGAAGCATCTCACTCAATACAACCAGCTCAGGCACCTGCTCTCCTGCCCACAGGCCAGGGGCAGCACTGGTTGGTTTGCAGTTCCACTTCTCCCCACAGACAACTCTGCCTGACATTTTTCAGAATGGAAACCGATCAGCTATTACTCAGCAATCCTGTCTCCTTTCCTGCATCAGTAAAAGCCTCCACCCGGTGCAAGACACCACAAAACGTGCCAACATTACAGATAAAAGCAGAACTCAATGCTGGGAGGCCAAGAGAGTTCTGGCCTTTATGATTTCTCTGCCCGGGAACATCAGATTGCAACACAGCTGTGAGATCCTGTCTCCAAAGCAATTCGACTCTGTTTTTCAGTGGCCTGTGCGAAAAACTGTGAATGACAAATTTCTGTCACATAGGCACTCCAGGATTTGTCGGTATATACATGCTATACGGAAAGTCAGAACCACACCTGCCACGCACCGCTCCGTAACAGAGGTCTCAGTCTCTCATTTTATTACTATCTCATTTTAGATAAAATTCACCCCACCTGTTAAGCATGCCCACCACCAAAACCAAGGCTTTTCACGTAGTTCTAAGTCAGGAACTGCTTCAGTGGTCACAAAGAGAAATCTGGCTCGAAGAGTGAATTTTCAGAAAGAAACACAAAGAAAACTCTGTCTTTGAAAACCACATCACCTGTAGGCGGAAGAAAGCGAGGAGGGGAATGATTTGCAATTAAATGGGTCTCATCAACACTCATTCTTTTTATTCTTCTGAGAAAACAAGTCAAATATTGTGAGTGGAAGCTCAGAAGCAGGGCAGTCGGGACAGCTGCCAGCTTGTGGTCAATGTTCACGGGGTCTTATCAGCCGCAGTTGCCTCAGGACTCATTCTTGGCCTTCCCACTTAAGTAGCCGTTTTCTTTCCATGTAGACTTTAATTTTGAAGGACAAGATAAAGAGAAGACTGTTTCAAAGACAAACTTATTGGCAGGAGCATGGCATGGCAGCAGTAATGCTGAATGGCAGTGACAGCCAGCCCAGCTGGTGGCACTTTGCACTTGCAGCCTGCTTCCTTCATAGGATTAAAACCCATGTATTCCATACACAGCTCAAAAATTAATGTGTTTCAGACATGCTTGAGGACCTTGGAGCATTTCTCTGGAACTATCAACACCTCCTACGTACAATTTCCTACACATCCCAATGCTTTTGATGCTGTTTTCTTATGATTTATGCCAAGGAGACTCATCCCTGTATTCACGAGTATTTGCTGGTCATATTCATTCCAGATTTATTTCTTGGATCTGCATGGCACAATATGGATCTCCCACAGAAATTAAGTGTCTATTTATAGCTCTGTACAGTGACAGCAAACCCAGATTCGCAAACTTCTGAGCTGGATTCAGAGAGACTCCCAAAAACTGTCAAATAATGAAACGTGGCAAGCTCTTCTGATTTTCACCAAATGTTACCAGGGATATTTCAGTCTATCGCATGATATTACAACGACATCAGGTCTCCTCCTTTCCAAGTGGAGTCCACGCTCATTTCCAGTGTTCCAAAGCATCCTTCCTGCTGACTGTATTTGTCAGTCAGCCCTGAACTCACAGCTCTCTCATTTGCTGCTGCTTCCTTGCCATGACTGTGCTTTACACACGGGAAATAAAAAGGGAGCTTTCCCTCCCAAATGTAACCGCTACCGGCAGTGATGGTGGGAGTGCGAAACGATACTGAACATTTCTAAAACCTACACAGAAAATTTGATTCCTTTTTTTCTTTCCTGGAACCCCTAAACATTTTAATTCAAAGATGTACTTCTACATGTTCGTCTATGACAGATTTAACTGCAACTTGTTAAGGTGATGGGGTAAGCGTTCAGACCAGCATGAACAGACCTCTCTACTGCACCTTGGGAATGCCCTGCCCCAAGGGAGCATCCCAACAGACCCTTCAGCTAGGCCCTCATACTGAACTCTGCTGAGAGCTCCAGTATTTTGCATTAAACAACAACAGCAAAAAAAGATCAATACATCAACTAAATCAATGGAGAAAACATCCTCCTTGTCCTTTTGGGCCTGAAACACTCCAGCCAATCCAGCTCGAGAGATGGCTGGCGACACAAGTCCAGTGGAATTTCAAGGGGTTTGAAGAGTAAGTGTTTTCTAAAATTATCAGCATAAGGGATGTGGCATGAAGGAAACAGCTGGGCCAAAGGACTGACTGACTTCCAAGTTTGAAATTAGGAGCATAGCTCAAAGATTGATTGTGTGTGTGCATAAACATATATATATAATATTAGGTTATATTCATAACCTGCACACCTATGGCAATAAATACACTAGCATCTACCCATCAGAGAGCACAAGGCAACACCGCTGGCAGCTGTGAAGGGGAGATGAATTCTTGTTCATTACAGCTTTTTCCCCATTACTCTCTAGAGTTTCAGGTGCTAGGCCCTGATAACCAACAGGTTTTGGCCATCTGATTGGGATGGCACGTTTAGTTCACAAAAATACAATAAAATGGCAAATAAAGAATAAGTTGATGAGATTTGAATGCCTTCTGGGGAAAGTGCTGCCACTGTTCTTGTCACAACACATCTGCCCACTGATTTTCGAGGGGATGTGAAGTCTGACAGCAGGTTGGATTTCCCACTCTTCCCACACCCTCTCTGTATCCCAGATCTTGCCTTTGGCTGGAAAGGCTGCTGCACACAACCCCCTGTGAAAGCAGAGCCATCCTCAGCGGTTCACAGGTGCTGGGTTTGAGACACAGGTGCTTCAGCTGCTCCAAAACACGGCTTTCCACTCCAGCTGCACTTGAGACTGCAAAGACAGCCCCTCACTGGGAGGCAGCTCCATTTCAGGATGGCTGGAAAGCCCTCAAAGGAACAAGAACTCCTCGCAACAACTCAGGTCTTGCCCCATTTCAAAGGTAAACTGAGATTTGTCTATTTGCACAAGATTTTCTAAGCTACATACAAGGTTACACAAGAGACAGCAGCTTTCTAGACTACACACAAACGAGGGGAAGCTCACGTGGGATACAGCAAATGTGGAAAGGAGCCAGATCAGCAGAGCGACTGGGATCACCCTGCTTTGGGGCTGAAAGCTGTGCTTTCCCAGTCTGGGGGGGTGTGGCTCCTGGAGAAGGCCAGCAGCGAGTTGGCAGCTCTCGCAGGGAGCCGGACGCCTCATTCCCTGCAATCCAGATGTGTGCCAGCACGAGCTGGAGAGCAGCGGGCAGGAAAAGACTGAGCTCTGGAAACTTTATCCTGCATTACTGCAAGCCCTGCTGAGCGAATACCAACTTGCTCTTACATAAGGCTCCGTTCCGGGGAAGGAGCAGGCAGCCGGGAGATAATACGCGTAAGGAGGATCACGCCTAATTCCCGACAGCGCTGCTCCAAACCACTGCTTCCACCCCACTGCTCTGGCAATAACAGCATGGAGCACGCTTGGAAGTAGAACTTCTGGGATGCAGGGGATGGCAGACTTGTCCCCAAGGAGAGCCAAGATCAAGGGGATGGAGCTGCACTTTCAAGTGCCACAACCTGCTGTACGCTTGCTGCCAACCTAAAATTGAGCTTGCCAAACCAAACCGATTTAAGTAAAGACAACGCAGTTTCCATGGTAGGAAAGGCTCCCTGTCAACAACCCAGTGGAAAGAACAGTAGGTTAGGAGATCACAGGTGATCTGGTCACCAGTTAGACAACAGCACCGGTCAAATCCCTTCACTGGCTAGCATTCCATAGTTTTTCAGTCAGAATAAGAACTAAGACGATATTTCTCAGATAAACACATAAATAATTGTTCATTTACAAAGGAATTCCAAGGGAGTTACTAACACAGCTGACCCTTCTCACTGGACCACTGGATAAATGCACAGAACCACTCTGGAAGAGAAACAAAAGCTCACGCAGAGCAGAAACAGTGCAGGCCTCTGCACCCACAGCAATGCCAGGATGGGTGTCCCCAAGTGTGCAACAACAGGGTGAAATGCCTCGCTGCCATCACCCAGCCTAGGGAACTGGGAGACACCACGTGTTCCAGCCCACAGCACCTCTGGCCGTGCTCAAGAGGCACCAGTAAATGGAGCAGCAGAACAAGTATGAAAGCTGCAAGCAATTTAGGACAGAGATGGCAAAAAGAAAGGGTGCTTTAGGTGTCCCTGCTCCCCTCAGGTGCTGCTCCTCTGGAGAGGGCTCCTCGCTACAGCTGCTGCCCCACAGCCAGCAAGACTGCCTCAAGAAGAGGCATCTTTACCCATCCTCACCCAGTTTTTACCCAGCCAGGGACCAGCGCAGCCTGAACTCCATTCTGAGCCCTAGCCCAGCCAGGCGGGACTGGGCGGGGGGGGGG
>VZTF01009178.1:395322-434131 GCA_013397755.1 Cnemophilus loriae | reverse complement strand
GGAAAACGTGCGCGACCAGCAAGGAGATGCTGGCGATGAGCAGCGTCATGGCCAGGACCCCCACGGTGACGAGACACAGCGACTTCATGGCTGCTACTGCTGCTGCCGCCGAGCAGAGACCGCTGGCGCTCCGCCGGGCTCCGGCTACNGCTCTGCCGGGGCTGCCGTCCCGGGGCACGCCTTCCCGGCTCACCGGGGCCCGGACTATGGATCCCAAAGTAACGGGCGATGGTTCCCGCCCGCAAGGACTCCTGGCACAGCCGGAATCCTCCTGCCCGCTGGGGATGGCGTTGCTAGAGCGCCTCGCTCGGTTCGGCAGGCAGCGCCAAAGGGCGTTCTGGAAAACAAGCGGAGGAATTCCACAGCAAGGTGATTGGAGGAAAACTTGCAGGGAGCGTGAAGCGCCCCGACACTGAATTAAGCATCGCAGGGATGGGATTCTGCCACAATTCAATGCAGTTCAGCTGCCGCTAACACAGTTAAGCCGCCCTTGAACAGATGAATCAGATCAATGTACCCGCTTTTTTAAAAGCCGGTGGGATGGACCGCTCCACTTTCCCACCCACCACTGCCAGCAGGAGGGAAAGACACCTGCAGCAGCGGCTTTCCCAGCGATGGACGTCATACCAACCCCTTTCCATCTCGGCCTTCCTGTGGCACAAAAGGAAGGAAAGCCCTGCGACACAGGGCTCCCATCCCACGTCCCATCAGCAGGCTGCCAGCAGCACCAGTGTTTCCCAAGTCACGAGTCAGTTGCCTCTCCAAACCACGAGGGCTGCAGCCTGATCCAAGTAATGCCTTCCTGAGCAAGAGGGCAAGTGGCCCATCAGGTGGATTTCCTGCTAAGATGGACTGAAGCATCTTCCCTTACAAATATTTCTTCCTGTAATTGTGATTGCAGCAACAGTGTTATGTTATTATGTGCCCTTTCGGATGTTTTTGCTTATGAAAGGTTCTGAGGTCACATGTCACAGCTGTTTGGAAAACCAGAATTTTTGTGGTTCCACCCACACAGTTTAAAAAAAAAAAAAAAAAGGGAAAAAAANAAAAAAGGGGGGGAAAAAAGGAAAAAAGGTTATTCTGGCAGCTTTCCTTCATTTAGATTCCCATTCCCGAGTGGTGTTCTTAGCCCTGTTTCATCACCATCTCTCAAAAAACCAAAACCAGAGTACATAATTAGAATCTGGTTTTGAAGGCTAATTTAACTACAGCAATAGAACCCTCGCCTTAGAAAGACTCTTCCATGGGAATTCTCTCTCTGAAACCATAAACCTTCCCTCCTTCCCTTCCACTGTAAAATATTTTAGCTGAACCCTGGCACAAGTATTTATAGATCAAGCAAAGATTCCTGCAGAATTCCGGGTTTGCTTAATTCAGCTTTTTGGATTATTTTTCCATAAAAATCTACCCATGTGATGCACAGAACCACATCGTTTCTCCATACAGATTTTCTAGATTCTCAATCTGAATTATTTTCTTTATTTTGTAAAATTATTGTACCTTTGGAAGCCAAGGAAGCGCTCACCAGCCATGATACACTGCAAACACTCACCTGAGGAGTGGCTCCACCTCTGTGGTGCAGCCTGGGAATGCAGTGGGTGCACGGCTGGCTCCAGGCACAATCCTGTGTCGTAATTACAGATCCCTGAAACAAGCAGAGGCACACCTTCCCTTTCCAGCATCCTGATGATGTTACTGAGAGAAGAGGCAGACGAGGCCCACGTTCTGGAAAGTATGGACATGGTGAAATTGTCCTGTCCTGTGCACTGAGAATATCTTTAACAACTATAAAAAGCCAGACTAACTGAGGTTGTGATGTGGCTCCTTCAGTTTGTGCAACACCTGGTGCTTGGCTCCTTGGGGTCCATGTAAGGCAGGAAAAGCTTGTGAGGGAAGGAATTAGGAAATCACACAGCACAGTTATCAGCCAAATCAGAACAGATCCCAGAAATCCTTAATCCTACTCCTGTGGTTCAGTAACTACCAGACATTTCTTCAGTGGATGTTTAGTGCTGGCCACAACAGAGGGCTGGAACAGCACACAGGAGGGTGGGGTACTGTTCCTTGTCTCTTTGTGTGCATCTACGGCACTTCATGGATCTCTGGACTTCGACACCCAAGATAGGAATCGTGCTTGCCCTTACTTACTCATCTGCCACTGCTGACAGACCTGTTCACACCACGTCTGACTGGATCCAGACCTTGCACTGCTTCCTCCTTCAGGAGCTGTGGCCTCGGGGCACACAGAGACGTCAAACAGCCTCTCCAGGACCAAGTGTGGTTTCATCTCAACGCTGAAAATGCAGCTGTAACTAGAAAAGTGCTCTACTTAATAAACACTCTACCAGTTTCTGTCTTATCTACAATTGGGGTAGGCTTGTCCACTCATCTCCTGCTGCTGCATGATGTTTGCAGTCTGCTTCCCTCTATGGATCTGTGGTTCCTGGCTGCCCAGCTCACCCCCACGACATTAAACGCATTATAGGGAACCTGCATGTGCTTCCCATTCCCAGTTTCCTGACAAAGTTCCACAGCAAGGGCCAAGAAGGACAGCAGCACAAGCCTTACATGCAGAGACCGCTCCTAGCCTTGGAGAAGCAGCTCTTGGGAAACACCTAAGTGCATCAATAACACACAAAGAAAAGGCTTCCAGAGGCTTTGCCCTTCTGCTTTCCCTGCACGGTTCACAACATCCTCATCACCAGAGAACTTACACACACTGTGAGATTCTAGTACTCTATGCTTAACTAATACAATAGTAACCTAATTATAAGATCCTGATTTCAGCTGAGAGTTGAGACATTTCTGAAAGGTTTGTAAGTGGGTAGTGATCACATTGCACTGTCTAGAGCTTTAATTTATTCTTCCCACAGAGGCAAATTAATTGCTGGGAGGAAAGCAGTTCACTGTAGAGCAGAGCCACGCTGCAATTACTGGGTCCATCAGCGACCTTGGAAAGGGCTAGGAGTAAAGTTGGTGTTTTTGTAAGAGCACCCTTTGCTCTTGGGTTAGAACGCTGCTTGACTTCCAGATTTGGGACAGTGACACCTCAGGAGGTAGGACATTTGCCTACAATAGCATTTAATTTTGCTTCTGAGGAAATTATTACTTTTAACTGTTATGAGACTAGCAGCAAACATGGTTTTCCTTCTGAAATTTGGGCCCGACCCTCATGTTTTTGATACTCCCCAGCTAAATAACCGTAATCCTCGTGGATTGTAAGCCACTCACACACACGTGCTCGTCGTAATTGTGATACAGGCCATGTGGCACATTTCAAAATCACACACGCACAAAACCATCTTCCTCGTAACTTGAGCTATACCAAAATTAGCAAGTGCAGCCACTTACACCCATCAGCTACTTCTGGTTGGGTTTGCTGCTCCCCTGACTCATCTGCTTGCGCAGCAAGAGCCTCGTGACTCAGGGGTGCCAAGCTGTGCTGCCTGCGTGGGACTGAGGGTCGCTCCAGGCCACCGTTTCCTCACCGTCCTCTTCACCCACATTTCTCCCCTCACGCAGCTCCGCGCTTGTCCAAAGCCGAACCCCTCGTTCAAAACACCTCCTTTCCAGCACTGGCACAGAGCAGAGCTGCAGCCCTCCCTGCTGAACCAGGCAATACCTTCTGGGATGGGAGAATGTCACCAGCGGCTGTGAAGCAGAGCCCTTGCTGGGAAAGGAAGGCAAGGAGGCTGAAGGGCATGCACTGGGATGGACGGGAGGCTCTGGCAAGCGGCTCCGTCTGGGTAACTTACACAGGTTTGCTGAGGGCCTGGCTTGCAGTGCCAAGCCCATCTCATCAGTGAAGCTCCTCCTGTCAGAGTTTGACTACCTTAATTCAGGTTTTAGCTTCGGCAATGCAGATTGCAACAGGAAGAAGGCTATCTTTTCAAGTGCTTGATCTGATACTCTTGAGCATTGCCCAGAGAGGCTGACACAAGTTTTCCAAGCCCTCAGTTTTCTATACAGCCCTTGAGGCAGCTCCAGGATGAACCAGGTTTACTTGTTCTGCTGCTGCCGAGTACTGCAAACAGCCCTGCACTACTGGCAACACCCTCTGCACGCCAAGGGATAAGCACAAGTGTGGAAGCAGCCAGGGAGGAACCAAAAACACAGCTGATACTAGCCCATGCTGTTCCCAGCAGTAGAGCAAAGGAAAACCTGGCAAAAAAAAGCCTGGAGAAACGCAAAACCAGACCAGGATTGTGTTCATTCTTGCCTTACAAACAAGAAGACAACAAAGCCCGAATCACCAAAAAAATGTGTCTCTGTTTTCGTTCTAGGGAGAGCTGTAAGGAGCGGGCAGGTTTCTGACACATGTGGCTAACAGAGTCAGGTTAGTCATGCAGGTCAGATACTTTATCAGTCACACACTGCTCCATCAATATCTGACACTGCAGAGCAGAGACTTTACCCTCTAGCCTTGAAAACCTCTCTTGGTAACCCTGGACACGACAGACATCATAAAGAACCTCTCATTCAAACAGAATCCGTGGTGATCGTGCACTTTTTTCCTATAGTATGGTGTGTACGCCTCCTAAAAAGGGGAGGATTACAATCTACAGCTGTCAGTACGACTTCAGGGCCCAAATCCCACAGGAGTGGATAAACACTCCAGCCCCTGGCCATCCCAAAGGGAGTGGGCAGAGAGAGAGACCTGTTCCACTTATTTGCTCCATTTGGGACTTTGACTGAGTTTCAACCTATACCTAGTTTTAAGTGAACTGCAGGCACTAGGGAGGGCACATTCAAAATGAGCAAACCAGTGGCACACGTTTCCCTCACCTGAGAGTCCTGTCCCACGTAAATGCCACTCTGACATTACAAAGGTGAGGGATGCTCCATAGGAGAGACTCTGGGAGTCTCACTTTGATCTTTTCGTAGCCTAGTCTCAACTGCTTTTCCATCTGAACGAGCTCAAGAGCAGACTCTGGCCCTTAGAATGTTTGCTGCTGCATTAAAGCCTAGATGCACACTACCTCTCCACACAATTTTACCGAGGAAAAGTGGAGGTCTTGTACAGAGAGACAGGGATTTTTCAGCCCCTGTTGACTGCATTAGAAAGAGGCTGCCAACCTACAATCAGTGTCTGCTTTGTTCCCAGCCTGTCTTATATCACAGCCTGAAATCTCACCCCTGTTCCTGAAGTAAACATAGGGATTGAAGGCTGCAATTAGATGATCTTGCCAGCCTGCATCACATTATTATTTACTCAGGCAATCAACTAACTCTATTTAAAATTCTGCAGTGTGAGTACCTTCTAGCCGGCAGCACCAGTGGCTCCACAGCAGCACAGCCGAGCTCTCTGGAGCCTTCTTGTGCACAAAACCTGGGGTGCCCGTCCTTAAACTGCACCAAACGCGCTGCCGCAGATGAGGAGAGACCAAAAAGGCTCACACTGGAAGTCTCTCCCTGATTCCCCGTGTCCACCGCACTTAAATGTACACTTGGTAGGCCCAGAATGAGTCATCCTTATCCCCGGCTGGCCAGTGGCAGCCACTGGAAAACAAATGCTTTGTGTGTCAGCTTGGATACAAACAGCTCCTGTCTGCCAGCTCAGACAACGGGGCTGTGTGTGGGACAGCCCTGAGCTCCCATCCCGGGCCAGGGCAGCACTGCCCGAGGGCATGACAGGAGAAGGATGAGGGAAATGATGTGCAAAGGGTTAAAGGAACGAAGAGTATCCTACAGGTCTAATCCCGGTAGGAAGGCTACGGAATCTCCTACCTTAGGATCTGTTTTCCCTGTATCCCCCAGCCCCTGAGGGCGGTGCAGAGCCAGGCTGCAGCACCTCGCGGCTCTGAATCCCTGCTGAAGGCAAAGCTTTGGCCCCACGATGCGGCCGGCACCAGTGCATAGCAGGGTTTTATCCCAGTGCACTAAACAAAAGCCCGGGACTGTATGGACGGGCAGGATGCCAGGCTCCCTCCAGGACAACTGCTCACAGCTGCTGACAGCAATGCTGCCTTCAACCGTATCGTCTGCTCAACACAGAAGAGGCACTGAGGAAAAAACACCGAGGGGGAAAGGGAAGGCAAATGGTGCCTGACGACAAAGCCAAGCAACCCAGCACCCTCTGGCTATTTCTAGGTCTGTGCTTCTTCCAGAACCCAGCTCCTCTGTCCCCATTGCTTGTCAAATCCCAGGCTCCAGCCTCAGTGCCCTGTTGCCCTTGGGTGCCGGCCAGCCTCAATTCTGAGTATTTAATATCTTAAATACAGGCCAAAAGCAGAGCTGGGCCCTAGGATGGGAGTCACTAGGCTTCAGCACGGTCTGCAATACCTTGCATAGGTCAGCTGTGTCCCGTGGCACCAAAGGCAACACTTTGGGGAAGCAAAAGTGCCCCCCTCCCCGTGGTTCTAGCGTGTGACCTGGGCCTCAGGACGGAGCCACTGCATCGGGTGCTGGCTCAGGGCCCGCCCTGCCCTCTGACGAGACTGTGTGGGGAAGGACTTCTTGCTGTCTCCAGTCACCAGACCCAGGCAGCACATGACTAAGTGACCGGTGACATCCCCCCTCACACACTTAACCCGGGAAAGAGGAACTTGCGGGGACAGATTCAGAACAGGACGCGCAGATTTGACGGCAGCAAAACTGCACTTCAAGGCACACGAAAGATTCCTGCTGCTGCCTTATTTTATATCCCTGGCTTTTTATTTCAGGGAGGAAAAATATGTACCACCAGGGAAGGCACCTCCCTGCAACTCTGTGATGCCAGACCTGTAATCAAACTTCAGGTCATGAAGATAAGCACTACCATCAGAGCTTGCAGACCATTCGGGACAATCCTTTCCCAAGAATCCCCACAGGGTAAGCAGCCAGGCAACACAGAAAAAAAAACAAAAACCCCTCCCATTTTGAATTAAATCATGTGATTTATAAAACAATACCATTTTCTTGCAGCTTTCAGGAAAGCAGCATCTAAAATATGGGCGCATCAACACCCATATTCTAAAAAGGTTTGGCCTAAGTCAAAGGAAGAGAGTGAAATAATATCACACTTCACCTGTCTTTTATGCTGCATTTTCCTATGGGCCTGACAATGTAAAGAATCCACATGGAAGTCAAAGCATGATGTCTCCAGGATGTGAGACAACCAAGAGAGGCTGTGAGCAGGATTTTGCTGGGAAATCTCATTTATGGTTCAATTTCTAAGAGCTGCTGAGTACCACAACTTCAGTGAAGTCTGAGATGAGCTTGAGACAATTTAGCCAAACATATTATACTTTTCTTAACGCCTGAGAGGAGATAAAAAGCAACATGCATCAATCATGAAAGGGCACCTGGAATGCAGCCGTACCAGCTGCGGAAACGGAGAATGTGGAACAACAAAATAGAAAGTGTGACTTGCACAGAGTGACTAATAAACTGAAAAAGCTGACAAATAATAGCTCGTGGGAAACAAATCTAGGAGGAAAAGGGATGTAGGGAAAGCTGTCATTGACACTACTGTCACAGTACAGAAATCCAGAGAAAGCACAGGAAATGCAGTAAGAGACTGGCAGGGCAAGCAATAAGCTCTGCCTCAAACCCAAGAAGGAATTCCAAGTCAGATTACTACAGGTAAGTAGGAAAGAATGGCATTAGACTTCTTAGAGGTTTTGAGTCAGCTAAGCAAGGATGAAATGCATTCAAATATGGAAAAAACAGCAGAGCAAACTCAGAATCACAACTTGTGTCCTTAAAAATACATGGAAAACCTGTGTGCTCTGTGCTTCTCAGCCTGGGTAAAACCTTGGGGGGTGACATCTGTGTCCAGGTTGGGTCACTGCTCTTAAAGAAGAATGACACCAGGCCTAAAGTGGACTCCTGAGGTCTCTTTTAAGCTGCCTTCCAGACTTTAATGGCTCATAATGGAAAGCAGTTCTGGATCTGGGGTGTCCTCATTGCTAACCAATCACCCTTCAAGAAGTTAACAGCAACTGAGAGTAAGCGTCTCCTCTCTGTTTGAGAGGGAGGAGCTTTTCCTGCCAGCCATACTCCTCCTGTGCCACCTGCTGACTGCTGTGCAATGCTGCACAAGAGCGTCCGGTGTTCACAGCTGAGATACTCCAAATAATACGGGAGAGGGATGGGGCAGAATGCCAGTCAGGGTCAGTTTCCTCCGAAGTACATGAATACTTTGCCCTTCCCGTTTTTTTTTACCTGCTTGGGTGGAGATCCAACAGAGAAAGTGTCAAACGAATGCCCGGAAAACCTCTGTGGCGTCAGTCTTGAATTTTAGATTTTAACCTGGCTCTTAGGGAGGCTCCTTTAGCTTAAGCTCTGGGGGTTATGGTTAAGATGCAAAAAGGAGATGTGACATTGCTCCTTTTCCCATCTCCTTTTAACACCTGACCGTTTCCAGTCAAACGAGAAGAGGAATTTTTCACACTGAAAGAATCAGTGGTGCTGAACGTGGCCATAACTTGCAGCTACTGCAAGGGGTAACTCCCAGCTCACACTGCTGCAGCACCAGCACTTGGCATCTGTTCCAGCAATAGAGCTGCCTGTGGCACTTCCAGATGCCTCATCAGCACATCCACAGGGAGTAACAGGGCTCCCGGATTCGTATTCCTTTCTTACTTAGTCACGTTCCCATTTTGTTCTGTCGCAAAGCTGGAGGAAGCACCGTACACACCCAAGGCTTTAAGAGCACTCTCTCCACGGGATCAGACGGTGGCCAGGCTCACAGGAGCTCCCTAAAGACATTCCCAGGTGCCTCTGTCAGAGCCAGGATAGTGCGACAGAAGCACACGGGTCTGGCTGAGCAGGGTATTTCTCACTGGAGATTCCCTGTCACCACACTAGATGGCACAGCTGACGGAATAACAGCGTTCCTCTGAGACACTGCCCCCGGGCCAGCCCTTCCTAACAGCGGCTCTGGCTGCTGCCTCGGTCACAGAGCTGGGACAGTAAATAAATACCTGCCCTCCTCTTTTGGTTTTGGTTCTGAAACGTGGAAAGGCGTCAGGCTTGAGGCTCCTGATCCTGGGCCAGCCAGCTGGGAGTTCTGCAAAGTCACGTGTGGCTTTTCCACATACTCTCCTGCTTTTCCAAATCTCTCCCACTTGCTGAGCAAACAATGGTGCAATGGAGCCCCGTTCACAGAACACTGCTCTCCAGAGTAATGCCACCTCAGGAATGACTGCGAGAACAAACTGAAGCCTTGAATTAATTAGAAACAGAATTACGTCCCTGAGACTCTCAGAATTTGCTTCCTCGTCCCTTTGTTGTACACTCACCTTGTCTGGTTCCGATGAAAGCTTTAAAAACAAATCTCAGTTACTTTTTGGAGCACTTCTGTTTATCTGCTTTGGAAATCCTCTACGGAGACAGAAGTCTCCAAGTTCTACAGGATGTGAGGCCTTCAAGAACTCCTAGAGGGGAAGGGACCAAAACCTCCAAAGGGATGTTACTGTCTGCAGTGGTCCATGCATTTGCTTCAGGACAGGAACCTCAGCCCTCAGTGACCCTTCTCAGTTCTCCCCTGTCCAGCATCTGTGCTTCTAACACTCGGTAAGTGATCAGCAATTTAGGAGTTTCACCCTTAGTATTCACAGACAGCCTTGGTTTAAAAAACCAGGAGACAGCAAATTAATCCTAGGCATCCTGAGAGGAGCTGCAAAGCAAACAACTCGGCTGCTACCCGCACAGGCGATCACTCTTACAGGCACGAGTAAAACACATTAAATTCATGTAAATCCATGCTGCCCCTGAAAGGGAAAGGTCCTCCGGGGACTATGCAGGACTGGGCTGGGAATGTGGGTTACTGAACTGTCCTTCCCTGCCTGGCTGTGCAGCAAGCTTGTCTCTTCGTCACAAGCTTTGTGACTCCCTCTTTTTGTAATGATCCAAATGCATTTGTGGTAACAACAATTACTCTGAGCACTCAAAGCAATCGGGGTGCTTTGCTTTAGTTTCTTCTGCAGGTACTGGGTGAAAAAGTCTGGCACCAGAAGAGGCCTGAATGAGCATGGAGACGAATAGCAGAGGAGACCTTTGCTCTACTCATTAAAGCAGCACCCTGCCTTTCATCCTGTGCATTTCTGGATCTTCAAAATACACTTTCCTTAAAGATTCCTGCAATAGTCTCTGCTAGGCTGTGCTTGCTTGATGTCTCTTTCTTCCTACGCTGTTTTATCAAATGTGCTTCAGGAAAAACATGTGGAGTTAGCAGCTCCAAACACTACTCCTCCATCTGTGCTGAGGGCTGGCAGAAGGATGCCCTTTTAGTGTAATGCTACAATAATTAATAGGCTGTGTCTGCTCTGCTGCAGGGAGGTGACTGGGAAGTTTAGATTGCAGTGCACACACAGTACTTACAGAACAGCAGCGTGCAGGTGCCCGAACTGGCAATCCCAGCTCAGCAAGGTGGTGCAGAGACACAGAGCAGGGAACTGGCTGTTTTGAAGGTTAGGAAAAAAGGAATATAAGTAAACTGCAAAAATATCACCTGCTCTGCAAACTTTCAGTAGTTAGCACAGCTCATTACGGCCAAGGGTCTGCTTTAAGCAGCAAGGCTGAGCAGCACCTTGAAGCACTGACAGAGAGTGCACCCAAGCCCTCAGTCACTGAGAAAGCGCCCAGGCACGTCCTGGCTCCTCAGCTCTTTCCTTCCCCTGTGTCACGGAGCAGGCGATGTGCGCAGTGCACGTTTAGCCCATGCCAGGACACAGGCCAGACAGCCAAGTACCAAAATAGATATTTTGACTCAAGCACCAGCTCAGCACTTTGCTGGAGGTTCCTCAGCTACTGTGGTAAGCAAAGAAAGGGAAGATATTTAGATCATGAATTCTGTGTCTCTGCACAGCCACCCTCCTCCATGTCAGCCAGGGAGCTGCCCCACGGAGGCTGCACACTTGTGCTTCTATAAATTCGATTGACATTTACTGTCCCGTTAAGCTGAGGGAGCGCTGCTCGAACTGACACTGGAAGATTAAGAAGTTCACACACTGGAAATAGACTTACTGGGACATCCACTTAGCCATTCTCTTTTCTAATCAGATAGCGGGCAAAATCACATCAGTGGGCTTTAGAGATCCAGCCATGACCACACCTTTGGTCAGATAAAGAGAACGGATTAAAAAAAGGCAGCAATTGGAACCGAGTGGAACCGCCTCCCCTCACTCCTTCCCTGGTGTTAATCTTTGGTGTTATCCACATTTTCACAGTTTATCGCTCCAGAACTGCCAGTTCAAAATACAAAGTCCCAAGATGCATTTACTAAATTTCTCAGGTTTCTAGTAAGATTTGTCTGTAAAACGTCTCAATTTTGAAATAAGGTTTGACATCACCAAGAGTAGTAATATGAAGATAAATTTAAATAAACATCAAATATCCTCTGCACTAATGGACTCTGAAGTCCCGGTTGTCCAAAAAGCTTCCTGAGCATAATATAGAAGCCAGGAGAGCAGGGCAATGCTAAGGAATACAGTTGTAGTCATTAGAATATGATGAAGAGGTTATCAAATCAGTAGTGAATTCATCTCATTTCTCAAAGATACCAGAGCAGGACGGGATTTTCACCAGCATAAGGATTAAAATTACCGGCAAATCAGTCCCCCTCAGCACATCCCCGTTGGAGCATCTAAGCCCACCAGCACTGCTAGAATTAAACCTGCCCTGGGTGACCCTGCCTTGGCAGAGGGCTTGGGCTAGATAATCTCCAGAAGTCCCTTGCAACCCTGACAATTCCGAGAGAAAGCAAAAAAGGGGTGTGGATCCGTGAAGACCCGAAACTTTCTCCGCCCTGACTTTGGGAGTTTATGCCCTTCCACCGCCTCCACGGCGCGGCTCGGCCCAGCCCCGCCCGTCCCGGGGCAGCTCCTCCCCGGATCCAGNGGGCCCCGGCGGGCGAGCGCGGGGGCGGCGGACGCAGGTACCGGGAGGGGGGGAGGCGCTGCTCCGGGTGTCTCGGGCTGCCCGAGCCTGCGAGGACTTGGGTTCGCCGAGGCTCAGCTTAACCCCTTGCCGTTCTCCCTCAGTGTCACTTGCAGAGGATGCTGCGGCGGAGCCGGTGCGGCGAGAGGTCGCGGCTGCTGCCCTGTCCGGCCCTCCGAAGCCGGAAGAGGATCCGGCGGCTATTTCAAGGGAAGAGCTTAACCATGTCCCGAGCGGTGCAGTTACGGGTGAACCTGTGGAGCTGGAGCAGCTGATCCCGAAGCACGGCCTCACGGACTCGGGGGAGCATCCAGCTGATAAGGCCGGCAGCCACGCAGGCGAACTGGGAGCCCAGGTGGGACAGGCAAGTGACGGATGGTGTGTGATGAACTTGGCAGGAGCCTCTGACGACGACTGTAAGGACAGAAGTGAGGAGCAGCCATGCCAGGCAGCTGAGAGGAGGGACTTGGACCATGAAGAGTGGGAAGTTGTTTCTGAGCACCTGGTCGAAGGGGAGGATGGCAAGGATGGCAGCATGGAAGACTCAGACAGCAAGGAATGGGAACAAGGAGACTGCTGTGATGGGGACTCGAAAGCAAAGAGAGTTGCAGCCGTGACCCCCATGTTCCAGAACATCCACGTGGCTTTCCGTGTGCACTACATCACCCACTCCGACGCGCAGCTCGTCGGTGTCACGGGGGACCACGAGTGTCTGGGCCAGTGGCACAGCTACGTCCCCCTCAAGTGCGACAAGGATGGCTTCTGGTCCGAATCCATCAGTCTGCCCGTAGACACCAGAGTGGAGTGGAAATTTATCTTGGTGGAGAATGGGAAGGTCAGACGCTGGGAAGAATGCAGTAACAGGACCCTAGTGACTGAACATGAAGATCAAATTGTTCATCAGTGGTGGGGATACCATTAATGGGAAGGTGGAAGCTGCTGATCTAACGGCAGACCTGCCTAAGTCAAGCACCGAGCCCCTAAACCTTAGGGGGGCTCCCCTTCTTCTCTAGGAGACCCTCTCAAGTGCAGAGCTCTGGAAATCCCGTATCGAACCACGTGAGCAGCAGATCTCTGCCCTCCCCTTTAGGAAATCTTTTGGCAACCTGAAAAATCAACTTTGAGTGCGTGCTGAAGAGACGCAAGGTAGGCTAAGAAGGCACGAGCAGCATTCCAAGCACTTGCCTCTCCAGGTGAATCTGGACCCTGGACTTGAGTTAGCGTTGCTTTGAGTGGGGCTATGGGATGCATCTTGGTACCCACTGCTTGGGCTTGGGAAGCATACTGGGAGGTGTGGTTACCAACACTGTAACAAGAACTTAAGTGTTTTAATTTATGTAATGTATTAAGTAAACAATAAACATGTTCAGATTGACAGTTCATTACCAGTTGACTAGTGACCTCACTCATTTTGGTAACTTTGATCTAAGTGAGCCACTTGACCTGAAATCTTAGTGCTAAGGAGTTGCTGAGAAGTGGCCCTCACTCTTGGGAGTAACAAAAGGTTGAACCCCAAAATAGTTCATTCTCTACCCCCTACTGTCCAGCAATCATCTCGGCTCAAATGAAAGGCTTGGCAGGCAGCCCCGCTCCTGCTGAGGGTAGAGCAAAGGTCAGAAAGGACTGTCTCAGCTTAATGAATTACTTTGTCAGGGTGGGAACAGGCTTTAAAAAAAACCTGGAATGCTCTGATGGCTAGGGAATAGGGTTCTGCCTGAAACAGAGTCAGTTGGCACATTCTGCCTACTGAGGAACAATGCCACAGTATTGTTAGCAAATACTTAGCTAAAACTTGTAACTATTTTTTTAGACTAGGCTTTTCAGCTTGAATTTATTTTAAGCTGTGGCCTCCTAGCAAGCCAGATAAAGTAGAATACTTCCAGCTTCAGCTGGTCGGTATCTTTATATGATAGAAGCAGAAAGCTGCTCTGCTTCCCTGCCTTTTGTATTTTTGGGTACAAATACATGCTGCCACTTGAGCAAGCTCTTCTTTCCATAATGCTGAACCAAGCTCTGGCCTGCAAACAGTCCTGCCCTAGAGTGAGCTTGGTCTGGGAGAGCAGAGTTTTATAGGAGATCTGCAAGTATACAAATTAGCACTTTGGTTTGGAAGATTTACTTCAAAAAGCACCTCACTGATCTAAATGCCTCTGCTAACTCCTTCCTGCTCCGTGTGGTGCAGCAGTCTCAATGTGTGAAGTGGAACAGCTTTGGTGAAGGACTGGAAGATGAGCTTCACAGGCTGCCCTCCTGCGTCTGGTGGGTTAATGGACATCCAGTTGGTGGGACAATCCTAGAGCTGCTGGGAAGAACGAGCGTTCAAAATGTTCTTACTGGGACTTTGATACCACCTGTTTAATGGGAGTGGGTTGGGCTGCCTGCTCCTGCAGACCTGGCCACAAAATAGCTCAAGGAAGTCCTGGAAGGGTATTGAGGGGAGGGTGAAGAGGGAGAGAGAGGAACAACTGCACTGGCAAGTTGCACTTTTGATTTTTATCTAGTAGAACAACCTCAGTTGCATTCTTCGCACTTGGCTTTTCTAAGAACAAGCTGAGGTGGACACTATACCTAATAGACAGCTGCAATAGAAGGTGATCTTCAGAAATCTCTGAAGTCACAGCAAAACATTTCTTTTCAAGGTGATGACAAGTCTCTTCCCCTCTAATGCAAGCCCTTCAAACAGTGAGATACCGTCAACTTAAAAAGCACTTGTTGCGCAGCCGCTGCCGCCTGAGCGTATTTATACCCACGTTCGAGGCTCGTCTGAGGAGATTAACTGTGCTATTAGATTAAGTTATTCATCAGAAAGCTACTTAACCTATGCTAGAATAGATTCTCTAATGTAATGGTGAACACGTCAAACAGACCAACCCTGAGAAGTCTTTCGAATTGAGAACCATTTATTTAATTAAACACCCTGTGCTTTGATCCCACAGACAACTCCCGGTCCTCGTGACGGTATCATCTTGCTCAATGATCAGCTGCGGTTTTTACAAAGACCTGCACTGAAACTTTGCTGCAGCCTCTAAATTATGCCATTCCCATCACTGCTTGCCCAGCAGGACCTATGCCATGTAAATTAAATGGTTTGGGTATGGCAGAAGAAAGCAATCTGGATTTCAGTTTTTCTGGAGGAACCTAGGGGTATTTTCTCCAAGTTCACAGGGGTGTTTTCTCATTATTGAACAACCTATTTGCTCAAAGGTGAAGGTAGGTTTAAACTAAGTTGCCTCGGTGCATAAAAAAGGTGCTGCTGGAATGGCTGATAGCTGTCTAATACAACGTCCTGGGTGGGAGACCAGTGAAGCTGCATGTGAGAAACAACTTATTGTTGACATTCCTGCATGGATCTAACGGCCAGTGCCTTGGGAGATCTCCAAGCAAACAATAAACTGTCTCTCTCACAGCTTGGCAAAGCCTGCAACCACAGAGCTACCTTTAAAGTTCACCTGCTTGTACCCCTGACAACAAACTTCTGACAAATTAGACAATTTGATTACTTTTATGTGAAACACCAACTACTGCTTTTTGTGAAGTAGTTTGGTGGGCAAATGCTGAACACTGCAGCTGGACGGTGAGCTGTGCAAGCAGCCTGAGGGGACTGGGCATAAACCATTTTGAAGTCTCCTACAAAAACCTTCGCTGCAGCTTGTTTGCTTTGCAAAACCCATGCCCATCCCACATTCTCTCTGGGAGCCGAACTTACCATTCGGAGTCTCTCCACGTATAAGTCTGGTGTTAGGTTTTCTCTCTCGGGGGTTGGTTGCCATCTGTGGTGTCCTTGCCGTGGGCAAGCTTGGCCTAACCGTCCTCCCGTGCCATCCACCTGCACGACATGGAATAGCAAGTGCTGTTGGGGCTGCAGAGGCCAGGATCTATTCAGCTGCTCTAAGGCTCATGTGTCTACGAGCCTGTTCCTTGCCTGCTGCTGGTGGCAGAGGGGAAGCCCAGACCTGTCCCCAACTCTGCTAGATTCCAGCAAAAGGATGTTAAGCTGCTGTTTTGGACTGGCAGATGTCCCTCCCTTCTCTCTGGCTCTCTGACCCCTCCTGCTCTCTAACCTGCTCCCTGCCCTTGGCACACAGCTGCAGCTTCTGAAACTCTTTTTAGCTTGGCTCCTTGAACACAACTGGGAGTGTGCTTACCAATGACCTTTCCCCGGGGTTCTTACTCTCTACACCTGACTCTCCTCTTAAGAAAATCGTGGTAGATTTGTCCAATATGTGTGGCAAGTCCAAACTGTGATACATGAGCCATCTAAACCAATCCTTTCATTTTCAATGCAACCGATTCCTAGGAAAGGGCAGATGCTTTTATTAATATTTCAACCGAGCTCACAACATCGTTGCAAAAACTATCAGAAACAGTGGAAAAATTATTTGGAAATCTAAAAAAAATTCTTGAATTAAAATACCGTTGGCAAAAATTGAGGACAGCTTAGGAACAACTCAGTAATTTCTTCTTCCCACACCAAGACTCAAACTAAAGTTTGATGAGCTCATTCTGCTTAAATGAATCACAGTACAGTATGGAATTCAAACTTAAAGAGGAAGAATTTAGCTTAGACATAGGGAGAAATTCTTCCCTGTGAGGGTGGTGAGGCCCTGGCACAGGCTGCCCAGAGAAGCTGTGGTTGCCCTATCCCTGGGAGTGTCCAAGGCCGGGTTTCACGTGGCTTGGAGCAACCCGGGCTAGTGGAAGGTGTCCGTGCCCGTGGCAGGGGGTGGGAGTGGATGATTTTTAAGGTCCTTTCCCACTCTTCTGTACTTCCCGCTCATTTAAAATAAGAGCTATAAACAAGAGTTAAAAAACTGTAAGGGCTTTTATTATTAATCTTTAAAACCATAACCTATTTTAAACACAACGTACCTACATGACAGCGATCACTAACGCATACAGCACCTTCACTTGAACAGCCTTCTCTCCTTTTCCTTGGATTTCTTTGTCTTCACCTCCTGCGTTCTGACCATTGGTGACGTGGCTGAAAATAGCAGAAGGACAGATTAGCTGAACACCACCTTACGTTCAAGAGGTTGAGGCCTCAGGTGCGGACACCTGAAGTCTCATAAAGTCCTCCCATAACAAGTTATGCTGTACCTACAAAGCCCTTACAAATGCAGCTTCAGTTTGCAATTTATGTGAATATAAAAAAAACACTGAGCTTATTAATGGATGGCAAAGAACACAAACGAGAACACTTACCTTTGACTTATTTATATAAATAACTTGATTAGTTTCACCTACATCAGGTCACTTGTATGTCCCTGACACAAATGCACTGTGTGATGAGGGGAAATAATAATTTCCCAAATCTGTGCAACGAGACTTTAAGGGGCAAAGGGGAAGAAACTGGAATATGTAGTAAGAAAAAGTGCAGAGAAAAGAAACCTCATCCCATTTGGCATCCTGCCATGCCAGGAGCTAATGCAACTAAGTTTCGGGAATCTTGCAGTTTCCATGAAAGCATCGTCAGCTTGTTAAAAACTCCCTGTAATTGGCCGTGACAGCACACGAGGACACCCCTGAGCAGCTGCCATGTTTGACATGTTAAGGATCTCCAAGCTTATTAGAGTTAAGGGGCA
Source organism: Cnemophilus loriae (assembly GCA_013397755.1). Lineage (NCBI taxonomy): Eukaryota > Metazoa > Chordata > Aves > Passeriformes > Corvidae > Cnemophilus > Cnemophilus loriae. Next base: position 416,687 of record VZTF01009178.1, on the reverse strand, counting down.
TTGTGGAGTTAATCTAATTACTCTCCCAGGACAGGATAATGTAGAAGTGGGTACTGCTAGTAAAACTAGTGTGTGCTAGTAAAAGCACAGGTAGGGCTTTGGCAGGTACAAAGAAGAGTTGCTGGAGAGTGTGCATTTTTTCACAGGAATATTTTTGGTAAATTCTGGCACCTTGTTTTTTTATCTGCAACGATCCCACCAGGTTTTGCAGGCTTTCCATCTTGTTCTGTAGCCTCTTTGGTGTGGGCTCCCTAGTTGCCATGGGCTGAGAAGCTAAGGAAAATAATAATAATATCATCAATAATAATAAAGAAAGGCCATTATCAATTACCTAAACATTCCCTTTAAATTGAAGTTCTTAGGAAATAAAATCTACACCGACTTCTTCAGTAAACCCCAGAACTTCACTAAATGTGTTACAGGAACCACAACAGCTATTACAAGTACCTTTTACTGCAAATATTGATCAAGCATCCTTACAGCCTTTTCATCTGAATAAGGCAACTGACCAGGCCTTAAAATTAGCGGTGCGTGGAATTTACCTTCTCACTGCACAACACATGAATTAGCTGCTACACTTGACTCACAATTCATTTACCACAGAATAAACCTTCTGCTTGAACAGAACTGGGAGAGGGTGAAGGCGCCCTGACCAAGAAATGGGACTGGACATACCAACTTGTGGGGCTGTGGCTGCTCCCTCCGGAGAGCCAACCTTCCCTGAGGCTGGGCTGGGCTCAGCTGAGGCAGCAGGGCCAGCTGCAAGCTCATCAGGTGCAGTAGTTAACAGCAAGTGTACTGGAGATCTTGCTCTGTATCTGCCCTCCCGAGGGACTTGCTCGGGGCAGGATGTGTACCGAGGTGCTACCGAGCAGATGGATGCATTTCCTAGGAGATGTCCAAGCAAAGAGCAGTGAGCACACACCTGGACAGGGATCCCCATGCAAGCAGGAGACTGAAGCCTCCTTACAAAACATGCTTGTTTCTCTTGAAGTCACTGGCGTATCAAAACGGCTTTTGTTCTGCTCTCTATTCCATGTTTACTTCCGAAACAGGGAATATCACAGCTGCCCACAATCCAAAACTCCCTGTGCATTACCAACTCCCCTTGCTCAACTACTTCTCAAGTCTTCTATGTAAAAAAAGCCCTACTTGCAGCTGTTTTGGGTACTAGGAAAACCCCGGGACGCTGCAGCTGGTTTGCTAGAAGGCTGACAGTAACTACCCAGAAGATTTTCTCTAATTAGTCAGAAGTACAAAAAGAGTACCCAGAGCAGTTACTCCTCACAACAAACAGAGCCTATCTCTGAAGCACAGTGGCTTAAATTCTAACTAGAGAACAACATCAGTGTCTGCAGGCAGTTTTCACAGAATGGATAATCTATGGGCAAGAAAAGAAAAGGTGGTTAAGATTAATATCCTCAACCCTGCTGCTCAAAGCCACGTCCTTATACTTCTGTTTAGATTACAAAATTCATGTCACCACAGTTTAAAAGGTACTGACCAACCAGAACTTGGAGGAAAACCAACAGCATTTGTTGATTCCTCTAAAAAGCACATCCATATCCAAATACCCAAATAAAGAACTCAAGAGCCTAAATGTAGGCTCCAAAAAGGTGAGAATGCTATCAATGCTAATTATACAAATAACATGGAAGTCACTCATTTTGGGTATGCTGATGTTAGCTTCCGGGGAGCTGCTTGGCAACAAGATACAGATTTTGCAGCAAGTGCAATAGACTTCGTAACAGCACCTGCTAAGAGGTATTTGAGTAAATTCCTAGGAAAAGATACTGTATTGGGACTATATTCTTTGTAATATTCTGTAATGTTCCAGTTTGACATCAGTATGGCACAAATGCTGCCAGTGAAAACTTACCAAGGGATGTAAGGAGCAGGGAAACATCTCGGGACTGAAGATCTGCAGGATGTGAGCGGGAAGGACCCCTGAAAGCAAAGTGAGGGCAAAACCTGTATTCTGGAAGGATTATGCTGAAGTTTGGTCATGCTAGCCAGCATCCACAGTGAGAACGTCGAGCTCTCATATGGAGTCTCCAAGGTCTTATACGTGGAAATTAAAAGCAAACAATGTAAATATGTTTCAGAGCTCTTGCTTCGAGGGATGAAAGTAACATGACAGCTTTGTTTTATAATTCCCAGGAAGCTCTTAGCATTATGAATAAAACAGTGCAAACTAGCTCAGGACTGAGGCTGTATTAAAAAAGCCTTAGAAACTGAACCTCCAATGAGTACTGTAAGAAGCAGGTTACTCTTACTCAGCTAATTGAAAGCACTTCTCACTATCCTAAAATGTGCTTTTCCACCATGCTTGCAGTAGCAGCCTCTCCAGCTGCACTTCTGATTTAATCCTAATCAAAATTCAGGAATTATGTTTTCCTTTATGAAGTATCCTCATGTTCTGGATTAGAAACATCAGAATCTGTGCTGTATTGATTTCTCAACTTCATGTACCACTGTCATTATCATGTGTTTGGTAAAAAAATAACTTCCTGCATTTGGATATTTACATATGGCAGGAAAAGAAGAAAGGAGTTCTGAACAAAAATAAAAGCAAGCACTAATGGCAAATGGTGCCGTCACCTTCTATCTCCCTACCACCTAAAGCATCTGAGGAACTTGGCAAACAACAGCAGCTTTGGAAGCTTCCAGCTTTTTCTCAAGCTTATGTGTAAACCCAACCTTCTGGCAAAAACACATCCCACCCTGCCCCTGAAGCACATCAAGAGCCCGATGGCAGTTTCAGAGGCCACTGTAAGTACACAGCGCACAAACAGAAATAAATCTATTATTCTTACACTGCACTCCTCATAGCTGTTAAAGGGGATTTTCTCCCACCATTGCTGCCGAGATCCACAGAGGGAATGTCACTGTCTGAGCTTGTTAATTCTTGAAGAATCCTCTTGAGATCCTGCAATGGTTCTTCCTTCAAAATGTCCAGCTTGGAAGGCATCTGAAATTAAATAATTCAGTTAAAAAGTATTTACAAAAGCACTCTGTTGCCAGTTCTAACCTCAACTCATCCAAATGCACATATTTTTTTCCCCTTTGCGCTTGTTTTGTCCTTTTTAACCCCCTGACCCCAGGTATTGCTGTACAGGGCACAGACACAGCGCTGAAGGGAGACACAGGAGCACCTGGGGATGTATTCCAGGCACTCATTCCTGTAACAGCTGAGCTGTCTGCAGATACAAGCCCCTTTATTGCCACAGCCATCTCAGACACAAAGTGCAATATTTTTCTCATTTTACTGTTCAGGACTTGAGGCAAAGGCCTAGTTCAAAGAACCCCTTCTTTCAGTGAAAACTGGATTTTTCACAGCTGAAAACTCAATTTTTCAGCATTTCACACATTCAAAGCACAGCTCCCACTGACCTTTGCTCTGCTTAGGGATGGAACTGGTTGGAAACATTTCGCTACCCCCTTTTCATTGAAAAAATAAAAAGGTAATCTTTAATGGGAACACATTGGTTTCAGCAGGGCTTATACGGGGAACAAATCCTCAGCTTCATTATGAGTCAAAGCGATACTGAGTCACACCAAATCCTCCTTTCCCACATTCCAGCTAGGAAACCAGACCATCACCCAGGTAGAGTCTGTCTCAAGTGCTGGAGCTGCTTCATTTTATACAATAACTAATGATGCAGGAACCAAGAAGATTAAAGTAGACTTTGATTCGAGTGCTCCTGCAACCTGCTGGGTCCTCGCTGTGGTACTAAATTAAAAATCATTCCTTTTTCCTTCTTTATCTTCAGAAGTATAAATTGATTAACTCAAAGGAAAGAGAATGAGAGTTCCTGATGCTGCAGGGATTTCACAGAAGTAACTATCCTTTGTTCCTTGATGTAAATGTTTGCCACCACATCAGGAAGTAAACCAGAAAATATTGCTGAAAAATGCCTGCACTAACTTGTAGCCTCCTACAGACTTTGAGGTTGAAATTAATGAAAATACCTAGGAGAGACATCACGTCACTTCTGGAGATTTACACAAAATCTATAAAGAAAATACCTAAAGGCTTTTTTTTTTTCCATGGGAAATCAGAGTTGATGTTTTCTGCAATGAAAAATGAGAACACTAGAATTTTGTTTAAATCTAAATATAGATGTACAAAACCAAAAGAAAGAACAGTGATGTGGATAAAACTGGTCAAGATCAATGAAGACCAGCTTGAAGAAAGATTCAAACATCAAGCAGATGATTAAATGTATCAAGAACTATGTACAAACCTATTTTCACTGTCAAATGTGATTCACAGCAAAAAAAAGAGAGTTAAAACCAAACTGCTTACAGATCAGTAGTACTTTCAAATTTAATCGTTTATAAGTGATTGGCAGAAGTAAAATAAACTCTTAACACAATCTATAGGAGTTTTTAGTTGTCCCAGTGTTTTACACAAAAAAAAAAAGATCTCGAAGGCCACAGCACTTGTGAAGCTACAGAAAATTATTTCACTTTTGGTGTTAGGAATTTACTCTTGGACACTCTGAGCAGATGCTCTCCTGTGTAGAAACTCCACGTTATTCTTACTGTTTGGGACACGCTGGTGTCCCACGCTGAGGCAGGCACTCACCTGAGGGGCAGCGCTGGGCAGGTGCAGGGCAGGTGGCCGGACAGCAGAGTGCAGGTGGAACAAAGGTACAAAGTGCTGCAGCTTCCCTGAAGCAGAAGCTGAGGAGTAGCCTGGGCCCTGCAGCTCCTGAGGAAAAACAATGAAAGTTCCCCACCTTGGCCATTCTTCTTCTGAAGCACTTTTTGTATTCCTTACGGGGAGTTGTATTTCGAATACAGCATTTTGTTTCTTCCCCAAAGCCAGCAAATGGGGTGGGTCACTAAAATGAATGATAATTTCTTATGATAAAACTGCTGTTCCCAAGGTACCGTTCACTTAGAGCAGTAGCCTCACTGCAGCCTGAAGAGCCCATGGTTACAGATCAGGCAAAAGTAAAAAACATCCTCTATTCATCTCCATAGTAAAGATAGGGATTGGACTCCACCTATCATTTTGTTGTCCTTAGTGTAAATAGCACTTCAAAAACCTGGAATTATGGACATGACTTGTGCAGCAGTGAGGAATTCCACATAGAAAAGGGTTTCAGAACACAGATTTTCGAGAGTTGCTTGCACTAAAGAGGGTTAAACCTAAAGTCAGGCCCCAAAGCAAACGCACCCAAGGTTAGGCCCAGGAAGGCACTCACTCTCACATCCAAGGTGTGCTGCAGCCTGCAGCGCATCGCTTCCTGCTCCTGGCACTGGATGATGCTCTGGGACTCTGCAAACTGCAGGGATGTTTGGAACAAAGCAAAGGAGGGGCACGAATGAGTTGTGCTAACTCTCTGTGGACTACACTCTTCTCTGTCCTCTCTCTGACAAAGAAACAAGGTGCACACAGGGATGCTGTATTTACCTCGTGCTATCCGCACAGAAATACTGCGGGATGCCTTTGCTGACAGGCTCAAAAAAGCAACTGGTTACACAACCCTGGCAGCCGTAACATGCACACCAGAACGTCCCAGAAGGGAGCTGATCCTATCAGAGCCAGTCCCAGACCTACTAAACACCTCTGGGATTAGAAAATTCAACTGTGCTAATGAGGCAGAACCAGACTTTTTCCTCCTTAAAAAATTTCCTCTGAAAAGGGGTGAGAATATCTATATACTACAAGAAAGGTAAGCTTGCAGTGACAAGCATTTAAAGTAAGAAATGCTACGCTTGGGAGGAGGTATCACAATTCTTTCATCATTTTTTTAAAAGGAATTTGAGAATGACACCTTGTAAGTAAAAATTTACATCTGGAAAAGTTACAATCTCGAAATGACCCTTCCTTCGGGAACAGCAGCAGCTTACCTGCAGGGCACCTGGGATTTCTGTGCCAGTCAGACCAGACCTAGCCTTAGGGGTCAGGTATGCCAGCAACAGAAATCTCACCTCAAAAATGTAAAAGGCAAATGAAACAACACCATGCTGTTTAAAAATTCCGTCATGTGGAAGACCGGAGACAGCAGCTGTGCCCAGTCAGTGGAAGGTTCTACAGTCCGTACAACACATTTACTTGAAATTCCCTGTGGTTTAGATTTCCCATAGCTAATAAGGAGTAAATCAAGAATTCTCTTAATGAAAATAGAAGCCTTTTACCATTAAAAAACTCTGCAGGTGAGGATCTTACAGTACACCTGAAAAGAACATTAAATCCAAACCTTCTATTCCCAGGTGACTGTAGAGGAAAACATCCAGAAGTCTTCCTGAACTGAGAGTTTCCTTAAATTACCTTATCAAGGGCTGTCTCCATCTTCGATAGTTTTTCTTTCAGCCGTTTGTCTTGTGATCTCAAGATCTCCAGGTCCCCAGCAATCCTGATATTTTCTGCTCTAATACAGCTCAATTTTTGACTTAGTTTACTATTTTCTTCTCTGAGGTAATGCTTCTCCTGAATTTATGATGAGGAAAAAGTACGAGTCAAAAACTTATACATTACACACATTTGTTCTTCTGTGAATTTTTTTTATCCTTTTATCTTTGAAATATCTGAATTAATCCTGTGAGAAGCTTAGATATTGCATCTTGCAGAAAGACAGGTCTTACAAGGGAAAATGCAATTGGACTAGTCTCGGCAAAACAAATTTTTGATCCATTTTGCAACTGGAATTTTAAGCTTCAGGATCCTCTGGATCCAAAGCCAGTGAAGAAGTAGGACAGGTTATACTGAACAGACACAAATGATTGTTCAGTAAACTACAGCTGTCGGTAACTGAGTGATTTGTTGCAGAAAAAGAAAAAGGACTCATTGTGATAGAGAGACCCTGACAAAGAGAGTTCACATCCAGAACCTGTTTCGGAATCCAGAGGGGAAGCACCATGGGCCATGGTCAGAAGGGTATAGAATGTGTAAGGTGACATTTTTAGGAAGAACTGATACTACTCTCGTTCTTCCAAGAAGAACAAACATAAATTAAGACCTGTCTCTGTGCAGAAGGCTGATTTCCATGGACACCAAGTAAAACTATTTTTGGTCGCCTTTACAGGCTGTCTGTGCTTTTGCCCATGCATTTCTCCCAAGACAAGTGTCTCTAAATGCAGCAAAATACTTTTACATGGAGCTCTTGTGACCTTAGCTGCGTTCGCCATTGCCTCTTCCAAGAATTTAGTCTTGCTCTGTAGCGCATCGATCTGTCCTCTCTTGGCTGTGATCCGCTTCTACATTCTCACTGCAGCTTCCAGAGCTGGAAAACACAAGGTTAACTCTCACTGAACAACCAAGATTACGACTGTAATACTTGCAAATATTCTCTTGTTGATACGGCAGATGTGTGTGATTTTTGGCAAGTTCAGTCCATAGTTACCATTGCCACCAGATCCTTCCATAGCCTTTAGAGCAGTCCTGGCCTGTTTCCGTTCAGCTTGCACCGATTTCAACTGCATTTTCAGTCTGCTTGCAGTGGTTTCCATCTCCTTGATTTCATCCTGATAATTCCTCTTCAAATGTTCAAATGCCTCTGGTGACAGTAAGTAAAGATTGAAGTTAGCCTGGCAAAAAAATTTCCTTCTTCTAGACTAAGATTACTGATCTGCTGCCAACTTGTGATAAAAGAAGTGCTCCCAAGGGGTACTTTCTGAGGGTACAAGGGTGTGCAGAGACCTAAGCACTGACCGCTGCTGTGCGGATATAACTGAGAATGTCCTTGGATTGTGGTGGTTGCTTTGGGTCAAGATGCTGCTTTTTATAAATTTTAAATAATATATTCATATTTATGTATTTCAAAAGTATTTTTATTTTTGTAATTTTATATATCTGTATCTATTTTAATAATATATCTTGATGGGGTTTCCCACACATTAGTTGTGAAAACATTGAAGGTAAAGCATCAGCTTTTAATAATACTGCAGCAAACTTACAACAAAACAAAGTTTCACTGAAATTTGACCATAGATGGTTAATGGCATCCACTACTGCTCTTACATACCACTCCTGAAAAAAAAGGACCAAGTTGCTATTCTGTGATTTACTAGATCTGCTTTTTTCATCTCCTGACTCGGGCAGTTTTAAATATTCTTGCTCACAATGAGATGGGCCATAAAGATTGTGTCCCCCCCTTCAGTGCCAGAATCCCACACCATGACACAGCTCCCTGGAACAATCCGACCATCCTGTGCTGGCAGGAACCTCGTGCTGTACCAGCAGCCATATTTGGATTCAGCCAGCAGGCTGCTCTTTTATTTTTAACATGAGCCCAAATTAGCAGCTGTGGGAGCTGAGCTGAGGCTCCCTACCTGCAAGGCCAGCTAGCTCTCTCTGGCCAGCCTGGAGTTCCTGCAGGAGCTCATCTTTTTCCAGTTTTGCATCATTCAGTGCCTGGAGCCTCTCGGTGCATGAGTTAACCAGCTGAACCTTTTCCAGCTCTAGCTCGCTCAGCCTGGCCTCTACTTCACATATTCTGGCTTCTTTCTCATCCTTTGCACTCTGCTTATATGAAAAACAATTATGTGTAATATACGTAATTATATAAAATAACCACAAAGATGTGTGGACACCACTACTTAAAATCTCAGTTTGGGGCAAGAAAGAAAACCAGAGTAAAACAGACCAATTACTTGTGTGAAAATTGCTAATCCAGGCAAAGAGGGTGCAGCACAACTGGATCTGATGGCTTTAAAGAATAATTGACCTTACCAGGTGTGGCATATGAACATAATTTCCATCCTCTTGTAGCAGCCCCCCATTTGCACTCAAATGCCTTCTCGCAAAAGAGGATGAAATCCCCTCTCTGGAGTGATTTTTCTTCTGAAGATGCTGACCTGCCTAAGACTACCCCATCCTCTGTTTCCTCATCTGAGAAATAACCAGTGCCCTCCGTTCAGAATTCTGAGTGCTGCCTGTCTGCTGCTTCTCAGTAACACTTTGCATTTCTGGTTCTGTTCCAGTGTGGACACTCGTCTCACTGAGGTCACTCCAGCTCTCGCCAGCCTTTCGGCAGCTGCTTTTCACCAGAGAATTATTCATTGTTAGTGGTGATGTTATAATATTATCCTCCTCTGCCCACTAACTGAGTGCCTTTAGAATTCCAGGGGCATTGCCGGACCTTCTTCAAAACCACAGTATCAGCACATTAAGGCAGAGATTTAAAACCATAAAACATTTACTGTCATAAAGAGACATAAATACAGCATTGTTTGCACACCTTAAGCTCTTCTGCTTTGAGTTTCCAGTCATTTATTTCTTTTTTCAGCCGGGATTTCTCCACTTCCATTGCTCTGGCAGCTCGACTGTGCTGACCCACGACCTGGGTCATGTTATCAAGATGCTTTTGGAAGATCTCAACGATCCTTTCCTTCTCCAAGACGCGCAGTTTCAGCGCCTCGCACTCCGACTGCACCTTGTGTAAGCAGCCCTCTTCACTCCTCACGTGCTGGAGCTCCCGCATCCTGCTGCCAAGCTGGGAACGTAGCTCCCTGATTTCCTGGCTGGTAGCCCCAAGGGCTCTTTGCTTTTCCTGCAGACAGGCCACCAGATCTGACCTTGTTTGCTCAGCAGCCTCCAAATCCCTCTGTTTGGCTGCGAGATCCTCCGTGACTATACGGAGTGCTTCCTTGGTCATCTCCAGCTGCACAGTCAAAGAGGAGATTCTTCCAATGCTTTTGTTTCTTTCCTCAATTGCAGCCATCTGAAGAATAACAATACAAGGATCAACCAAGAGATTTGTTCATTTCTACCTTCTCAATGTCCTGGCACATTCCTGGTTTTCTGTGGTTCATCTTCAACACCTGACTTGTACAGAGAAATTAGGTCAGGATGCTCTGGCTCCTTTCTCTCCATTTCCATAACTGAATAGAATATTGTTTTTTTAAACACAGGACAAGAAAAATTTTAAACTGATGTAAAAAAAAAAATAATCAACTGGCAATGTTAGTACAAAATTGAGAGCACTTAAGGCTAAAGGACTTTAAGTGACAAAACTTGACCGGGTGCACTGTGAAGTTGCGGAAAAAACAATTACATGAATAATTTATTACTGATTTGATTCCTGCAAGCAGCAATATGCACCATTTAAAGCACAAAGTACTGTGATTCAGCAACTGGTAATAGCGCAAAGTAGAAACCGAAGAAAAGAGTGAACTTCGTGGTGGGAGGATTTTCAACAAAACATCATGGATTGAGAGAATGTGGAATGATGTGTGAGCTAGCTCAAGCCTATGGTTTGGTAGAGAATAAAGGATCATGATGCAAAGCAGGTTATCTAATTACAGCTCACTTTTGAGGGGTTGAAGCCTGGAAAAAAGGGGAATGTAAAGGCAGTGCCTACTTTGTCAGAAGGAAGTCTGACACAGCACTCATTGGTTTATGAACACAAACTTCACTATGTTTTCATTAAATACTGCAAGAAGTAAAGCACTATGAAGGCCTTTAATTTACTAACCACTCTTTACAGACAAGCTCACTGCTGAAAATACCACATTGAACAGTTTGTTTGGTAGATCTGGTAGCGTTACACTTTCTGGAAATGTACAAAAAGTCATTTTGGAGGTTTAGAGTCAAAACCACCAACCTGGCACTCCATTTGTCTGCGACACTCCACTCTCATTTCCTTCAGTGCCCTTTCCATGCGCTGCAGCTGCACGGTTCTGTTGTCCAGCTGCCTCCTGAGCTGGTCCAAGGTGATGCTGTTGGCTGTGTTCTGATCCCAAAATTGCTTGTTCCACTCTTTTTCTAGGCTTAGTTCTATCTCTTTTTTATGGAGTTCAGTCTGTAAGAAATTAAAGTCACCTCCCTCCTAAATAAATTCAGGATTTCTTTGTTCTCTTAATGATAATTTAATATTTAAATAACGTTAAAAACACTAACACACACATTTCAGAGCTACTCATTTCAACAAGATGAATTCAAAGTGTGGCCCAAACCGAATTACCAATGGGCAGTTCTGCTAATCATAACTTCTGCTGTTGCTTACTGCCTGAATATTGGGTAAGTCTTTCAAAATATGTGTTAGGGGACCAAGGTTCCTTAACAGAGGGATCTAAACTCTGAGGTTAAAGTGGCGATAACTCAGCATCTTTATGTGATTTGCATAGGTTTCTGTGGCTTTGAATTCATGACAAAGTTAAGTCTTAATTCTGCTATTGGCAAAGGCCCTTGGGCCTTTCACGGCTAATTCAAATTTCTGGTTAGAAATAATCCTCAAAGTTAATTAAAACGGGAAACAAGCAAGCTGCAAATGTGAACACCAAAAGTAAGGAGAGGCTTTTAGAAAGCAAAAGCTTTTTCAATACTATCACTTGTTTTTACCAATAATTGGTGAATTTGGTCATTCGGATCTCCAGGTTCTTGGCCATGTTGTGCCTGGTCTGTCTGAGCTTCTGCTGTCTCAGAATGAGCTAGCTGCAACTGCTCCTCAAGGTCTTTGACCTAGAAAAAAGCAAATATTCATGAAAAATTACCTTAAAGCATTCTATTTTAAACAGCACATTGGATTTCTTCTAGTTTTCTTCTAGGTCCTACTTGAAAGAAGTACAAATATTATCTTTTGGCTCAGCAGAGTTATTCCCTGGGTGTACTCATAATTGTGTTGTCTTCTTTTAGCAATTAAGCTCAGTTTCATTTCAGAGTTAACTGAGGTTCTGGACAGTAATTTGGCTTCCACTCTGATCCAGAGCTCTTCAGAAGTCTCTTACCTACCTCATAAATGCTGACTGGAATGGTAAAATAAGACTTTAGAAAAAAAAAAAAAAACCAAAAAAACCTTTTTTCACAGAGAACTATTCCTTCTAATGGCTACATGGAGAAATCTCCAGGCAAACACGTTTTGTACCAAGTGCCGTTCACTTTCTCTGAAAGGAGGCAACTTTGCCAGTGTATGAGTTGATGCACCAGTCTACAAGGCTATTTAATAAAGATACTCTTATGTGCAAAGCTGAAGATAATGTAACTTATCCTATCATCCAGACAGTTTTTCTGAAGCAATCTCTCATCCAAAGACTTTCCTCCTGTCTCTGGAACATTTCACATCTCCACACACTCAGTTTCACTGGCACCAGCGCTAACACGCAAATCAACACACACCTTGTTTCCACAGATCCTCTTCACTTCTCCTGAATCGGAACGGAGCTGACAGACTGCACATTCCAGGTGACAGACTTGATGTGGCTGCACCCAGTTCGGGGTTCTTCCTTGTTCTCTATGGAAAGTTTGAGGTGGAGAAATTAGAAACTCTAAGAACCAGCAAAGGAGAAGCAGCTCCATCCGCCTCATTCTCAGCCTGCCTAACACATGGATGTTTTGTCTCTCCTCTGCATTGCGTGGTTTGGTGGGGTTTCTGTTTTCTCCCCTTTTCATTTCACAGTCTGTGCAACAAGTGCTTCATTTAAACAAAAGCACTGAGAAACCAAAAGAATAGGGGAGAGAGTGGAGTGTAGGAGCAGCATAAGCTTTCTCTCAAATTAAGGTTACTCCTAACACTTTCTACACTATAAACAAAACCCAGACTTAATGATCTCTCTCCACCAAGCTTCAGATGCTACTTGCAAGCTGCAGGCACCGTCAGCTTTACGAGTCAGTGCTGCCACCTCCTGCTCTGCTCATGCTCATTTCTTAGCTGCTCGACCCTCTTCCCAAAAGAAAACACTGCTTATAATTTCATCTTGGCAAATATTAACTTCCTTCACTTGTCACAAATGTAATCATTTCGATGTTCTGGTATTAAGTATCAAGTTATGGGTAGCTTTATTTTGAAGGGGTTACTGTATAACCCAAGTGGATGGCGTGGCAAAAATCAGGATGTCTCAAACAAGGAAGTGCAAAACTCATAGTGGAACCAGCAAGAAAAAGCTGATTTAACTATCAAAACTACTTTCAATCTTTTCTTTTAATGGTGGAACTGGTGTCCCAACAAATTCCACATGTCCATTTAAGCGACACTTAGAAAAGTAAGGTGCAGAGACTCTTTCAAAGTAGAACTTTTGTGGCAGCAAATAAACCAGGAGATTGTCAGCACGGAAGGAAAAAGCAGCAGAAAGTCATGAGCAAATAAACACCTCAATGGAACAATTACTGAAGTCCTCAAAAACACTGCTTGCTACCCCCTAGTCACCCCACCCCAAATACCATCATTATCATAAAGGAATTTGGTGTGGAGCAACAGAAAAATGTCTGGTTATGCTTTATACACGAAAAAAACAGAAAACAGGTACCTAATTTGATGTTGTTGAAACAGAAGTTCTCTTCGGGCTTGTGAATCTTTTGTCAGTGAGTGAAGCTCTTCCTCCACCTGTTGTGAACAGATGACAGAGCAAACCCCTGAAGAAAAGGCAGTCTGAACAGCACATTCTACGGTGTAATTTCCTCCCTTTTGGTTCCACCTTGAGCTGTGGAAATGTGGTAAAACCCAGCAGTAAACCCAGCCTCGAGGTGGGACCAGTGTAAAAGGCTCCCACCTTCACTTCGCCTCTTTACGCCATAACCCTTTCCCTAGGCCAGGTTACAAGGGGGCTCATGGAGTTTTCAAATGTATTTCCTAAAAGCCAGAACACAGAGCATTGGAAGGAAAATTAGAACCTTCTTCACATACCAGGACCAGCTTTTCTTTGAGGTGTGACACCTGCGAGTCCAAATCCCGCAGGACATCACGAAATGCTGTGCTGAGGCTGTGGGTGAGCAGGCTGGTAATGTCCTCGTGCTCACAGAGCTTCCTGCCCGTGCTGTGCTTGCAGTCCTTTAGGGTGCCATGTAATTCCAGAAGCAATTCCTCGTGGCTGCGGACCACCTTTGTCAGACGCTCGTTCTGGCTGCCAGCCTCCCTCAGCACCTCGTCCTGCTGCTGGCTGGCAGCGTCCAGCCCTCCAGTAGTGTTTTTTAACTGTATTTTTGCATTCTCTTGGCTCTGTGATTCCTTTTGTCTGAATTCAGAAACAAAAATAAAATAACGTAGAGCACAGGATTCACCTGGAGTTTTATCCTCACAGGTGTAATACTTGAGTTGATTAACTGCTGGTTTTTACAACTAAGTAACGAGCTGTTTTCTAACCCAGGAGTGCTATAGTGTTACTCCTGGAGGGAAGCTTCTCCCTGAGGAAGCCTGCCGTGCCTCCCAAAGCTCATACAGACCCTCTCCACGACACATCTGTCTTGGCCTTCGTACCTGCTATTCTGAGGTGCATCTGTTTCCAACTGCATTTCCATCAGTTTGCTCTGCCAGTCAGACTTATTTGGATTTCCTTTTGCTCACACAGCTCAGTGGTCTAAAGAAGAAAAAACAAACAAACAACTAAATTAAACCAACCAAAATACTGAAGACATGACCTAAATAAAAAGGAGGCTGCCCAAAATAGCACTGGTGAAACTGTCCACTGACTCAGCAGTGACAAGGACTCACCCAAATTTAAGAAGCTGCCCCAAATTTTAACTCACCTCATGCAGCCTCTTCTGCACATCTCCACCCTTCTGAGAGAAACTGTAGAATAAGAGGAGAGTTTGGTTATATAAAACCTTGAGCACAATTTACACTGTCTTTTTTTACTGGAATTGATCAGGCAATGGATCACTTGCTCCACTCCTGAGGGGGTGGTGCCAGTTTGAATCATCACTCTGAGGCAATCAGTAAATCACAACTCAGTTTGCCATCAGTTTTCAAACTCATTAATGACCCTTCTGTGGGAGAAACTTTCAAATATTAGATAAACAACTGTGTATAAAAATCACTAAATTCAAGCACTACCTTCTGGGGAAAAAAAAAAATAACGACACATAGTAGGAACTTTCTCATAGCAAACAAATCCTGTGTACTACCTCAATTCCTGGATATTCTTGCTCATTGGAACAGCACCTGCGAAGAAAAAGATGTGTATTTACTTTTTAACCTATTAAGAATCAACTTTATGTAACAAAATTAATTCTGCCCATCTAATTTTAAAACTGCAGGAAGACTTAAAAATATTGAAGAGGAGATAAGTTTCCCTCCTTGTCCAAATCTTCTGTTTTCTTTTGTTAGGATGAACCTAGATACAAAGCAGAGAGGGGGGAAAGAAAGAGGAGGGGGGGGAAAGAAAGAGAAAAAAGAAAATAGGAAGAAAAGGAAGGGGAAAAAAGGAAGGGAAAAAAACAGACAAGAAAACAGAGAAAAACGTATTATTCAGTGGTAGCTTTAAGGCAGATGGTATTGATAGGGTTCGTATTTAGGTTATTTGGATTTTCCTGTGTGACTGGTCCTCTGGAGCACTTGTGACCACCCTGCAAGCCAAGAGGCAGCTGCAGCAGCACTTTCCATACCTGGCTAACTCAGCACCTTCAGCAAACCCCTCTGCCCGACACAGCCGCCCCGTGGGTGCTTCCTGTGGGCACGTTACGGGGAAAAGCGGAGCCCCCTTAGTCCCAGAGCCCAACCCTGAGGGGCCAGAAACGCGAGCAGAGGAGAAAAACCCCTCAGGCGTCCCACGGCAGGCACTGGAGGTCCGAGGCGCCGCCAGGAGCCGTGTCCCCTGAGGCGGGACAGGTCCCGTCCCTTTCCCGCCCTCCCGCCGCTTCCCGCCGCGGGCACTGAGGGACGCCCGCCAGCCCCGTTCCCTCAGCGCTCCGTGACACCGCGCTCCCCGGGCTTCCAGCTCCGCAGGGCGCTGCGGCTGACCCACCCCGCCCTGGGGAGAGCCGCCAAGCTCCTCCCGCCTGCTCCCCCGCGGGAAGGGGCCATCCCGAGTCGCCAGCTGTTCCTGCAGGGTTCGCTCGCTCCACGGGGAATTGCGGCGCCGAGCCCCTCAGCGCCAACATGGCCGCTGCCCCCTCACGGCGTGGGCACCATTTTGTGGTCTGGGGTCCCAGGTGGTTTAGCGATACCGCGCTTGAGGCTGGAGATAAAAATCCTCTCGCAGGGGGGTAGGGAATGGCCTGGATCATTCTCCATATGATATTTGGCCGGTAAGGCGGCACATTTTGGAGGGGTGACCGTGGGCTGACTGAAGGCAGAAGTTGGGGTGACGGGACTTTCTCCCGCCAAAGAAAAGCCCAGAGGATCAAAACAAAAGACTCAAAGGCATCTTGCCCTAAATCCAGTTCGGTAATAAAAACTGGAATATTTTTATTTTTACACCAATCTCGTCAGAGAGACCAAGTTTCTGTGTTCCCTGGTATTTTCACAGTGAGGGAGAAGGTGCAGAGTCAAGAGCCGACCACTTCAGCAAAAGGAAATTACATCTCTGACTGACCCATTTGGGATCTCGATTTCAGGAATGAACACACAGGTGTCAATAGGCTGTCTCTCGTTTCAGGTTATCCAAAAGACCACCCTGATACAAGTTTCCAGGAACAGGTGTATGAACTGGGCCTAAAACAAAATCCTCAGCTGGAGAGATTAAGCCTGAGAAAACTCAAGAGACAGACAGGTATGTTGATTTATTTAAATATCTGACTAAGTTGAAAAACACATAACCATTTCTCAAGGGTACCACATCATTTTCATTTACAAGAGAAAAAAACATCCATCTAGTGCTGAAAGACAAAAGAATGAAAGTAGTTTTATGTTAACTACTACAGAAAAGAAAGAATTAACCAGCTGAAAACAGACCTCAGGTCTCCATTCTCCTTGCTGCACTGCAATCCCAAGTGGAAAACAGCTCGAGGAAAGGACTTCTATTGCACCGTCCAGAAGAGGCAGCAGCAAAAAAGATTTTTCTTATCCACAGGGATAAGAGGCAAATGAGTGTTTAGGTAAATACAATATCCTGAAGCAAGATTCTAGTCCTCCAGCAGACTGAGGTGTTAACAAAGCATGAAAACTCACCTGGGACGGGGGCCAGCACCTACCTCTGGCAGGCAGTGCTGGGCTTTGTTTCTCCTGGATTTTGGATAGGGCACTGAGGTTTTGCTCCTTACTGTGGGGCCGGGAAAGGAGGGGAGCACTTACCACCCCGCCTTCGCTCCTGGCTTTTCCGTGCTGCGGGCTGGCAATTCAACTTCCCAAGCCCTGCTGGGAGCCACCTGCTCCTTACTCCAGCCCCTCTGCCTGACTCGGTAGCCTTGGGAACAAACTCCTCCCTCTGGCGCTGATCATGTGCATGAGGGAGAGCCAATAAACGCCGTATCCAGGGTTTGATTTCTCCCCCAGGTGTCATTCAAAGCCTGGCTTCAGCGGGAAACTTGATATACTTGATATCTTTTCCCCATCGGGATCCTGGCAAGGTGCTTTTTGCAGAACATCGCCTGTCCTGTTTTTGTCTCTTGTTTCCTGGGAGTCCAGGTCTTGGAGCACCCAGCATCCCCTGCCATTCCTGAAACACAATAACTCTCTTAGGATCAAATTCCTGAGTAACTTTCGTCCTATTTGGGAATACCTCTGAGAAGGTAGCAAGATGCAAATATAAACTGCTTGATCTTAAAATAACCCGTTCCTCCCAGAGAGAGGACTGTGAGCCGTGCAGGGGGGGGATAGATCTTCATAGGAAGGGATTGGAATGATTTATGCTAGCAGATACTCTATTAAAATTCCCGAGCCATACCAATCAGCCACTTCGGAGTTGGTTAAAGGCTGTTAATGGTGATTTGAAGTGTTTAGTAATCATCTTATTTGGGATGGGAACATCGTAATGTTGTGATGTTGCACTCTGATGACTC
The DNA here is from genome assembly GCA_013397755.1 of Cnemophilus loriae. NCBI lineage: Eukaryota > Metazoa > Chordata > Aves > Passeriformes > Corvidae > Cnemophilus > Cnemophilus loriae. Next base: position 399,082 of record VZTF01009178.1, on the reverse strand, counting down.
TTCTTTGATTCCTGGTTCCTGATTCAAACTCTGTTTTCAGCAGGATGGTGACATCAGGTAGATGAAAATTCAGATGCAGAGGGAAAACCTGCAGTTCTGAGTTCAAATGCCCCGGATTCACATCCTTCAGTTGTGGCTGCACTTGTGCTCCCCTCAGAGGGATGGATCCGTTCCTCGCCTTGGCTTGTTGCTTTTCAGTTTGCTTTGAGGAACTGAGCAACCCAGAGCAGTTCTGTGCCAGAGGCAATATTAAATGGAGAGTCTCTTTCATGTTCTCCAAAGAAAATTCTTTCCTTTCAGACTTCAAAGACAAGTGCCTTTTCCAATACCAAAAGGATGTGGATTCATTGATTTCACCTTCTGTTTCTTCTGTTTCTCAGCTTTGTTCTTTCACTCTCAGATCTCTGTTTTCCCCTTTCTCTGTCTGATTTTTCGCATTTTTACCTCAGGCCTATCCAGAAAAACAAGCTTATTCTGTGGTTTGGGAGGAAGATGAACTCAAATCCAACTGGGAATCTGAGTGGAGGTTCCCTGTGTAGCCCTAGGAATTTTTCTCTGGAAACACCTTTTGAACATTAGTTGATGATTGCAATCCCTTTGATGCCATGCAGAGCCTCGGCATGATTTCCCTCCTGTTATTTCTTCTTTTAGATGCCAGACTGACATTTTCCATAGCTAAGGAGATGGATATGTTACAGCCAGCCCCAGCCGATTGGAGGTAAGTATAGGAAATCCATATTTTTTACTTATTTGTTCCTGATTTTTTTACATAATAAACCTGCAGGGGTAATTGCTACCCCTAGAGGGAATGATTCATTCCTGAAGGGGTCCTGAGCTGATGCAGGAGAGCGGTGTCTTTTGACACTTGTGTTTTGTTCCATCCTACTGCAGATTTAGGTGAATGGCTTCAAGGACTCCTGGGGAGAGGAGGAAGCTGGGCCCACTGGTGCCTGAAGGATGTCCGTTATTTAAAATTCCTGACGCTCCTCAGCGTACACAGAGCCCTGTCTGGAAGGAAAAGAGAAGTTCTTCAGTGGTAAAACCAGGGACCAAGGGAAAAGGAGCACTTCTTTTTCAGCCTTTTCATGCTTTCTGTATGGCCAGCAGCAAGTCACCCGCTGGGAAAGGTAGGAGGGCCCACATTATTTCACAAAACCTCTCTTTAGAAAGAAATTGTGAATCTCCTTCCTCTGAACTTACAGGATAGAACTAAGCAGCAGGTAGATTTAAACTAAGCCCGGTGTTTAATTCTCCTGCCAAAAGGGCAGTAACAGGTGCGTACAAAATTTAGGAGCTGAATTTCCTGTCTTTGATTAGATCAGGCACTCTGAACACTCAGGACAGATCCTGCTTCATTTTTGAAAGGGAAAAGCTTAGTAAACGCCAATTAACTAAGGAAATGCTAGCATCTAAATCGATCAGCTTAAACTGAGACAACTTCTGGTTTCAGCAGACGGGGGCAGTGTTGCTCTGATGAACTTCATTTGCAAAAGAAACTTGGAATATTTGAAGCAATTTAGGAAAAGACAGAGCAGTTTCCAGCTGCCTTGATTGGTGATAAATACAGGGTTTGATTGTGACCTCTGAAAAGTGAAATCAGTGGTAATTTTTCCTGCTTTAGCAGTGTAGTGCTCGATGACGGAAAGAGTTCTGACATGACTGTTACAAATTTATTACACCAAAACCGTGCAAAACTTCAAATATATTATTTTGTGTGGAAAGCACTTTATCAGCCTGGGTCTCTTTTGCTGCATCCCAGCAAAGAGTATCTCAGGTCTGTCCCGAGAGGAACTCCTGAGTGGGATAAGAGCCCCCTGAGGAAGTAGCAAAGTATTTGGCAGCCCTTTTTGGGTGGTTGATCAAACCTTTTTCCGTAGCTGGTTGTGAGTCTCCGATACATGGAAGCACCTGTATGTGACGTTTTTAGAGCTGGGTTACCAGGGTGGAAAAATAGCAAGTCTGGAGGTGGTAAGAGGAGAAAATCCGGTGCTTGCAATGGTGACAAATTTGATGGAGTTTTTGGCAAGTATTATGTCGGATTCAGCACTTGAAATGAACCACAGTGCTGGCGGAGAAGTAGAACTGTCTCTCAGAAATATATTGATAACTTTTCATCATCAGATGCAGCAGGCGCTGTGAGGAATGCAGCTCTCACTGGAAATCTGGTGTCCGCAGGCAGGTGTGGTGACAAAGGTTTTGTATGGGAAATGGATGTTATCCAAAGAAGTGCCTCGGCTTGGTAACAGGCTGGTGTGTCCTTACACGGCCTTAACTAGTCCTGCTGGCTATGGATAGGAGGAGGCATGGCCCCGAGGGAGCTCCTGGACCCTTCGCCCACCCCTGGAAGGGCTGTGCAGAGCACGGAAATGAATTGCTCTTTGTGGTGGCTTGGAGTGAGGGTTTTTATACTGAAACATTAGGAGTGTAAAACCTCAGAAATCTGATTTGAGTCAGGCTAAAGGGTGAGTTCTGGATAATAGCAATCCGTGAGCCTGACCACGATGTGAGGCTAATGAAAACTCAGCCCCCGGGAGGGAAGCTGAGGGGGCAAAACTCAGCATAAGCCAGGATTCATCTACCACGAAAAATAAAGCGAGGGGCGTCTTTTCCGCATTTCTTTCCATGGCTGTTGGGAATGAGACCTGGGACACGGGGGGCAAACAGAAGGCTCTGGTAACCTGTAACATCTTAAAGGGAATGGGGTGGCATGGACAAACGCAAGGATTCCCGGGTTTAGAGTCCCAGCTCCAAAGCTTTTCCCCACAGTTCATTAAGGTTTTGTTAACATAAGGCCCCGACAGCTTGCAAAACCCAAAGGAGAAATAATGCACATCCCAGGCACGGTGAGATCAAAAGCTGGGAGTGCCTTAGAGGCAGAGACACTGCTATGTGTACCCTCAGCTCTGCCAGCAGGAAGGACAGTGGGCTCTGGTCTCCTCTCTCTGTTATCCCAGTCGAGATCCAATCAAAAATCAGGAAAGGTTTTGCACACCTTCAGTGACACGTGCTGTGATATCTGTTAAGTGATGAGCCGAGTCCCCAAGCCTACATGCATATATGGAAGAGCAGCTGCACCCACATCCACATGTTCTGCAGTAGGCAACTGCCTACATTAATAAAAGTATCCAGAGTTTTTGGTGTTATTTCTTATTCCATGTATTGGGAAAGCATTGGCCTTTTCTGGCAATGTAAATGGGGAAAATAAATATGTCCAGGGAAGCTGGTAGGCTCCATGCAGAGGAAAAGCGCTTTATGAGAGCAGAATTATTAGCAGTGCTCCACTGAGCTGATTTGGAACAGGTCCATTGTGTTTTCAGCAACTGGCAGTTTGGATTGTTACAATTCCTTGGCAAGGACAATAGAAAGATGGTGGTTTCCGGGGGCATAATAAAAGGGTGAGCCCCAGCTTTTGCACACTGCATTTTATAATTGCATGCTTGATGTGCACAGTTGGGCAGCACTGCCTTACTTGCCTTAATCCATCTCTCTCTCTCTCTCTCCCTCTCTCTCCCCCCTCACTTCCTCACCCTCCCTCAGAGCAGCAGTAGCTGCTGCAGCTCTGGCAGCTCATCGGGGAGAGCACTGAAAATGAAAAGAGTTCAGTTATCGCCTTAACGTTTTTCCCAGAGGATTCATTTCACCTGCTTCTCCAGTTTCCCCAATAGCTTTTTTTTTTCACTTTTTAATCCAATAAGTATGGAGTTATTTCGCATTTTAAACCCCTCTAAAGGGTTTTAGGAATGGACTTTCTCTCTCCTCC
>VZTF01009178.1:257942-395276 GCA_013397755.1 Cnemophilus loriae | reverse complement strand
TTTTTTTTTTTTTTTTGACAAGTCAGAAAATTGTGAAGTAAGCGAACAGGGTAACTGAGAGCTGAGAGGGAGAAGACGCTTCCATTCTTTTAGTGCAGTGGGCTGAGGCAAAAAGGCCATTGTAATGGTAAATCGCATGCAGAAAGGAAGAAAAGACTGATAATCAATCACAAATGAAGCATTCGTTTGGATTTTGGCAATTTGCTGGCCAGGGGCTTTTAAATCCATAAACTTTTTCTTTTTTTTTCTTTTTTTTTTTCTAATTGTGGATGTTACTAGGTTATTATGTATTTANTTTTTGGCCCCATCTTTAAAAGCACAGTTTTGGTCTGCCGAAGACAGCAAGAGAAGTCTTTACCAAGCGCTCGTGCCCAGAGTAGCTGGGAATGGGGGGCGCTCAGTGCTGAAATGCCAGTAAAATCCTGACGGAGAAGCAGCATGGTGAAATGTTGATGGGGCTGTTTTTAACCCATCACCTTGGACTCTGGCTCTGAAGAAGAACTTTCCACCTCAGGCTCTTCTCGTTTCTCATATTCAGGGATGACTTGTGGTGGGCTTCTGGGGACTTTGATTTCCAACCGGGTCTCGCTGTGACTGCCTGCGTGGGTTTTGTGTGTGCCTGAGTATGTGATTAGGACAGATGAGGATGTTAGACAACATTAACGCCAGCATATCCCCTTCAGAGTGCAGCATCACCCACAAGGGAAGATACATCTACCTGGAGGCACTGCTGCACGGAGGTGCTCCATGGGGATTCACGCTGAAGGGCGGGCTGGAGCACGGAGAGCCATTAATCATCTCAAAGGTACTTTTCTCCTTTTCTATGCCATGCCAGCAAGGTGGGAGTGGTGCCCGACTCGAAGGGCAAGAGTTGTAGAAGTAACAGTGAAATGTTATAATTGCCGTTGTATTTGGCTTGGGTTTTAAGTGCTGAGCACCTGTTCAAGTCAGCAGGTTTGCTCAGGAGCTGCGTATTTGAGAAACGCAGGAGAGCTCTCAGCGTTGTTTAGCTATCCAAGTGCCGGTTTTGTCCCACAGGAAGTATCGTGGCTTGCAGAAATTGGCTGTATTTATTTCACAGCTATGAATGGGAGGGAGTAGGGGACTCTTATGAAGTGATCTTGTGTCATGAAGTCGTGGCATATCTGAGCATGGTCAGTAATCCATCCCCAGCGCTCTTGAGGTGAGAACAAAGTGAGTGCTTTCAGTCACACGGTGGAATGTTGGCTAATTACAAGTGTGTGTGTGGAACAGTGCAGTAAATACTTGCACCTGTTTGGTAAGTGTATATATTGTGCTGTGCTGGTGGTTTGCTCCTCCTGTGTACTCTCTACTTACTAAATTTCTGTTAAGTATGGTGCGCCTTCAAGATTTTTATTATTTAATGATTGGGTATTCTCAACAGGCTGCTAGTAGCATCGCTCACAAGGATATTTTGAGGGGGAAAAAATGGGAGAAGGAATTCCTCGTTCTCGTCGGAACTGGTCTGTTACAAGTACCCAGGTACTTCAAGATGCAGGTGCTGAAGACCACAGATTTTAAAAAGCATCACCTTAAATCGATGAATATCTAAAATATGTTTGACCTATGGCCCTAAAACTGTTCTGAAAATAGGATATGGGTAATTCTGAAATTTCACCTCTAGTGGGTCCTAACCATATCTGTCTCGTGTCGTCAGTCTGGTGCATTCTGTGTGTTTATGGTGCGTATGTCGAGCTGCCAGCGCACGGAGGGATGTATGTCCAGTCTTACTCCCTCCTGCAAACTGGGATGTATGTGGGCAATTCAATGGATCAGAACCAGCGGCAGCTAAAAGAAAATGCTGATACTCAGAATCAATGTTGTTCAAATCCTTTGCATTTTCAAATTGCATTGGAACTCCCTGTGCAAACACGTTCCCATGAAGACTGTCAGTCACTGAAGTAAATTAGTTGTGATTAGTGCATTTACATGTTGAAAGTAAAAAAAGGGGGACTCCCATAAAAGTCCTTCCATCATAAAGGGGTTTTAGAAATTTCACACAATCATCTTTCTTGCAGGACCTTCTTGGAGGCAGTTTGGCATAGCCACAGAAAGCAGAAGTAGCCTCACTGAAATGGTGTTATAATTTCTCTTTTATAAACACTTGGGACTAACACGGGCTGTTCACTGTTCCTGGTAGTGTTCTGCAGTTGTGAGGAAAGAGTTTCTTTTTGCTTTTACATTCTTCTGTGATGTAAAAATCACACTCCCCCCTTTTTTTTCCCCTTTTTTCTTTTTTTTTTTTTTAATTGGGGGCAGGGAGACAGAGAGGATGGGAGATGGCTCTGGCTGCTGAACATTAATTAATCTGTGGGATTTGGTTTCCACAACAACCAGGCCCCTTAATGTCAGACATGCCTGGAGTGTGCATAGTGCCACTGGGAGCTGTATGACTTGTGCCTGCCTTTCCTGAAACAGCACCGCAAAAATGTGCTGGGTTTTATTTTTGGTTGGGTTTTCCCTTTTTTCTTCTCGTAGTCCCTGCTTGGTTTATGCTATCAGTGTCAGCATTTCAGTGTTGTGCTCGTGCATGGGTGATGCAGAGCTGGAGAATGGCTGCATGTGAAAGCTCTGCTTTCTGGAATTCAGGCAGCTCCAGTTTCCTGGTTTCCAGTTTCAGCTGAGAAATTCCTCTTGTGCTTCAATTCACTATGTGCTCTTCAGAATTAATTGCATATTAGTCATTTAGCTAATTCAGTATTCCTCGCCTGACTGTACTGTGAATTAATGGGGAACTGTGGGGAAGTGATGAATTATGTTACAGGTTTAATTCTGTACGAGAGTGCTTGGAGAATCATAGAAAGTTTTGGGTTGAAAGGGATGGTTAAAGATGCAGGAACGCACTGGGAATGATCCAATATTCTACATAATACGACATATAAATACCAGAAATGTGAATGTCAGTTTTTAATTTCTGATTTTTTGCAATTAAGAAGTTTCATTTCTGTTTTGGCTCTCTGCTCTGTTGGCAAATAATTATATTTATGTCCACTTACCTGTCTGTTTGCACTGACAGAGTGGTGTTAAATGACCTTAGAGTAAATAAAAGTGGACGTTTCAGCAAATGTCTAAGCTGGTGCCCATGACAGCTTGCAATGTGACTTAGAACAAAATAATACTGATGTATTGTTAGGGAATAGTAGAGAGATAACAGATCTGTGCGAATACAATAGCTCTTTCTAGCCTTCGGGAACTGCTGGGGACCCAGAGCACTGATGTGTCTCAGCTTCAGACCAAAGGCTGGAATGGAAGTTCAAAACCGAGAGGAATGAATTTACAAAAGGCCCACATGCACAAAAACTGGTTCTCACAGCCCTGGGCAGCCCTTGGGAAAGACACATTTCTCCACCAATAACATGCCAAGAATTTACCCAAAAGTGAAGGAAGCAACAGTTGGGAGTGGAAGTGCAAAAAGCAGACCTGTATTCTCACCTGGTAGACAGTGCTGGTTTAGAGAGCCAGCTAGCAGAGCTTTAGTATCTTCTTAGTGTATTTTTTTAGTATTGCCTTCAAAATAAGAACAAGTTACTTGCTGCCTTTCAGTCAGATTGCCTTTGCTGTACAGACCCGTTGCTGCTCTCTGTGCAGCAGGACAGGCTGATTTGGAGGGGGGGAGGCGGTGGAGTGCGCAGATGGGCACAGATGGGCCAACTTCCAGCTAAAAGCAGTAGTAAAGCTTTGCTGGCTCAGCCACAGTGCTCAGCACATCGTGCAACCCAGCCTAACTCAACTTGTCAGCAATGCTGGGTGTGCAGCTAACGTGAATTTGCGTAGCTAAAACACACAGATTCTTTATGCTAATGCTGCTCTTTTTTCCCCTGTGGAAAGACAGCCCTACACTGAAACAGTTTCATGGCAGCTGATTCAAAGTCCTCCAGGCAGGTCTAGTCATCATTTATTTTGCTGAAGGTGAGAGCAGACCATCAGTTTATTACATTAGACTCACATTTTTCCCAGAGGGAAGCCTCAGAATAAAGCTTTGTGGAATCCTCCCAGCATCTGTTTTTGTTGTACCAGCAGGAAGGGAATGGAAGGATGGGCAAAAGGTAGCCAGTTGCGTGTTCCTTTTCTGCTGCACCTCAAGGAAATGTCCAAAACTCAGTACCTAGAGGAGCACCAGAATGTCCTTGGGTAGCAGTGGGACAGTGCTCAAAAACAGGCAAACTAACACAGTGTATTTTCCCTTCTGTATTGATTCTGTGGCATGAAACACGTTGTCAATGACGCGTTGTCAAATAATCCCTGGGCAAGAAGGTTCTCGAGTTTTTAATTACTTTCCTTTTTTTAAAAAAAAAAGTGACAGTTGCTTGTTTTGTTTTTAGTGTTTGAATACATTTGTGCTTAAAAAGTAACTCAGTGTCCTCAATGTGTCACTAAGGCTTCAAAATGAGTAGAAGTCAGATTCCCTGAAGTGACCTCCACTCCTCTGTTTTCCAGACCTTGGGTCCTACTGAATGGGTGAACTTGGGTCCAGCTGAATTTCTGATTTTTGATTACACCTGTTTAGTACTTTAGAGCCCTGTAACCTTGGCTCAGATTTGGGGGTATTTGCTCACAGTGGAAATTTCATTAAACAAGTGGTTTCTTCATCTGGAAATAGAACTTCAACGACAAATGCCAAAGTGATTGCAGGTGATACCAAATGTTTAATTAGAATCCAATATCCTGTGGCCTCAAAATCATGATAATACCCAGAAGTAAACCCAGATTTCTATTTCCAAATTACTTTTTTGGCTCACCCTTAGCTGTAAGATCAAAAATGTAAAAATGAAAGCCATGACTGTTCTAGGCAGTAAAGGCAAACCGGTAACAGAAGGGTTCATTCCCTCTCAATTTTCTCTAAGAATTTTTAACCTAAGGTAATTAATGTTAATCAATCTCAACCATTTTGGAGCCAGGAGAGGTATTTCTGTGGTGTGTTTCTCCTCGCTACACAAACCTTCGGAATAGTTCTGGCTGTTGTAGGCCTCTGAAATGCCCTTTTATTTTGAGCTCCGTGTTGACGATGCTAACAAAGGAGTTGTTTCTCTTGCCTAGGAATTAAAGCATCCAAAGCGTTCTCCCTCGTATCGCGGCTGTGTGGGAACACTTTTCACATGCTGTGCTGGAGTTCATGGGTTCCCTTCACTCAAAAGAGCAGGTCGTTTGCAGAGACCTCATGCCAAAAGCATGACACAGACTCTGAGGTTTACCTCTCAGCAGGGATGTAGGAAGCAATAAAAGTTTCATAATAATGGGAATGGTTTGGGACAGAGCCTGAGAAGTAATCCGGAATTCTTGTAAGGTGTTTAAACCTTGTCTGGAGCCTGGTACAATCTCTGATGCAATGACCAGCAGTCAGTGCTTGCAGGAGCTGCACCCGGCTGCCCTCACAAGGCTCCCCTGCCTGTGCTACTTCTCTGGTATTTTTGGGTGAGAGAGCTCATAGAGCACTTAGTGACGTGCAGTGAGAATTGTTCCACCATTCTTGACAAAACAAAACTCAAAAGGCCATTCTGTACCCAGCTGGTCTGCAGACACTTATCCCTGTCTCTGATCCAAGCACTGGGAATCAGTGTTCTCCCAGTACCAGGAGCTCGTAGCTTTCCCCGCTTGGATGCCCAGAGTCCCTATAAACAAAATAAAATTATCTTATGCACTGACAGGCAAAGTTTCGTTGCATCTGTTCCCTGTATCCCTTGGTGAGACAAATGGCAGTTTAGGAACTGTTACCCTTTTTGTAGGGCTGCAGGCACAAAACCCATGGCCAGCGCTCACGTTAGGGAGGCTTCTCTGAAGCTGGCAGGGTCTTGAGACACTTGTTGGCCCAGGCCATTAGGACATGAAACTGAGCCAGAGGCACGGTGACATCTTCTGTGATTTTTTTTTCAAAATTGATCTTTATTTTTTCTTTGAACATTTCCACCCTTGTTCTTGTCTATATGGACTTTATTTTTCTCCTTGCTGCTGAAGAATAGCTTGGGGCCTATGTTGTTAATGTTTAAAAAAACTATCCCTTCTCACCCTTTATCTTCCAACATTCTGCAGCTGGGCTGGTGATTGTGAGGGGTTCATGGCGCAAAATCATCTGACTCTTGGTGCAGGACTGTGGCAGTGCACAAGGCAGATGCCCGATCCCAGATAGCGAGGAAATCTGGATGCTGCAGACTGGCGAGTGCCTCTGTAGTTGTTTCGGGAAGCAGGAGGCACTTCCTCACCACTCTTCCTGGTTTCTCAGGGCTCACATTAGGGCCTCCCCAAAGACTGCTGATGCCAGCACAAGGGACAGGATCGCCTACCTTTTCTTAAAGCGAGGGAGTTGCTGCATGAAAAGGCTTCTATTGTCAGCCCCTCCATCAGGCTGCCGAGCGTTCTCCAGCACATAAAGACTTCTTTCTGTTCACTTCCACAGCACTGAATTAGCAGCTGCAGGCAAACCCGGTGCCTGACGTGAGCAGGGCCCGATGGGCACTGCTGCTGCTCCAGCAGGGTCAGGAGCAGCTCTTCCTACTGCTGAGGGGGCAGTGCCCGCTGTGCTGTGATACATCACAGGGAGCCTGGCTACAGGGAATACCTCGCCTGTCCCAAGCTATGAATCCCAGAGGGCACAGACAACGCCATTATGAACGTGCCTGTGGAAGGAAATGATGAAAAAAATCATTTCTCTGTGCTGAGAAGGGGTGGGGATGGCGTCTGCCAGGTGTGGGTGTCCAGTTAACCAGTCATGCTTTAGAGTTTCCTTCTTAGCAGAGGTCAGCCCAAGCTGTGGAGTTTTGGCCTAAACCCCCAGAGACAGCTGCTCAGAAAGATCAGGTCTCCACCCCTCATTGCTGCCACAGGAGTTATGGAGTGTCATGTCCTTCAAAGTCACAGAAAGGTATAAGAGAAGAAATATTTTCTTCTCAGGACAGAGAGGAATCCTGTATGATTAAACGATGTCCAGAGGCCTTGGAAAATAGACTGCTAGGGCAGAAAATTTCTGTCAGTCATTTGTGTACTTCCAAAGCCTTGAGTGAATCCCCATCCGGTGGCAGCAGAGAGAGCATCGAAGGCCAGTGCCAGGAAATCCTGAAATATGTTGGCACCCATCAGTACCAACTGAGTACACCTGAGAGATGGAAAAAAACTTTCCGAATGTTCGTTTGTTTTAAGTAAGAGAAAGTTTGTATTCACCCATTCACACAGCTGAACTGGAAATAGAGTTCCCGTCTTTCCGCTTTTAGCCAGCCACTGCCAGAATCGTAAAAAAATCCCCAACAAATAAATTATTCCAGGTTTGTTGGTCGACTGAAATTAGGAAAAGAACAACAGGAGCAGAACAAGAGCAGCTTATCCAGGACACAGCTTGTTAACATCCTAACTGGTATTCAAGCATAATATTAATTTTTCACACTTGCATTAAAAAATCCCACCAAAAAAAATCAAACCCCAGTGAAGAATGATTCCTGCTGATAAGAAAATCACTGTGCTTAAATTCGTTAATAGAATAGACGGTGGGATACATTTCAAAGCATGGGGTGAGAAATAAGCTCCCAAATCCCATTAAGAAATAACAGGATTTATGTGCATTCCTCCCATATATTAACTTTCCCCTCTGGAAACGTCTTGTGCTGAGCTGGTGCCATTTTTCAGGCAGGTGCAGTGTTTTGCAGTTCCCACAGACTCACCAGATAATCTGCCAGCCTGAGAGCCATTCCCCATTCTCCGTCAAGAATGGGGATTTTCCGAGGCACGGCTGAATGAGGAGTTTGGCTGACAAACGCCGTGGCTGGGTGTTGTAGCGCGATGCGGTCACACATTCTGCAGCAATGCCGTAAGCAGCTCCGGCCCGGCCACATCCGCCGCTCCGCTGTTTTCAACCCCGGCCAGCAGAGATCCAACAGATACAGGGGTTTAACAGCCGCTGTCGGGAGTGGGGCATTTTCTAAACGTGACATGCAGAGGTACCATTTGTGAGCTGCAGTCTTCGGGGAATTGGTTTGTGGGATCAGCAGGGTCCGAAAATTTCCCAATATCTGTGGAGAACTACTGGCTCCCTGAGAAGGAGCGTCCACTGTAGCCATATGGAAGTTTCTACCTTGGTTTTCTGTTGAGCTTGTGAGCAGCACTTATTTTCTCTATCACGGTAGTGGCAGCAGGATAAAGTTAAAAGCTACAACCCCTTTAATGCTGTTTATGAGTGTAATAAAGAAACCTGCTCCCAGCTGGTTGGAATTCATAGTTGTGATACAGTCACGAGATACAAGTATAAAACCCCAAATGTGGGCATGGGTGAAGAGTGAAGCGGGAGTGAGTCTGCAAATGCACCAGGGAGTTTACTACCTCGTACGAGAATGATGCTGCTTGAGATTTAAGCATCATTTAATACCGGATTTTAAGATGTTTACAATGGCACATAATTGCTGGAATAATCGTGTCCTGGAAAACGTGCAGTAGTGCTGGATCCATGATTCCTATTTTTTGTTTGTTTTTCTGTAAAAATATGTGTTCTTTAAAGGAATGCTTCATTTAGGAAAGTGGATCGGTCCCCAGTGTCAGACCTCATGTTTTCATACATTGATTGATGACCAGTCTTGCCAGTGGCCTGAGAGAGACTCAAATTTCTCAAATGCAGTCTCATAGAAACTGGGAAATGAGCTGATGGAATCCAGACCAAAGATCTGGCTGTTTTCCAGGGGCAAATACACGGCAAGACACATTTCCAGTATCAAGAGAGGGGCTTGAAATGGAGAAAGAAATGTGAAACATTTGGACAGCAAGGGGTGGGGTTGTGGGGGGAATCTTCATTTTCTCAATGGTCCCTCTCCCCTCCCTCCTGCCCTGCTCCCTTTGCTGTTTGCTTAAAAGCAGTTGCCAGTGTTTGTTGAACAGTGTCAGCACAGAAGGGATGCAGCCGCTGACCTGACTAAAAGGCAGCAGCAAAAGGTTAGTAGAATTAGTCTTGTACTGCAGACTTGTATTAATAGTTGTATTGTGGGGTTGTTGGCACAAACTCTGCAATTAAAGAAGTTGTTGGCACTCTTCCCTAGGTTAAATTACTATGGCTGTTCCCCCTGCTTGCAAGTCAATGAATGCAACACTTTTGGGGAGGCAAGTTCAAACATTTTTGTTCTTTGGGGATTCTGCACATTTCTGGTCTCAGGCTAAGAGGTTTCTGCTGGCTTTCCAAGCAGACCTCTGTTGTTGTTCTGTCTCTGCAAACAGCCCGTGCAAACTAATGCTGGAATAACCAAGCAGGGAAGGAGGTGGGTGAGAGGGAAAGACACCACAAAAGACTGATGGAGAAACAAATGCCTTTGGAAGAGACCCTTGCTTTCTCTCCTGCCCAGATCCACGGATGTTTCTTAGCACTGGGCTGTCGTTGGAGAGGATTAGTTTTCCGTCACAGCTTCATCAGGGGCAACTTACCCTTTTTGTTAGGCCAAAAACACAGCCGCAGACACAGGAGGGGAGGGACTCCCTGCTTATCCTTGCTCATAAGTGCAGAGCAGCCCCTTTTCCCAGCCTGAGGCCGTCCTCCCACTCCTGCTTTAGTCAATGGCGGTTGGGTTTGGCCCGGGGGTCCCCACACTTCTTTGTGCCATTCTGCAGGGGGCCATTCTCAGCAACACACCTCCACAGCTGAAAAAACTTGGGATTTCTAATTTATTAACAGTTCCTTCTACTTCAGGAAAAGAAGTCCTTGCGCTTCTTTCTGAGTCTGTCTCTAATGTAGCAACACATGCTGACCTGCCAGCTGCACCTGTGTCCTCACCTGTTCGCTAAGGGGTACATCCAAAAATCTGTCCGCCCTCCATGTAGTCCAGTCCTTTAGGGTAGCAACCTGTAAACTTCAGGCACAAGAACTGCAGGTGCTTCAGTCTTTCTTTTCCTGTGGCCAGTGTGGAAAGGCAGCAAGACTCTGGGGAGACTGTGCTCTGTACAATCTGAGCTGAGAAACCTGTACAGAGAACATCCAGGATTTCTAATAAACTGGTGCTATGTGAAAAAATGTCTGGGCACAGCTTTCATATGTGCTTCCCTTAAGGCTGGCTGTTATTTAACCAAGTGTTGGACATTAATTATGAACTGCAGTTAGAGGTTTCCCTGCCTACCAGGCACACGGGCTTTTTTTGGTTTATATCTATGTTTGATGGAGAGTGAGCCACTGACACACCAACAGAAGCTGCAGTTTTGGAGGAAGGAGTAAGCAGAAACAAAAGTAAGTGCGCTTGAGTGACTCTGTGTCTCTACGACTTGTTATGTATCTCATCAGCTGCTGAAACAAAAGGTTCCTGTGCTGGTTGGAGCTGAAGAGAACGAGGGTGAGCATCTATTGTTCTGTGTGTTTTATTCTTCTCGGGCTGGGATCTTGTCAGCTCTCATTAGCTTAACAGGTTGGACTGGGTCACCCCTTGGATGGGAGACTTTGCAAGGCAGAGAGAAATGACACAAAGTGGTTCAGTCTGTGGTCCTGCTCCTGCTGAGTCAGTGCTGAATCACTGACCCCTCGGGGTTCGAGGGGGAGAGGGTGTGATAGCACTGCTCTGTGAGACCTTCTGCCTTTGGTGATGAGATATTATAGAAACTCAGGCGGTGGCATATTGTACTAGGGAAAAAATGTGATGCCACAAGCTAAATTCTGGTCGGGATAAATCACATGCCAACAACAGCATTATCATCTTGATTTTTCCTGAGTCACATTAAGCCTTCTTTGTACTTCACAGGGTGTGGTAGTCTGCCCCTGTACTTTTGGTGACCAGTTGTAGAACAAGCACAATCCTCGGTCAAATGTCTTTGGTTAGCTGCTGGCTCTTCAGCACTCCAGAGTGAGTCTGCTTCTCTTTAGGGTAATTTGAAAATGGGGGTAGTATCTTGCCATTTCCAATAAAAGCATTATCTTCCATTATGCCTGTGGCCGTGGCATTCCCCAGTGACTGGAAGGTAGCAAATCAATCCAGTGGCAAGTGGATCTGAGTTGGCTCCCTGCATCCCTGTGGGATGTCACTGGCCAGCTTCACAGCAATACCTAGAAATCTGCAGGGTGGGTTTATTGTGCCAGAGTATGGCTTTAAAGTACTTCCTATCAAGGTAGTTCAAGGCAATTACCTCTTTATCTGCTAAAAGCTGGGAATGTGGGAGCTAAGTAAGGCAGCCAAAGTTAGAAAGATACCTTTCCGTGTAGGAGAGATGAGAGACTGGGCCTTTCCAAGCTCCATAGCTATCCCTGCAAATTCCCTAGGAGAAAAGAAAAAAAAAAAGAAAAAGAAAAGAAGATGGGTAGAAGGAAAATGTGGTTGTCTCATAGCTGCTCAACAGGCAACCCTGAGATCCCTCTGGCAAGAGCGACTGAAGCTGAATTTGTCATTGTTTGGCTTGTGTCACCCAGCTGGTCGGGTCAGAGAGCTTCTCTGACCTGAGTCTGCCGGTGATGGACAGGTCTGTAGCGGGCATTATCACAACATAATCACATGGAGTGAAAGGAAAACCCTGTGTGCCTTTCTTAACTTCTTCTCTCCCTGTTCTCCAAATCTTTAGGATAATACATCTTTTCTTATTTTACTCTGAATCCGTTAATGCTTCTGTTGTGTAATAAGGTTTTCACAGCAAAATATGGCCTGGAGAGTAGTAAATGGAATTCTTCCAAGAATCCCCAAAGATCTGCAAAGATTCTGTTCCACTGCTAAAGGAAGCATTAATCATGGTCAGAAATATTTCCTGCTGGGTTGTAGTGTGCTTTCTGATTTCCTCTGTCCCTCAGGCACTAGTGGAAATTCCAGCTGATAAGAAGGTGTGTGGGGTTGTTTTTTTTTTTGCTGGTTTAAGTTAGCGAAATTGGTTTTGGAATGGAGCAGAGGGTCTGTAACTTCTTAGTGGTATTACTGTTCTTGCCAAAACTAACAGTGGCCAGGAAGAAAAATGCTGGAAACCCAAAGACCCTGGTCAGGAGGAGAACAGAGGAAGAATTTTGTTGGCCTGGGGGTTTATGAATGTCCTTTTCTCTTTCAGTATATCTGGATATATGTGTGCTGCTGGCTTGGGGGACAGTGTAGGAGGAGATGGGCATTTGGAATAGGCAGTGTCAGGAGTTTGGTTGTTCACTTGGATTTACAGTTTTCATTTACTCACTGCATATTGACCGTGGCATGAATACTAATTTTTAATACATGGAAAGCTTAGCGAACATAGAACTATGTAATATTCTTCGTTTGGTGGCCTGTATGAAGAGACTGGTTCTTGTGGACCCTGAAACAAAATCATGGCAAGATGGGAAGAACAGAAAAAAATGAGGGACTCGTGCTGAACTGGCAAGTTTTGTTTGACCCTGTATAATAAATGCAGGTGAACTTTGAAATTAAAACCATCACCAAAACCAAACCTGAAGTATTCTGCTTTAAAAATGTCAAAGTTAAAAGTTTCTAGCCTTTAGTGTTATTCCTCCTTCCCTGCCTCTTAGGGATTAACACACCTTACTGCATTTAACCTGCATGTGGAAGCAGCCTTGTTCTTGCCACTAAAATCACTATAACTAAATAAGGATGCCTCGCTCTTGTCTTTTAAACTAAAGCTCTGCTTGAATGTGGAGCAATTTAGCCCTCATCCCACCTATGAATGACATTCCTTATTATCTTTGGGGCTTATTTTGACCTTTTGTCTTCTGGTGAAATGGAGCTGAACCTTGCCAGAATCCCCCTTTAAGACCTTTTCTTAATTGTACAAGGGCTCCTAGCAAAACTTAGGCAGTAAGGCAGAATTTTCATAAAGGAATGGATGTGATGATATCACTGGATATTATTCCTGTTCATGTCATATTTCTAATGGAGAAAGATATTTTGCTTTCTTTATTATTATGGGTAACCGGAGCTGAGGAAAAAATGGATTTTCAGGTCACTGGATGTTAAAAAAATATTTGCACTTGATCCAGATGGTTTGTTTCAATAACATTTTTAGTTTTGACAATTCCCAGAGATAGCTTCAACTACTAAAATCAAATCAAATAATGACACGCTAATTTAAATTGAAAAATTGTAACTTTTTGTTTTAAAAATAGTGACCTCCTGGCTGTTTTCTTTCTAATTAAGATCTTATCAGACTCAGTGTGTGTTGGGAAATGTTTCCACCATTAACATGACACCAATTGGACTTAATCACCTAAGTCACATAGGCATCAGAAAAGCTGATGAGCAGTCTTTAAAGCAAAGTAGATGAGAACTGGATTTGCAGGAACACTCGGTGTCCAGGGAGGTTTCCCTGGTCCTTATTTGAATACCCCTAAAAAATCTGGCTTTCTCACTCAAGTTCCCTGTTGGCAACTGCTCTTATTTATTCACACCCAGATCTCTCACCTGTGATGCCTTTCCATGCAGAGGGGATACCGTGGCCCTTTGCCCCTGAATGCTGCAGTGCAGAGAGGCAGGGAGAGAGTTCCTATGATGACCATCATCCCCAGGTCTGTCAGGAGGACCGGAGTTCCCTCTGCCTGACTTAAAAAGCAGAAGCTTGTGCGGAGCTGGATAAGGCCAGGAAGGAGGCACTGTGTGCTCAGCATTTGTGCTTAACCTCTTCACACAGCCTTTTGGCCGCACAAACCTTGTTATTTCAACTATTCCAAATAACTTGTGAGATTTGTCTCTAAGTCTAGGGATAGCACTAATCCAGGCAAAGAGGTTTTGGTAGTGTAAGGTCTTGTCAGTGGAACAACTTGTGAGAGTGAAGCAGCTTTTCTCAAAGCTGGTGTTTACACACCGATCCAGTACTTGTGTGCTATGTGAGCCACTGGCTTTGTGCATCCTGGAAGTGTCCAAGGCCGGGCTGGATGGGGCTTGGAGCAACCTGGGATAGTGGAAGGTGTCCCTGCCCATAGCAGAGGTTGGAACTACATGGTCTTTATGGTCCTTTCCAACCCAAACCACTCGGTGATTCTAAGACAGAGACACCCCTGTGGGCTCCATTTACATTGGTGCCGTAGGATTGGGTTACAGTGCCCCTGGCATCCAAATGTGCCTGTAGCTTGCCACACCTTGCTGGACTTCATTGGCCTGGTGGAGCATGCTGTGGAGATGGGAGCTATCTGTGTGCTGGAGCCCAGCAGAACCCTGGAGCAGCGATGTCAGCTGGAAGGTCACGAGACTTGGTGCTTGTGCCCACCCTTGTTCTCAGTTCAGCCTTGCTCCGGCTGTAATTCCCAGCACGTGAGCTCTCGCCCTCAGGAGCTGCCTCGCTCTCGGGGCTTGCCTTGGCTGAGGAGCCGTGGTGGCTCTGCCCCGCCCGGGCCAGCCCCGGGGTGAAGTGAGGACAGCCGCTGCGCGAGGGTGCTGGCTCCGCGCAGCCTCACGCGTCCCCTGCCCACGGCACATGGGAACAGCCGGGGCGGCGTTTGAGGGAGGCTGGGATGGGTGCGTGTGCGTGCTAATCAGGCCCAGAGGTGCTGCCAGCCAGCCCTCTCCCAGGGCGCTTTGCACATGAGCGCACCAAGAATGCACCAGCTATTCAACGGTAATGAGTTTTTATAAGCACACGTTTCTGACCATGTCAAATTTTGTACCCATTCAGCTGCTAAAATCCATGGAATTTGACACTGGGGAAACAATCACGTTTGAGAAGAGCTTGTACAAAGGGGAACTCACATTGCTTCCCAGCTAGAGCCTGAGCAGTTGACTGGCTTTTCTAACACAATATCACACATTTATTCCTTAAGCAAGATTAAAACTTGAGAAGAAAGATTAGTCAGCAAGATTAGAATAGAAAACATTCTTAGAGAGTTATATTATCCATAAAGAATCATCTGCTCTCCACAACTGCAAAAGCAAAAGGACATTTTTTCTTCCACAGTTTTGGATAGCAGAGGTCTACCAACACACAAATGGGGCCTAGTCCATTCTCAGCTCAGAAATCCCATTATTTTCTCTTAATATTACCTATGTGGGTAAAGTAAAACACGCTCAAGGGTGCGAATAAGATGAACAAACAGGAAAGAATCATGTCCCTAGAGGTCTTGGTGTCCCAATACCCAGACAACAGCAGCAGATGCTGATGTGCCCAAGGGGTTTTCACACTGAAATAAGAGGAATGTGAGATCCTCTCCATTAGAAAAGTACACAGAATCTAAATCATGGAAAATCACTGGCGAGAGAGACCCAGTAAGCGTCAAGGAGTGACAGCCATCACCACTGCACTAGTAACAAGGTGTTATCCTTGTTAAAGACAAAGAAGGCTCTTAGGTTGGCTCTCTTTGCCTTCCTGGATGAAGTGTTGAAGTATAGGAGATGAAATCTCATTTCCCACACTGCTGGTCTGATATCAGTTTACCACAATAACTGCTCTCTGGAAAAACAAACATTAGCTCAGCAGAAGGCAAACTGCAAAACACAAAGAGACGGAATATTAAGGAAATGGTGAGCAGTCACTTGAGCTTGTACGGGAGCACTTAACTTTCTCACCCCAAGGGCTCCAGCGAGGTGAGAGAAGTTCCTGGGACTCATTAACCGCAGATCCATTGTTCGTTGGAAGCTTTTGCTGTGGGGTGATCAATACTTCAAAACCTGCGTGGGAACTGACGGGAGATTAGGAACAAAGAATAAAAGTGAAACCAGCTTACAGGCCTGATCCTTTCTGTGCTGTGGCTTTGGGCAGTTTAATTCCTGGGCAGTGAGGAAAGCAGTGCGGTTCGAGAGAAGGGGCCCTGCAGCAGGACCAAGGAGCTGCTGCTTACAATCCAGTCCTTCCTCGGGCCCTACTTGTGCCCTCTCTTACCTAACTTCTGTTTCGGGGCCATTTGAGGTCTTTCCTGCTGGCACACAGGAGATGCAAGACAAGAGCAGACACATAACACAGTCTTAGTTGTAGGTGATGGGTCATGAGATAACATGGACACAGAGGACTTTTTGGGGTATTGCAGAACAAGGGCTTCGAAGTAATACCCTTGAGTGCCTCTGTGAGGGGCGTGATGAACCGTCAGGGTGGCAGTCCGCTCTTGGAATTGTCCTGTGGTGAACCTGGAAAGAGTGAGTGAGGTGTCAGCAGCGTTTCTTCTGCCGCGCCCTGACGTAACTGAAGCAGAATCTGGTTCTGGCTATTTAAGTGATGGATGAGCATCATTATCTGCCTGGAGAAACGGAGACGTGACGGCAAAGTCATCCAAGGACAGCCCTTGGGAGTTGGCCAGTATCCCAAATCTGTGCTATGCCATCAAAGAACAACATTTTTTATCTGGGCTACTTCTCTCCCAGCAGCAGGAGAAACAACCTTTCTCCTGCCCTGATACTCCTTTGCTTCATGCATCCCCTGCTTTTTCCAGGCCACAACTGGAACTGGAATTAGCTATTGATGGGAGAAAGAGAAGTGAGTGCTGTGTCTGAGCTATGGAGAGGGGACCTTTCACAGGACAGAGTGGCCAGGCTTTAGGAAATAAATTATGATGGCCTTTTTATTTTGAGTTCTCAAGAAAAACTTGTATGATGCTGAATAGCCATGGGACCTTTTTCTCAGATCCCGGTTCAATATTGCCTTCTCCATCATTCCCAAGAAAGCTCTCTGATTCATCAAAATCACCAGATATGATGCATGGAGCAACGATTTCCAGAGGCCAGTGCTTTAGCTGATGTAAATAAACACATTTGTCATACTGGAACAACACCAGGATCTCGGCTGAGAAACTGCCTTGTGTTTTTCTTTCACTGGAGTGAATAATGTGTCCCTAAGGTACAAAACTAATTACTTAGGCGTATTGCTCTGTCACAAGGAAAAGACTCAGGAATTCAGGTAGGCAGTGTTAAGCATAAAGCTCAGGCACAGTGTTCAGCATCTTGGAACAGAATTTTATGTACTGCTTCAGCAGGACATTCAACCTCTGAACTGATCCTTCAAAGAGGAGGAGACAAGGAAAAAATGCAGAAACACTTAAAGAATGCATCAGGTTATTCAGTCCTTGCGCTGCCCAAATAGCGAGCCACACAGGTTTTGTTCAGAGCGTACTCTTTCCTTGGGAAAGCATGAGGAACACTTCTCATCATCCTCCCAAAAGAGAAAGAAGAAATATCTGTTGGCTGACATTTGCCTCAAGACCAGTCACTTGTGAGATTGGAAGGGAACACAGAAGAGTCTGATTAAGCAGCAGGGTGGATACTTGCAATGTTGGAAAAATGGCTTCAAAACTGAAAGTTTCTTAAACTCTGCTATGGATGCGTTTCCACAATATGAAGATCTGTGTAATGAAGGGTGTTAGACAAGAATATTTTTGGGAGCTTAACTCTATATATTTCATGGCTTTTGTTCCCTGCACCCAGTGAACCATCTGCATTCAGTGAATCCTGTGCCCAACTTCTAAACCTTCTGCTGAGGTAACGGAGCTAGACAATGCCGGACCACTAGATATTAAAACTTGGTCTGTGTTTTTGGACTGATAAGGGAAATGTTGTGTTAAATGGTTTAATGCATTTTCCTATCACATTAAGTTATCTGTATGCATTTATTTTTCATTGTCAATCAGTCAAATTCTGGTTTTAATTCTGTTCCTGTAGTATTTTTAAATCTGCAAAGAATTGTATTTAAATGTCATGTTTCGGTGCTTAACTCCAAATGGATTTCATCTGTGTGCATTTGGCGACCTGGGCCTTTATACATTGATTTCTTCTCTGTACTTGCTGAATGAAAGAAGCTTTTATGGGACTATGAGGTACAAGCAGACACCTAAACATACTGTGAGCATTTCAGCAAAAGCCCTTGTTTTAAACAATAGTTTTCAAACCAAAGCATAGGGCTGCAGTTTTGCCAGCGCCTTACTTTTTTATTGGGCCTGAGAGAAGCCATATTTGGAGTTGCACTAAACCTGCAGGTTCTCTGGCTGTGGTTCAGTCTGCCTTCCAGTCAAACTGGCATTTGTCTCCCAGTTCCAGAAATGTTACTGTGATGATGATGTGTGAAATGGAAACAAGACAATTAGCGTTTCAGACACGCCAAGCTGGCACTGGAACCAACCTACTTGAACTCCAAGGGAACAAATCTGACGTGGAGCCCATTCAGTGTAAACAGCAGTCTCAAAAGAGCAGCACGCCTTTATTTTCTGATCACGGTGGGTTAACGACTGCTTGTTAGTCCCAAGGTGTTCTCTCCTTCCCCACGTCCATTCCTTTGGAAAAAGGAATGGGGTTTGCCCTTATTACTCAGATTAAGAGTTTTGTTCACCATGAAGTGATGAAGCATGTGCTGTGAGCTATTACAGCTCCGTTGGCAAGTGGCGGGGCAAAATTGTTCAGGGACTGTGAGCACAGGAATGGATGATAAGAGCCTTTTCATTTATTAATCACTTTAATTCACATCTAAAACTCAGCCAGCTGAAAAATAACCAGCTCTGGAGAATGGGCACGTAGAGCACAACACGGTCAGCTCATAGCTCGGTCGTGACATCCATGTTTTACTACTTGTACTTTGGGAGGCTGTGCCAGGATTAATGACTCTGTACAATGCTGAGAAAGTGTTCATTATATGCAGAAGGTTATTAGATTAACTGACTAGGAGACATTTTGTGGAGATCTTCACTGGGATGCTGCCAATCCCGTGTTTTAAATGGAATATTAAGTGTTTTCAGTTTGACTACAAAAAGTACATCACCTAAGGTACGATTTTTATTTTAAATTTTTTTTCCGCCCAAAAGAAAAGTTTCAGGTTGCTCTATGCAGGAATTACCTACTCATGAACCTGTATTATCATGCTGAATGTTCACACATTTAACACATTTTTAGCTGTATTCTAGAAGTCTTTCAAGACTTAAATCCCCTGTAGTCCATAGAGATGAGGTGGCAATAGATACCTTGGATAGACGGGATAGCTAATGCTGGGAAGCTTGTAAACTCCCACAGCCTTGGAGGAGGAGAATGTTCATGGTTACAGACACCCATCAGCCAAGTACAGCTGTCCTTGCACCAGGGTTACCCTTGCTGCTACTTGGAGTGGAGGGAGAAGGAGAGGATTTAAAACATTTTCGTTCATTAAAGTGTGACAAAAGACCTTATTCTGCCCAGGCATGCAGCCCACAAAGCTGTTTAGGGACTGAAAGAATCAATTGAGGCGATCCAGAGGCAGCGGGACAAAAGACCTCGGGCAGTGTAATTAGCTAAGTACTGCATGCTGCTCCTTCAGCCCCCACTCCGTTAATCAATCAGGACAGGGAGGGCTGGGTGGAAAACATCGCTGAGATCATGCGCTGGCCACATCACCTGGGCTCCTCTGAAAGCCATGGCTGGCTTCTGGGCTTTATATATTTTATCAATAATTGAAACCAGCTTCCCCACAGAAGGACATCCAGACTGAGCAGTTCTTGTGACAAATGGTGACAATACTAGTGCTAAGTAGAGAGGAGACACTCCATCCCTGCGTTGCACACTGTTTACCTCTGAAGACAAACACCAGCACACAGTTACATCCGCAGTTTCCACAGGGATCTCTAGGAACCAGCAGGAACAGTCAAGGGACCACCACGATCAGTGTGTTTTCATACTCGATATTTTGGCTCTCCATGCAATGAAGGCATTAATCCTGGCCCCAGTAAGGGCCAGAATGCAGGAGAGAATCAAAGTGCTCAGGCTTTGTTCAAATCTGGGGGTCTGTCCTGTCAGCAAAAGGGAGATTCAAATAAAAGAGTCAGCTGGCTCTGCTCCTAATTCAGCTTGAGGAACAGATGCTGGGATTTCACTGGAACTGGTGCTCTGTGCAGCTTTTCAAAGGGCCAGCACTGTACATTTTTAATTCTTATGCTGGCAAGGGTGAGAGCAAACAGCAGCAGTTCAATATTAGTGTGCCCCAAAGTCTCTGCTGGGACAGCTGGAAACTCACACTTGCAGCCTTGAGGTTCGTTGTCCCATTTCCCTGTGGTTTTGCTCTTCTCCTGCCAGGCCCTTTGAACGTGAGCCGGTCTTCAAAGCTCATCCAAGCTTTTCACAAGTTCAGCACAGTCTGCTTTGATAGAGACAAGGCAGTGCCTGGTTTTCACCAACTCACATAAAGACACGTCCTCGGAGAGAAATGGTATCTTTAATAATTTGGAAGCCTGGAGGAAGGGTGGCTGCTGGCCATCTGTAGCCATAGCAAAACAAATACCCATTCCAAGCCCTCTTACAGAGAGATTTTTTCCCTGAAAAATCCTTCTGTGTAGGCTTCATCCAAACCCCATGAAATGGAAAAGGCATATACTGAATTTAGCAATGCGTGGTCAAGTCTCTGGAAGGATATTAATTAAACTAATTCCAAGCAGAGCAGTGTCTGCCACAGTCTTTCTGCTTTGAGGTTTCCAGTGTACTTTTTGTTCTTTCCTCTTGGAACTTTTACGCAATCTTCAAGTTTTCTGCAGCTCGTTTGTCTCAAAGCTGTTGTTGCAAAATTGTTTGCCAGAAAGGACACTGTCATCATTCGCAGGACCTATTTTTAAATTCCGCCAAGATTCCTTAACGAGAATGTTATCCCAGGGAGCTGTACATCCCAGGGATGCTGCGGAGCGACTTGGAGCTGAAACAATTGACCACATTCACTGAAGAGGCAGGGAGACCGTAGGGAAACAG
Source organism: Cnemophilus loriae (assembly GCA_013397755.1). Taxonomy (NCBI): domain Eukaryota; kingdom Metazoa; phylum Chordata; class Aves; order Passeriformes; family Corvidae; genus Cnemophilus; species Cnemophilus loriae. The sequence continues at coordinate 374,745 of VZTF01009178.1, read as the reverse complement.
TGTAGTTACCTTCACTGGAATTTGGCCAGCATCCCAGCTACCACTAAAGCCTCTGCTCTTACAGGAATGTCCTGGGATTTTCATTAATGTATAATTCAGCTTATAAAAACATGTGCCTGCTGCCTTATCCCCTGGAGCTACGGCAATTAAAGAAATGCTGTTTAGCCTCTGTGTAGTGACTGCCTTTGGCGGGCACATTCCCTTCCTTTCTAGTTACTCCTGCTCCTCTCCTTCCTCCTCCCACCCCAGGATGCAAGGGTAAAGTTTCCAGTGCATTGTGTAAACAGCGTGAAGCAGGAATATGATTTTTCAATGCTTAAGGCTGAAGCTAAGAAAATGGAAAAGGCCGTGCAATGTTTGGATCTGAAGGGCTCCTTGTACCCGGACTCATCCATCACCTGGTGTCTGTAACAATACCTCCAGAACCTGCCACTACGTGCAAGAAGAGAGGAGACCAGCGAGCCAAATGGCCTTCTCGTGATGCAAGAGTTAGGGCTCATTTTGTGTCGTGCTCTAGTGCAGATATAAAACCGGAGTATGGAATCTTTGTAATCCAGTTCTTTCCTGAGCTCAATAGCCTTTCGCTGCCGAGAGCCGAACACGTCATTTCACATCGCCCTTGTTAGTGGGAATCTCAGAGTTGTTTGTCGTGTCAGTTTATTTTCAACGACATTTTTGGAAACAGAAGAGCACCAAAAAAATAAAAATAAAAATTTAAAAAAAAATTAAAAATTGAGAGAACTGTGAGAAACCAGGAAATGGGACCAAGTGGAGGAGAAGGCAGGAAGGGAATGCGTGTGTTCAATTTGTGTTTGCAATGCTTGTGTGGGACTTGTCTCTGGCACAATATGGTAAAACAACAATTTGAAACCCTTCCTCTAGAAAGACATTTACATGTCATCCTGGAGATGCAGGGCAAGGTGTAAATCCAAAGCACACAGGAAGGAGGAATACAGGTGGCAATGTGCCTGGTGTTTTTACAGGTCTGTTTACCTCATCCATCTCCGTGGCACCTGACAGCTCTGGAAACTTGGACCTGCCTCAACCTGAACTGCAGCTGAATTCATCTGTGTGTCTACTGCAGCTAAAAATAGTTTTGCCAAAAAGTGTTTGGCTTGGTAAATGAATAAGGTTGGAAATGCAGGTATAAATTCCTCTCCCTAAAATGTCTGAATAAGACAGTTCCAAGCACGATGTGGCTACTTCAGAGGATTCAGGCAAGGAGAGGAATAGGTGCTGTGTGTGACTGTGAGAGTGGCTTTAGGGAGCACTTTTCCTTGTCACCCACATCTGAAGGGATTGTTTTAAAGGCAGAAGAGAACAAATGTCTTTCCTCTCACACCCTGGCAGTTTTTGCACCATTAATGGCCGTATCTGCAGTATAAAATTAACAAGAAAGTTCCCGGAATGCTATGAAATGCCTTGTTAATCACTAGCTAAGCCTGCTCTTATCATCTTAGTTTCCAGATTGCTCCAGCATTCTCTTGAGCTGATGAAAAACCCTCTCATGCAGATTGAAGACATTTTTGCTGACATATGGGCAGGGAATTTCAGGGACTTTTGGCCTCTTGGGCAGTAGTTAAAGAATTGACAGAGAGCACAAACAAAATTAATTCAGTGCTTATTAATGTGAATGTTAAATAATTTTCAGCAGCATAAGGTGCTTTCAGGACAAACTCATAGGGAATGTGCTCTGAACCCCAAGGTGACGGACACCATCAGGAAAAAGAGACCTCAGAGATCACGTCTGGCAGAGTGGGAGCATTGACAGATATCAGCCAGACGAACTGAAAGGGTCAGGACCCCTTTCCTCTCATTTTGTACTAAGACAAAGGACTGCAGCATTTCCTGATGAGTCTTCTTGGGTTTTCAGTATTTAAATTGAGGAATAAGATAAATACCACACTTAAACAGTTTATTCTTGCTTTCCCACACAGTAAAATTCATTCAAGCATCTGCCTTTGAACCTTTCAGATATTTTCTGTGGCTGAAGTGCAGCACTGCTCTATTTTCACAACACCAGTAATAACTGAAAAATTATTTCCAGTGGAAAATGAGTTCCATGGAAAAGCAGTTGTCCCCTGAATGTCGAGCAGCCGCGGGATGGCAGCAGAGGACAGGGATGGTGACTGCAAGGGACCAAGCAACCAGGGCTGGGTATCTCCCTCGCAGGGTTTATTGCTCCATCTCTCTCCTGCTCTCAGGAAGACCAGGAAGCACTTCAAGACATCCACACGGCCAGAGCAAGGACAGGCGCTTCAGTTCTCGTGCTCTTTTCCATTTGGAGAGCCTGGTACACAGAAATGCCCATTTTATAAAACTAGCTGTGGCACTTGGGTCTGTGGAGCTGACCATCCCTGAAGATCGCAGAGGAAGAGTCTTCCTTGGAGACAAAAGAAACTGGGAAGAAGGCGGCAGGGAGGAGGGGTGACAAGCTGATCTGTAGGCAAGGAAAAGGAATCTCCCGGGCTGTGGGCCTGGCATCTTTCATGGGCACTAAACTCACTTGAGAAGACTTTTTAATAATTACAGAAGGCTGGGGGAATAAAGAAAGGGTTTGCCAAGAGTGATGTGATGACAATGGCTTGGACCGTGAAATTCCTCTTTTGTCCCGGCACCGTCGCTCTGAGCCGCGCGCTGTTGCCATCCATTCTCTGGTCCGAGGGGAGCTCTGGCTGTGGCATTGTGCAGGGTGTGTGACCTGGCACCGAGTCAAGATGCTGGGGTGAGCCGGCCCAGCTCGTTCTGGAAAGCCCGTTAGCTTTTCCTTCTCATCCCTAGGCATGCCAGCGGTACTCTCCTGCCCTGAAGGACACTTCTCTGAATGCTGAACTGAGTTTTATTTGCTGTTGGCTGCTCTGAGCTTTGATCTTCAAAGAGTGCCTAAAAATTTTGATGTCTGATTCTCATTAAAATGAGAGAGAAGTGCATGCCTAAATCCCTTCAGCAGCTATTGAGTCCTGGCAAGAGCTCTGGTCTGTTCATCAAGCACGGCTCTGCTGCATCCTCTGTTTTTATTTCCTCTCAGGTACAGACTGTTTAGTGGTTAATCGTTTGTATTACTGGCCTCAGGGAGGAAGAAGAGCATGATAAAGGAAGGCAAAAGGTAGAAAGGGAAATGACAGCATCACGAGGGAGAGGACAACCGCAGCAAACAGAGGAGAATTAAAGCTGTGGAGACAAGTGGGAAACCAGAAATAATGATGGAACAACATCCAAGAGCAGTTCCTCGTGGTTGTAGGAAAGGGAACATTGCTGTGAGAGAAAATGCCCAGCGCTGGGGACGTGGATGAAATATTAAAGGTGGGGAGTCCGGTTTGGCATCAGTGCAGCGTGACCTCAGTCAGAGCAGGGAGTGTGGCTCCAGCGCTGCTGTGTGGTGCTTTCTGTGACCCTGGAAAAGTTACATAAACATGGCTCCTGTTTTTATTCCTCTCTAATTTAGGAACAATACTTCCTGCTGTCTCCCCATGGTGTTGAAAGGTCAAATTAGCTAATGGAAGAGAAGTTCTTGAGGATGATTACTGCTGTTTTCATTACTATCATTATTGCTATTTATAATAGGTATAATGGAAGTGTTAATATTGGGGAAGTGAAATAAGGGAAAGAGAAGTGGCAAACATCAAAAGCAGTAACTGGCCATGCTGGGGCCAAAGATCTGTCTACAGGAAGGATAAGTACTACCTGCTCCAGTAGCCAGAAAATCCCATAGCTTTGGATTCGCCTAATTTATAGAATAACCTGATTGCAGGGTGGATTTTCTTGACATTTCTGCTTTGAATTCATGTGAGCAATATGCCAAGGCAGGATGTTCACTGCCTAATCATGTGATGAAAAAACCCTCGACAACTGTACTTTGAGAGCTGCTGATCGTCTCCTTTCTCCTCCAAACTGATCCCAGGTGTGTACGTCTCTGCCATATTTTCTTACCTGGGAATATTTTCCAGTTACCCCAAAATGAGACAATCCAAAGAAAGTCTCCTGGCAGTTGGTCACCCTATCAAGCCTCAGGGGGTTACAGCAATATAGGTCATGAAAGCAAGTATAAAAAAGTAATACAAAAGTCTGGGAAAACTTGTTAAACATCCGGTAGAGAAGGGCACATTGCCACTTGCGCCTTGATTTTAGAGCAGCCAGGAGATTAAAGCAGTGACTGAATTTCCTTCTATGGCTGTTCCTGTGACGCTAGGGTTGGCTTTCCCCAGCCTTGAAAAATTGTCCTTGGAGTAGGGAACAAATACAATTTTGCAGACACATCTACAACTGGTCTGCTTTCCTAGATGGCAAGGACGGGCAGAGGGAGGGGCCGGAAGGTAGAGAAGGTCGTGCTGTGCAAAGCAAAAGAATCTGCCAACAGCAAAAAATGATGACACGTTCCTATACTGATCCTTTTGCACTCAGTGCCAAAGGGGGCGTTTTTGAGGTGGGCCAATTCTTGCACCTTTTACCTTTTTGTGAGCTAATGCTAGTCGGTAACACCCCACAGTTTGAGGGATACACTGCAACCACCAAGAAGGGCTGTTTGGAGATGGTGTGCGTGCTCTGTACAGATGTGGGAAGGATTAGGCAACAGCTAAATTCCACTGACTGCATATCCTAAGGTTTGTAGGGTTCAGGCAGTCCCTGAGCAGCAGTTTACCTCACTTTTAGTAATTACAGCTGCTTCCACAGGCCCATCTCCATTTTTGAGGGATGCGTGGCACTGGGTGAGGAACACTGAGTGCCATGGACTCCATAGCTGTGAGGCAGTGCTCTCCTGTGTTGCGTGGCCACAGGTCTGAAGCCCCTTACCTAGGCTGTAATGGGCTCACTGTCAAAATGTTGTAGGAACTGGGTTTTTAATTACTGAAACCTTGTGAGAAATGTGAGGAAGGACTGTAAGGCTGGGACCAGGATGGCAAAGCAGGGTGAAAAAAAGGAGTCCTTGGGTGTGTTTGAGGCAGAGCAGAAGACCTTTCCAGCAGACTCTTTGGCAAACAGCTATTTTTAACTCTCCCTTTGCAAAGCAAATATTAACTCTCAGCCATGTGCAGCCACTGGCTTTGTGTGCTCTGGAGAGGGGCGAGCTGTATCAGCTACAACAGAGGAACAGGGAATGAGTTCTTGTAGCCCTTTGAGCTGATATCGGCCGATAATCGCCGCAGACCAAACAGGATCAAGTTAACGTGCTCCAGGCCCCAATATTTGTGTCACCTGGTGCTATACCCTCTGTGGCATGCTTGGAATGGATTGTTTGCAAAAACCAAACAGTGAGCAGAGAAGGCTCTCTGATTCCCAGGAGCACGGGCAAGGTGTGTTCTGCAGGCTGGGACTGGAGCTGGAAGCAGGAAGCAGAGGAAGAACAGGACAAAGTGGTCCCTCACAGGATAAGCACTGCTCTGGACCCGCACTGGCATCGCCGTTCTGTAGCTGGCCCGGGTGCGCCTCAGTCCTTCCTTTCCTTGCCTTGCCCCGTTGCTGTGGGCTGTAAGCAACAAGAGTGAAAGGCAGGAAGAAGCATTGGTGATGGATTTATGCTAGCTGAGAAGCAGCTGGTTTTGCCCTGTCCTGCAGCTGCTCTTCTCCCTGACCAGAGGTTCAGTCCATATGTTGCCATGTGTAGCTGAGAGCCGATTTTGGTGCTGTCTTTCTGCTTGCTCATCACAGCTTTTTCACAGCTTTTCCACATCTATTTCCCATCCCTCTGTTTGTCAAACCTGCCCGTTGATCCTGGAGGGCTTCGGGCAGGAATTGTCCGTGATGAGGTGTTTGTACCATGCCTCTAAAAGTGGGACCTGATACGGCTCGAGGCGTTACCCACAGCAAACACAGATTAATTCCTTGTCTTGTATATATGAAGAGGGGTGGAGAAAATTTATTGTTAGTTTTGCCTCTTGTTACAGAGAAGATCCTGGAGGCTTCTTGAAGGCCTGACTCAAAGCTGCATCATAGGCCCATCTTTCTTTGTGCACTAGTTGAAAGAAGACTTGATTTTCCCTGCCCCTTCCTCTTTTAAATGTAAAAATCTCTGTGAGAGCCTAACAGTTTTGTGCTTAAGAAGGTGGAAAATTATCTTAAGAGCTAAGCCTTCTTTCCTCCACTGGCTTAGGAATTTAGAGTCACCAAGAGGAGTCAGACGCAAACTCATCCAGGCATGTCTCCTTATCTCTTGGAGCCAAAGCCAGCAATCTGTTTTCCATTCACTTCTTGCCACTTTTTGCTGAGAGGCTGGCTGCTGAGATTAACCTCGCTCCCAAGACAGGAAACAATCACGCAGGAAATGGAAAGGTGTGGAAGTGTTGGAGCCTGCAGGGCAGTCCTAGGAATGACCTTGAATCCTCGCCACTTGTCAGTAACTTGCATCCCTTCTGCACGGATCCCACTGGCATTTCTGCAGCTGGACTGCGGCTTTGGTGCCCACTGTACCGTCTGTACCACTTGCACTCACATCCTGGATGTCCATTAACATGTTCCGGCTGAGTGTGGGAGAAAATGCCTTGTTTTGCCTGTGTTAAAGAACAGATTTACTTTAAAGTATTGGTAAGGTTTCAGAGCACTGCTAGCCCTTCAAAACTGTGGAGTTCAACTTGTTCTTCCACTGAATAAAGTTCAGCCTCTCGAGGTGAAGTCATTCAATATGAACCTCATATGATTACCTGGAATAAATTAGTCTGCACACTACTATGCTTTGTGCTTAGGAGCAGAAATGTTCCTGTAGAACAATGCAGAACACCATGAGAGAAAATGCCTTCCTTGCTTAGCTGCAGCATGAAACAATAACTAATTTGGAAACTCTTTTCTTAGCTTGGAGTAAATGTCAATAGCTGACTTCTCTCGAGATGCATGTATGCATTAGGGATGGGGAAATCCAGCAGAGACATGGCTCCAGAGGGAGACCTTTGACTTAACTATTTCTTGATTGAATTGTCTTAACTGCTCTGTCACGCCGACACAGAGGTTGGGGACAATGGGGAGGAATTTCTGTCTGCTGCATGTCACTGCCCCCAAATTGTGATATGGCACTAACGTTGAACGAGGGGAGCAGCATATTCTCTGGAGACATTCAGCAGCTCTGCAACTTTGTTTTTAGGTTTGAGAACCATCTCTGAACTCCACAGGGGATTAAACATCTCCGACACAAAGCCCATATCAATTCAGCAACTCCGCGAGTTTTCTGAGCAAGCCAAAATATGTGTGCCCTGCTATGTACTGGGTGCAATGCACGACTGGTCTGGTGTGGCTGTGATACACCTCATAGTGGACAGGTAAATGAAACATCCCAGTCTTCCCAGTTTGAAGTTCCAGTCTGGGCGCTGAAAAGTGATTAAAACCTTGGCTGTTGAATTTGCAGTGGATACAGTCAGATTTTTTGGTTTAACCCTTTCCCATGCAAGGCACTGGTGCTAATGATCTTGTGAAGAGATGAACCCCAGATTCAATGGAAAGCCATCATTCCACTGGAAAGAATGGAAATGGTTCCAGTAAAATATTTGAAAACAAGAGGTCTACAGCAGAGAACATTTTTCTGTAATGCTGCTCCTGGGAAAGTCAGGGACTCCTTGCATCAGAGAAAGCTCCCTCTCTCTATTCCTTCATGGGGCAAAATTTCTTCCTCTTTCACGCTGTCGGTTCCTATAAAATCTTTCTCAGCAGCTCAGGAATTCTGAACAGCCACCTCCAGCAGTTCATTTGTGATGCTTCTCTTCCCATCATTATAATATCTGACACAAAAAGGGCAGTAGTTTGTCATTGCAATCGCTGCTGCTTCTGTCAACACCCTGCTATGCTGGCTTGCTGTTTTTCCCAGGGCATCTCCAGGTGTCCCCCAGGAACTGTCCTAACCTGCCACGGCGCTCTGCTCTCACCTGTGCAACTGCATGCAGTGCGCATCTGCGTACATCTTTGCTGGATTGCTCCTCTTTTTTGTTGAGAAACTCGAGCAAGTAAGTTTGCAGCTTAGGAATCACACGTACGATTCATCATAGAAAGGACACAAAGATGGAATAATCCATCTTAAGAGCTGCAGAGAATTTGTTGTTACAAAAGCTCCCAGAAGAAAGGGAAGAGAGGAATAAATAAAGAAAACTTCTTTAAAATAATCAAGAAAGGCTCTCAGTTAGGCAGCGTTCTCTGAACCTACAGTAACCATAGTGAGCCAAACAAAAGGCAGTAGTAGTAAGTCTTATGTATCCTTGGTGATCTGCTTAAGCAACTTCTTGCTTTTACAGTAAGCCAAAAAAAGGGGGAACACATGGGTTTGAAGTCTCCTGCAGGATCTATTGAGTGACAAGAAGCCTCCTCTAATGGAAGAAAATGGTCTGGAATATTCATGCAGAGCAGGACCAGGGGTGGCCTTTGGGATTTTCAGCAAAGGGCAGTGGGCATGGAAGGCTTTACTGCAGAAAAGACAACGGAAGGACTGGAGTTTGCGTCAGCCCGAGGAGACTGCGGAGGCCTTTTGAAGTGGGTGTATTTCAGGAGTGGGCAGCTTGGCAGGGAGCTCCTTGTCCTCTCCTTCCAAAAGAACCTGACAGAATCGGCTAGATGGGGTTGTGGTAAACAGGAGAAAGAACAAGGTGTGTGGGACATGCTGGAATCATGGAAGTTTGACGGGATTTCACAAGAAGTAGGAACCATCCTGTCCGTGAGTGGTGGAACATCCTCTGGAAAGGGATACTTTGCTGTTGCATGTTTCTAATTGGCATGGACCCTCCCCAGGGCCAGGGCCTGTGCGCTAGGGATTTGCAGAGACATCTCCTGGAATAAAAGCCGAGATTTGGATCATCACCACCCACAGAGTGCTCACGCATTAATTAGACAGGACAGAGCAAGGTAGAACAATTGTGTTCATTTCCAGGTGGGAAATTGAGGCGTGGAAAACAGGAGTCTTTATGTTATTGACATGTTTTGCTGTACAGATGCTCCTGCAGATTTCAAGGAGAAGGGTTGTTCTCCCCTCCTGTCACTGCCTGGGCTCTGTTCACAGCACCTGCCGTAAGACCAGCCATTGAATCCAGCCCCAAAGGTTCAAAGCCAGACTGATTTTTAGGTATTCGTCCACCCCGTGCTTGCCAGAGTCACCTCTCATAACTTGACTTGGCAGAGCAGTTGGCCTAATCCAGCCAAAAGGAAAAAACGTCAGTCCCTGGCTGGCTCCCGCTGGCTCCTCGTGCTCCTGATGGATGAGTGACAATCATTACACCCACAAGGTTTGCTGGCTGCATTTCACCTTGTTTTTCTCAGCTTAAATAAACCATAAGAGGTCTTGCTGGCCATTGATTGACCCTTTGCACTAGGTCCTGTAGCTTACGGCCATCACATTTTTGTCACAAGTGACTCTTGAGGGTGATTTTGGCAATGCTGTGGCTGCTTGAACCACTCCACTTGCACACTGGAAAGTACAGACTGCATTGCTGGCTCTGCCCTGGCTGACTGACAGCACTGAGATCCACTGGGGATTTAGGGAACAGTGGAAAACTCGCCTTCCCATTTCCTCTCACTCAGGATCTGGTGCACAGGGTGAGTCAGGCTGCTCCGAGCAGGGAACCACAGGCAGAAGTGGTCCCCACCTGGTGTTCTTTGGCTGCTGTGGCCTCCATGGTGTGCGCACATCTCCCATCCTCGACTCTGTGCCTCCAGCACATCGCATCCTGGACTCTGTGCACCCTCGTGCAGTGAAGCAGGTGTTCATTTAAACAGGTTACCTGCATGTTGAGGTTTGTTTGCTTTGTTGATAATTGTTACACTGTGATAGAGCTCTGTGTTTATAGTGCAGCTTGTTTCGTTTGAATCACTCAATCCTTCCCATGAAATATCACCACTCCTTAAACACAAATATTTTCAGAGGCATACAAAGAGGAAGAATGGACATGGGGCATCTGAGCCTTGCTTTGGGAGACAAGGCCTTGTTTCTGGACTTTTGATGGAACCTTATGAGTCTTTTTGCCTTTTTTGCTTCTCTGAGCGATAGTACCAGGTCATAGGCCTGTTGTGAATGTTTTCTTCCAGGAACTTTCAGGAATTTGTATCCAGGTAACCCCAGCTGGATAGATGACAGATGAGAAAGCTAACAGGTTAGCAATAGATGAGAGAACTGTGTCCACAATAAAATACAAGTCCACATCTCCATTTATATTCTCTCTAAGTCCGTAAGTAATACGGGTTTGATGCTGCCATCAAATGCTTCCAAAGGCAAAATGTGGGTCTGGTTTTAGGTCTTGCTCATGGATAGTTTAAGTACGCAGGAGCAAAGCAATTCACTTTCTGGAGTTACTTGCAGATGACCCTGTATTCATGCTAACAAACGTTCCTTAAAGGCATCCTTTACTCTGGTACTGTGGCTGGCTCCTTGGCCTTGCAGGCTGCACTTTAAGAGCCCTTGGCGTAGGGATAAGCTGGAATGCATCAGGATTTGAAGAAAGATTTCTTTCAGAGCAGTTAATAACATTATCAGCCTTATCAGAAATATTGCAGGGTTTAGTCTTCTCTGGAAATGTTTGATTTCACATTATTTATAAAGGTGAATATGGAAGAATCTGAATGTCCATTTTCACTGAAAAAGGAGAAAAAGAAAGGTCTAGCCCATGTGGTTGCAAAGAGAACCTTAAAACAGTGTTCCTGTGAAGTGAAAAACCTCAAATATATAAATACAATTGGAATTGTTAGATGATAAAGCACAGATCATGATTCTGTTGATTTTTTTAAGGTTAGGGTTCATCAAGGCATGAGTTAGTACAAATGCTTCTGATGAGTATCGCAGCCTTTGAAGTAGCTGGTATTTGTTACAAGGGGTATTTTTCCAAGCAGGACTTTTCTCCATTGTACGTGCTGTAACATAAAACAAAAACAAAAAGAAAATCCCCTCTGTTGACTATATCACAAGTTAATCTAACCCCTAGTACCCCACTATGGTATTTCATTGAAATGATACCCACCTGTTCTGCTTTACAGCAGCAATAAACTGCAGCAATACTGCATTTTTCATTTGTTATTTATTTATACTGGCAGCAAGGGCTAATGTTTCATCTCTCACCCTTCCTGGTAATTGTGATACGAGGCTCTTTATGGGAAGGCTCATTCCTGTGGTTTTATCCATTCTTGAGAAGAAAAGAAAAAACTCATTCATCAGTGGAATGACTTCCTGGTAAGATGAATGACAATGATTTTTACCTACCTTTGTAGGGGGTTTGGAGAATTTATTGGCTGATGTTTGAGGAAGTCAGATTTTACATTTTAGAAGGTACCTGGGCTGGAATTCCTTGGTTTAGAGGAACAGACCGGCTTTGCCTGTGAGAAATCACCATTCAACACCGAAACTAATGCCCTGGTAAAAACCTGGGCAGAGTGTCTGCATGTGCTGAGTTACATGTCTGGGGCATGGCTCAATTACACACTGCTTGGCGTGACTTGAAATAAAAGCAGCTTCCAGAAGTATGCGTGCAATTTCACTGCTCCGAAAATCGCACCCCTGCAAATAGCAGCCCTTCCTGCCTGGATCCGAGGCGGAATCCAACCCAGACACATCTCTTTGTCTCAGTAGGATGTCTGGGCAGGTGAGTGCCTGAAGGAAGCGGTTATACTTGTACTGTGCCAGGAGATGTTACACAGAAGTGTGGGTCCCGTGACATCTGCTAACACAGGTCACAGCCTCTGTTGAGCAGGGACTACTGGGTGCTTTGAATGGCAGATTTTGTGGTGGCAACGTTTGCAATCAAAGTAATTATCAGTTGCACTTGGGGACAGTGGCACTCCCGAGTCTCCTGAAACTCAGGATTTGCAGTGTCTAAGCTGGCCCTCTGCTATGCTAGTGTATGCCTTTGCAGAGAGAGTGCATTAGTGCACAAGGCTGTGATTCAGAGATCTTGGGCCAGATTTTCTTGTCCTCTGCCTTGTCACTGACTTCTTTCCAGACTTGGTGTATTTTGGCTGGCATACGGATGGGGAGTCACTACGCCATGTACATGATGGGCCGTACAAAGCAGAGGGAAGTGCCCTAGGACTCTGCTTCTAGCCTTGCCGCTACATAGCCTTGAGCAGGCTGCTTACTTTCTCATAAAATTCAAATAATCATCTGCTTTCTTTATATCCCTAGCTGAAAAACCCTGCAGAGATGCTGTACGTCATTAACTACCTACACCTGACTGCTCCTGCTTTGCTGCCGGCCAGTAAGAAAGAAGCTGTTGTTCATCAGGCATCTGGATCCTGAAGGGGAGCTTGAACAACAAAAAAAAATCACATCCAAGCTCTTCTAATTCTGGCTTTGCCCTTGGGCTGGTGCCTAGGTGCTCTTATCAAGAGGCGTTCCATGGCCGTTTTGCTGGCGTTTACTGCTTCCAAATACCAAAGGCTTTTCAGGCTTATTCTAAACAGTGCTTCTTGGCAGAACTCATCTGGCCGCTGATTCCGAGCTCCCATCTATATGAAACGTAGGGGTGGCAAGCACAGACCTTTGAGTGAGCTGGCTGGCAAAGGGAGACCAGGTCTTTTTAATCCAAGAGCAGAGTTTGGGGCTGGTAGATCAATTCCTTCAACAGAAACACACTCTCAGCTCTGCATGTGAAAGCCAAAGCGTGTCGGGCACGTCTCACCTTCTCCCCTCTCTCCCGTGCAGATCGAAGAGGGAGGGAAGGCAGACTCCCTGCCTTCCAAGCTGCAGGCTGGTGATGAAGTGGTGAACATCAACGAGGTGGAGCTGAGCAGCTCCAGGAGAGAGGCCATCTCCCTGGTGAAAGGCTCCTACAAGAAGCTGAAGCTTGTCGTCCGCAGGTAGGCAAGAGCCACACTCATTCCCTGCCTTCCTCCTGCCCCACAGGCCACCCAGCCATGCCCCTCACTTCTCCAGCTGGAAGCCTACGGCTTGGCCTAATCTTAACACAAGCCTTGCTTTGAGCACACAGGTATGAGCCCAAGGGCAAATGCTGGTTCTTTTCAGCCAATATTTCTAGGACTCCTTTGTCACTGATATGTCCGAGCATGTGAAATACTCAAGTCTCTAGCACTGCTCCCCTGCCCCATGACACTCCAGGATCCCTGTTGAGTGATGTACAAGCAGTCTCATCTTCCTCCCAAGTGCTCGAGGCTCCCTGCCAAAAGGTGACAGTTCTGTACATAGTTCTTCCCTCATTTGCTGCATGTTGTCACTGTTGCTGTGATGGCAGAAAGATTTCCACTGGCCTCAGCAAGATTTGGAGCCGTTTGGTGTTCTGCAGGTGAGTGATAGAGGATTTTGAATCAGAGGTGTTTAGGTCTGGAATTTGTGTTGTTTGGTTTTTTAAAACCTTAATAGAAATGCTGCCTCTATGTCTTTTGCTGAGGCCATGTCCAGTTTCTTTCTGTGCCAGTTAAGTGATAGCTGGTATCACTTTATGGAGTGCTCTGTCCTCAATTTCCACACTTAAGCCAAAAAGGAATCTGGGTAAAGATCAGCACAGCTGGGGAGCTGTCATTAGTCAAACAAAAGGTGTCATTTTGGGTCACTAAATTGAAACCACTGTGGAACATCTGAGTGGTGATGCCTGAGCTGGGCAGGTATGACCAGCTCGGACACCCTCCTGCTCTCTGGGCTGTACTTTGTGCTTTTGCTGACTCTATTTTGTTGTTTAACTAAAACATCTTTAGGTAACCTGACAGCAAATTCTGAATATTCATATACGGAACTGTTACATGGTTTGTGCACCCATTAGGAGAGGATTTGCAAAAGGAGTTCGTTGCAATTTGAGTGCTTTCCAAAAATACATGGTTTTTACTTTAATCCCATGTAGATTGTAATCCAACTGTACCGACTGAACAAAATGTTTAATTCAAACTAACTTAGCAAAACTGTGGAAACAGAACCCGTTTGTTTTGTAATGTAATAGTTTCTCTGCATTTTTTTACATTCCCAAGACCTTTTCCCCTTTTTTTTTTCCTCTTTAATGAGTATGCAAGGGGTTTTGATGTTTTTCTGGTTTGGATTACTATAGTGAACATGAAGAAAATTTGGTTGAGAGTCTTTCATGGCTTCATTTCATCACCACTAGAAGGATCAAGCACATTAACTTTTAGAGGTATTACATTCACATACCATCCCCTTGCCAAGGTACTTTGAGTCCTTTGTGCACATTTAAAGCTCAGTGATAATCCATACATTTAGAACTGGAAAATTGCAAGTAAGAGCTAAGAGCCCAGCCTTCAGGTAATTTGACCCACTCCCAGCTGACCCTACAGTGTTGGCATGAAGGCAGCAAAAAACGAAAAATGTGAGGTCCTGACTGCTCTGTGGGCAGTGGGTCACAAGTTTCTCTGAATTCTCTCCATCGCCAGAGGTGGCCAGACTCAGCACACTGGCCAGGGTAGAAGAAGAGATTTTGTCTCCAGTTCTAGAGGCTAATAAGGGATAAAATAAGGATTCCAGAGGAGAACGGTGAGAAAAGAGGAAAGAAGTGCAGATTACCTCGACCCCAGACAAGAATGAGTTTAGCCATTAAGCCTGGTGAAGGCAGCACTAACCTGCTTCTTACCTGGGGTCGGGTTTGGTTGGTTGGACAAGATGATATTTGCAGTACTACATCATCTGAAAATAAATGATTTTTGGAATGCTTGTGATGCTGATTTTTGTAAATTTGCCATAATGACTGAATTGAAATGGATGAGGGTTGCTTGCTGCAAGTACCAGCAGTTTGAGAACTTCCTGACCTGGTTTGTGACCTGAATTTTTGGTCAGTGCTGTCAGCATTCACAGAAACTCTTCCTTATGTAGTGACACAAACTCCCACAGACATGGACTTTATTCCTTAAAAGTCGTATAAAAACAACAGCGAAGTCTGCTTGGTGTATGTGGTTCTGGTTCTTTGCAGAGCATATTCCAGGTCAGCGTGGTTTTGAAGGTTTAGCTGTTTGTTTTTCAAATGCAAACCTCAGAAGTTCTCTGTAACGGCGTGCTGGTGACACCAACCATCACACCAGAGAGGAAGCACACGTTTTTTTAATCAGGTGTATTGTGTCATAGCCCACATAGCATACTCGGATTGCTATTTAATCTTGGTTTTTATTTCAGGACAAAGGTAAGCCTTCAGTACTTAAAGGGTGAGCTTCTCCGAGTGTTACTAAGCAAAAGTAGATGTTACAACACCTTGCAGGTCTGCAGACTGGCTGATGCAATGAAGTGGTATTTCCCTTGGAATTTCAGAACTGATGTGTCATCATCAGTCTTCATCAACTCAGGTTTGATTGATCAGTGTAATGGAGGGAAAAAGTGGGAATAGTTTCAATGAAGGGAATGTGAAGGCAAAATCAGGGAAAATTCAGGGCGAGAGGAAAGGCTTAAAGGCTAAAATAACTAAAGGTAAGAAAAATTAGTTGTCTCACAAGGATATTTAATGTTAATAAATACCAATGGTTTAAATTAAATGACCAGCACTAGAGTATTTAGTACATGAGGACCGTAGTCTGCCTGTCAATCCTGTGCAAATGTCCTGCTGTCCCCAGGGAGGAACTTGCAGAAGGAGAGACACGTGAAGCTGTGAATTTATACACTTTCTGCTCCCTTGATCACAGACTTATAATAGGGCAGAGGCAGAGAACGACCTAATGAGCCCTAGTGTTAAGTAAATCATGTGCCTATTCCCCAAGAGGATCCTTATCTGGGAGATAACTGTTGAATAGCTTCCATGGATGCTCTCTAGCTGCATTTTGTTTGTCTCATCCCCAGCTCAGAAGCCCTCAGTGACGGTTTTCAAATGTTCGGTTTTCTTTGCTTCTTTAACAGGGCTACTCACATCTCCCTAGTTACAAAGGTCGTTCCTAAAGCCAGGTGCTGCCTCTCTGCCCACTCCTCGCTTGTTTTGCCCATTCCTTTCCGGGACAATGGACTCAGATATGTGCGTGTTTGCTCATTCCTGTACACCTCAGGCCTGCAGCTGGTGTGCTCTGAGGGACCTTGCTGACACTCACGCTCCGTTGTGCTGAGGCCAGAACCAGCCGGAGCAGGAGCTGCTCTGCAGCCCAGGGAGTGACTCAGTGTGTCTGTATCACTGCTGGCGACAAATGTCTCTCACGTGGGTATGAACAGAACCAGTTTCATCAGGCCTGAGGAATTCACAGGCTGACTGATGCTGGGGAGATCTCTTTGCTCAGGGTTTGCCCATTTGGAACAGTTGGTGTGAATCACAATGGGAAACTGGAGAGACCAGTTTGTTGGATTTTGTAGCGTGAGGCTGGCCTACTGTCCTCAGCAAACTGCCTTGCAGAGGTTTTGATACTCAGTTGATCTTTAACCAGGTGGAGGAAAAGCTGTTTGAAAGCTACAGCTACAAAAGAAATAAGACTTAGCTGGTTTGTTGTGAAATACACATCATTTTTTCCAACATGTTTTTTTTCTGTTGCTTCCTCTCCAACTGCAGTATCCAAGCAAAGTTGGATGCACTTAAAAAAAGACCCTTTTCAGTGCTATCAGTCTGATCTAATTGTGTTGTGCATGCCTGGATCAGCTGAAGATAAGGCTCAAACCATGGGCACGGCCTTGTGTGCTTTACAGCCCCCACAGTGGCCTGGAGCAGTTGCCAAAAATAGGCTTTTGCACAGGTCAGTGGGCAGGAATGGCTGCGGGAGCGTCACACTGTTTACATGGCTGGACATCCAGCGTGTCCGTAACAGCAGCAATTAGGGCAGCCAGGCGTGGTGGCACACGGAGCCGTGCCACCAAGGGGACCCACGGCCACGGGGACAAGTCCCACACACCCTTTCCGGCACAAACACTGCCTGAGCCAAGGCCTCCCACATCCGCTCCTCAGCCATTGTGGGTGCAGGGCGGGCAGAGGGCACAGCACACGGAGTCATTCATGTTGAGGGGACAGTGCACTGTGGAGGGATCCAGCCCCAGGCTGGGTTAATTAATGCAAACCTCTATTAAAATTTGCTGGTGGAACAGCAAGGAAAAATGTCCTGCAGAGAATTACCAGGGTTTTAGGCCCTTGCTCTGCCCACGCCAACGTGCAGGGGCCCTGCAGATCTCTTCCAGGTTGTTGTTTTCAGGGCTCAGGCCAGCACAGATTGGGATGTGAGGGGCTCTGATGGTGACACTTGTGTTTGCAGAGCCAGTGAGATTGGACAAAGCATGAATCTCAAACAAGCTGTGATTTACAACAAAACTGCTTACTCCAAGATGCACATGTGTGCTCTCAGCATGTATTCAATCATTCTGACACCAGTGACCACAAAAAGCCTGATCAGGTATTACTTATGTGGTATATACAATATTCCAGCGAAGATCAGCATTCAAGGTAGATGATTTTCTGTTTTCAGTGGTAGTGGTTTGTGTCTGCCTCAGGCTTAGCAGTGCCTGCAATTCTTTTCCCTCTCAAAGAACCTCAGACTAAAAATACAAGTCAAATAAAGGAGGAGTGGGGATAGAAAACATTATCCTCCTTTTCCTGTTGTGCTAAAAAACTGTACAAAAAGGAAGGATTAAGCTTATCCTTGGCCATGACCATAATCTGCATGTTCGTTTTCACGCTTCCCTACAGATTCCCTGCATCATTTGGGTTATTTGGGTTATTCTCTTGGTACATCCCTGTCCCTGGGCCCCCTTGCCTGAACGATGAGACCTGGGGGAGATGCTGGGAGAAGTCTGCTGCAACCCTGAGGCTGGGAGCATCAGAGGGAAGCTGGCTTATGCAAGCACTGAACAGCCTGAGAATTCACCCAGGGATACATCCCCTGCAAACTCCAGTCCTGTGGCACAGGAAAACGTGGTGCTGAGCACCAGGGGCTGTGTCACACTTGCACACTGCAAACTGCTGGGGCTGGAGCACACTGGACATGTGGGTGTGTTTGTTCTGCTCTTATCCTCCTCCTGACACGTCTGCTTCCAGGTGCTGGCAGCGAGAAGGTGCTGGGCTGCGTGGGCCTCCCAGGGCCAGTGCTGCGTTTTCAGACAGATCTGGTTCCAATCAACTCATTTAAGCACCTCAGTGGCAAGATCAGGAATTAAACCCAGACATCCTGAATACTTGCACTTATGCCATAGCTACAGAGTTGTTCTTCGTTTGGCAGCAAATTCCTACAACTAAGGCTATAGGAAAAAATAAAGGAAAAAAAAAGTCTTCCACTCCACCTGATAAATGATCCTGTGGAGGTGTCGAAGGGTGGGAGGAAGATGTCAGTACAGCTGACATCTGTGGCTCAGAGCTGATTCAAGCCCGTGGAAATTGGTGGAAAGATTCCCACAGACTCCAAAAGGCTTTGGCTCAGACCCTCACTGAGCAGTGATTTCCCTCATTGACCAGGAGAAAATGGGCTATTCCTGGAGAGAGGGGAAGCTGCTGGCATTTTTACAAAAAGACAAGTGCCAACACAATTCTTCAAAGAAGTCTGTCGACTAATCCTTTCCTCTTATGACACTAATGTAATTTTGTACCATATTTGACAGCGTGCCAAAAAATTGCATCGAATAAATCCAAGTTTTGTGAATGAAATTAATTAGAATTGGCGTTGGCCCACACCCCGCTCCGCAGCAGCGCAGGGGCGCCTTCCCAAAGAGCTGCTCTGCGGTGTGGTTGGCTTTTGTTCAGTGGTGATGACTGCGGGAACGGCAGAAAGGAAGGCTTCATGCACATGGAATGTTTAAGACTGACAGCTTAGAGGCCAAAGCTGGCATTCGAGGGCTGGCAGGGTGGTCTGTGTCTAGCACTGTTTTATGTTTGTTGTGAACTCCTCCTCAGCTTTCCAGCGTGCCCCTGCTCATGTCCCCTTGTGTCTCAGCTCTTTTAAAGTGCATCTTTTTAACACCAAAAAAAAGAGCCTTTAGCTGGAGTCTGCAGCTCCTCATGTGATGCCAATGGGTGTGACCAGCCAAAGCCCACCAGGGGCCCCACCTACTGTTTAGACGGGATTTCCAAAGCCTGTACACCCTGTGCTCAGTAAGGAAAGGCTTTAACATTTCCTTGTGTCTTGGATCAAACTGGTCAGTCTTTAATATCTCAAGCATCAGTATTTTCATAGAGGAGTTTTCCATGCATTCATCGAAATGTTTGCAGTTCCTGTCTCTTTAGGAAGGGACAGACAGCTGAGAAGTGAACGGAATTTAACTTTTAAATCACTGGCAAATCCTTACTGTCTACGATTTAATTAGCTACAGCTCAGGACTGACAGGCTTTTAGGGAATTTACCACAGGGAGTAATAAATGTGAGGAAGATCTAGATACAATTTTTGAATAAAGGAAACTTTTAGGTCACTGATAGGGACAGTGGGAAAATGCCTTGGAAAAAAATGAATGCCAGCCACCATGATGTGTTATCGTCTCTGAGATGTTACAGACCAACCTCTCACCTGAAGCTTCATTAGGAACCCAGGAATTTCCAGCCACTGCCATTACAATTAGCTGCTCCTCTCACCCACTGCCTGTGGATTAGTTTGCCTTCTTCAGGCAATAATCAACCTGGGGTTGAATTTGTCAGCAAGTGACTCCGGAAAAGCTGGGAAATCTCTGCCAGCGCCGTACAAAGTACTTTTTACAGCGTGAATCTCCTTCTTTTGGAATTTCCCGAGGATTAGGTTGGAGCTGGATCAGATCACAATAGTATGAAAACTCAGACAAACAAGCATGTGTTCTCCTAGCACTCCATGCATCGTTCACTATCTGGCATGGTGTCCGGGGTGACCTTTAGTCCATAGGGCAAATACTTGGACTGGAGAGCGGTTCTGATTACCTGTCCAGGTGCAGAGGGGTGCAGGGTGACACCGTCACTGGGCAGCTGCAGGGGAAGCTGAGAGTAGCTGCATTTCATCATCCCTGCTGTACAGAGCTGCAGTTGCATGTTTTTAATGCTGGGAGCTGACTATAAATATAGATTTATAAGGGGTTTCTTGGTTGGGTGGCACTGATGTGCACAGATGTACATGTGTACACAGCCAGAGCCAGGTTAAATATTTAGTTGCTCAGCTACTAATATAAAATCATTTCACAAAATCTTTTCCTTGCTTTTCATGCTTGATCCAAGGTTTCCTCTGAAAGGGAGGTGGGGTCAGGAGAGGTTAATGAACACTGATGTAATCCTACTGATATAAATGGTGTTTGCCTGGATTTACTTCGGCAAAACAGATGTCAGGGTGTAGTGATTACTGTAACTCCTTTACGTTTTTTATGAATGGGCTTGTACGGGTCATCCAAATCCCTTGGTATTGTTTCTCCTTTACGGCTGGACACATGGAATATCTCAGGCAAAAGAACAATGAAGAGCAGACACTGCACAGACAGTATCAAATGGTCTTTTATATGCACAACTCTTCCTGTGTGTAGTGCAGGGCAGCCTGACTAACTCACCCAAGCACAGATGGACAAAGAATATAGAACTTTTTTTTTTTTTTCCCAATCTCCCTTTCTTCAGCTTCCTGCCTGACTTTGGCATTAGAAGGAAGGCAGGGCTGATCTTCAGTGCATCTATGTAAAACATTTTTAGGTTGGTTATACCTGCATATTAAACCATAACTCTTTTTTTCTATTGAGAATGCATAAAGAAATTAAAATCAGAAATAGTGGTTAAAAAATACATCTTTCAGAAGCTGAAAAGAGACTGTTAGCTCAGAGTTACCTCTCAGGCTTTTGTGTTTACCAGGCTTTTAAAAATGATTACTGTTGTCAGGTGAAATGTCAAGGGGAGAGTGGAGGCATTCAGGAAGGGAACCATGTGGAAGAGGATGATGTATTCCCTTCATTTGAAGTAAAGGAGACGTTGGAGTAGAGAAAATGTGGTGAAAAGTATGGGTGAGATTATGATTATTTTGATTTTACAGCCTGGAATGGAGAACTGTTTAGGGTTACGTGGAAATGCAATTGTGTGTTCTGTTGGCCTGAAATGAACCATTTTGTTCCCGGTAGGAAAAGCATGTTAATTTAATATACGTAATGTATATTTAATGTATGTTTTCAGCTTTCTCTTGGGTGTTAAGGCAGCCTGGCCGGGTAGAGAGCGCCTGAACCTCCCTGGCTGCATTGGGGTGACTTCCTCTGTAGCAGGATGGGTCCAGTTGGTTGAGGGCCATGCGCTTTTCTGGGATTATTTCCATGGACTTACTTCATCCAGTGTCCACAGCCTTCTCCTGTGGCATCTTTTCCAGCCCTGCAGTCAATTGCTGAGCCCCAACTTAGGGGCCAGAGAGCAACAGGGACCAAATCCCTGCTACACCTCTCCTCCACCATGGGGTCTTATCCCCCACCCTTACTCCCAATTACATTTTTCAATTGCAATTTGAGGTGTGAACTTTGAGACAAACAATAGATCATTCCTGGCTGGCTGAAAACACTTTTTTTCTTGGATATAGTTTCTTTTCTCCTCTCTCCCCGCAAAGCCCAGCGTTAATTATAAGAGGGGCCAAGCCCAAATCTGCGGGGAGCCGGGACAGAGCTGACTGGCACTTTCACTCAGCACATTCCCCCTTTCCTCACGGTCTCTGCTCCTGTCTGTCAGGCCTGCTGACGACTGCTGGGTAGGAGGGCAGTAATCTGAGCTGCCTGTGCTGAGCGAACCTCCTGCTTTTTACTGCGGGGTTGGTGCCGAGGTGCCTCTGTGCACAGCACCTGTATCTGCAACTCGTTATCGCAGTCGCTCCGCGCCGCGGGGCGGTGCTGCCATTCCCCGCTCGCAGCACCGCGCTCCCCTCGGGCAGGCTGCCTCCGGCGCGACGATGGGGACACCTGAGCCTGGCTCTGCGGGCTCCAAAGGTAAGCGGCCTCTCGCCAGCCACGGCAGAGCCAGCCAGGCGTGGCTTCGTGCCGGGGCGGCAGCTGGACCGCGCCGCGGGCCTGGGGGACACGGAGGGCGGGAGTCTTAAGGGCTCTCTGGGTCCCAAACGTCACGAGCATCGTAAACTTCAGAGCAAATGAGTGTTCACGCAGTGCCGGGAGGCATTTTTCGGCTTCTTTTTTAAGCGAGCTCGAAGCAAACGGGGAGCCGGTGCTGAGCCGGTGCTGAGCCGGTTCTCAGGGTCTGTCACTGGGAGGCTGCTGGGCAATCTAAGCAAATCTCTCAGACTTCAGGCTAGAAAAGTGCCAGAAGCTCACAGGAGAGGTGAACTTGGGAGAGCCTCCAGAGCTGTGTAGCACGTTTAGGGCCATCCCCGCCCTCGGTGTCCAAGGGTAATGTTAATGCCATGCACTTGGGACTCTGAGTCTTCGCGAGCCGGGGATCTGACTCGCATCTGCACCACGATTTGTAGGGTGCAGACTGCAGTTTTATAGTCTGGAAGAATCTCTGCTCAAGTTCACGGCACTCTTTTTGGCCTTCACTTTTTATGAGTTGAGAATCGTTTAAAGTGGATGTCAGACCAGGCCAACGCTTCACATCACTGTTCGACAGAGACGGACCTGCCCCACAATCTGGGATATGCTCTTGTTTGATCGATACAGCAGCATTGCAGGGAGCAGAGAGAGAATGTGAAAGAGGCTGGTGCATGAGAGATGGCGATTAGTACAGCTCCAGTGCTGACAATCACTGTAGCTCCAGCAGGGCCTGCACAAATGTGCACTCCTTGAAGACCTGTCGTATATTGTACACACACCCATCCGCCTTTCTAGATTGGTCATGAATCAGAGAACTAAATTCATTGAACTTTGATTTTGATTGTTTTCTGACACATGAACTCCTTTAGTAAACCCATTAACTAATCTTTAAACTCATTAGCTGCTTCATTGCTGTTAGGATATATTTAATTTGAAGTTTGTTTGAGGTTGTTTTATCTTTGACTATGGGCCAAAGCTTTAGCTGTGCGCTTCAAGGGAAATTGTAACTGGTTTTTCTTCTAAACTGTGGTGATCCACTGTGGTTAGGGAAAGCTGGCAGTGCAGGTCAAAGCAAGTTGATGCTAGTGGAATACTTGGGCAAAACTAGTGGGCATGCGAGTATCCCTAAAGATTCCTGAGGCAGCGGAGCTCACCAGGATCCAGAGCATGAAGGAAGAGGTTGTTTTACAGCACAGATCCCATCACCCTGCCGCCTGGCCTGACGCCTGCAGGGGTGAGTGTGTTCCCAGGCTGCAGCAATGAGAGGAACCTCCCATCTGAAATTTGAAGAGATGCCTGAATTAAAGAGATCTGGTGGTCGCCCCCTTCAAGCAAATTGGAAAATTTCATCTCAGGCTGATGCTACTGTTTTCTCTGGTGTGCTTTACATTCTCTTAAAGAGAAGTCTTTTGGATGCCTTCAAAGGGCTAAAGGCAATGCCTCATAGAAACCCAAGGGGCTGAAGAATTACTAGATATTAGCATTTACCTCAGTTGCCAAAGCCTGGACGTTTCTTTCTGCCTTTCATAAATTACAGCCTGCAGGGATCATTTAGTAATAAATCGTAGCAACTTGGCTGTTAGAGGACAACCCATGTACAGAGGCACTTCAGGTCTGTGCCAGCATCTCCTTTGTTCAATAAAAGTAACAGCAGGAATTTGATTAAAGACTGATAGAAAAGACAGGGAGGGAGAAACATAGGAAAGATTAAAGAAAGAAAGAGCCACCTGGAAACTTCATTCCTCCTTTATTTGTAACTTAAGCTCATAAATACCAAATCTAAACCATTGTGTGTGTGAGAGGGAGGGAAAATTTCCTGCATGCCTGCACAGAAAAGACTGCACATGCAGCCACCCAAACGACTTTTAGCAAAAGTCAGATTCTTTCCTCCGTCTTCAGGCTTGCTCCATGTCTGCATTGGAAATAAAAGAAACTAGAAAATAACATTATCCCCCCGGTGCTTTGGGAGGACAGCATTTAGGAGGGTCAGGCAAGTCCCATCCCTAAAGGAGAGTGGCGCTGGATTTGGGCTGAGCCTGCCTGGGAGCCGGGAGCACGTTTCCCAGGCTGCCTCGGAGCAGCCCTGCAGCTCAGCACAATGCGATGGCCAGCTGCACACGGCCAGCCCACAGCATCTGCCCCTTTGTCTCCATCATCCTTGCTGTAACACCCCCCGAAAAAAGGAAAACCCAGTGACTCCAGCAGCCGAATGCAAATTAGCCCCAAAGAGCCCCATTCTGTGTGATCAGCAAGCGACAGGCAAATCACATGCAAATTCCTCACTGCAGAGGCAGCCCGGCTGTTGTTTGGGTGTAGGAGACCAGAACGTTACCATTAAGTGTCCAACGGGAGTGACGGTGGATTTGCCTTTTCCTTAGCCTGGCTGTGCCCTGGGAGCTGGGAGCGCTTTGCTGCGAGTCAGAGGCACGCTTTGGTTCCCAGGCAGGATTTGCAGGGCACAAAGAGGAAGGCTGGAACCATAAACTCCTCGGGAATGGGGAGTTCAACCCTTAACAAGGTTTTGCATATTTTGGGGGCTCTTGCAGGTAATCTTGCGCTACTCCAGCCTAGATGGAGCAGCAAGGCAGGATCCTGTACCTGAAGTCTTTGGCTGCTGCATTTGGTGTCCCTTTTCTATACACCTGGACATCTCCGCTGCTTAAATCATGCTTTTCCCCAGCTGCCACTTCTCTTAGTCCATCTATCCGTTGTTTTTTCTCTGCTCACTTTCTCTTACGCTTTTCAGCTGTTTCTAACACCTGTTGGACAGTGAATCCTTTTTGGCCGTGGCCTTGGCTCTGAACTGTGTTCCCCTCGAGTGTTTAGGATGCGATGATGTCTTTGCAGCAGAGAGGATGTTTCTGCCTTCCTCACCTCAAGCCCTTATCCTGAAGGCTGCTGCCTCCTCCATCCACGGAGCAGGAAAATGCACAGCCCTGGTCTGGATCAGGCCCTTCGGTGCTGTTTTCTCAGTCCCATTCAGACCACTACAAGGGCGCAGAAACAGGCAATGTCCAGGACTGAGCCTCCGGTTAGCAAACCGCATTCTCCCAGTCATTGACACTCTCAGAAGAGAAAGTACCGAAATCCTGTATCCCGCCCCGATTTCTCGTCCCCCTGCTCCTCACATCCCGGCCCCGCGGTTCGGCGCGGGCACCTCGGGGAGAGGAGAGGGCGGCGCGGTGTCGCGGGGACCGGCCGCCCTGCGCCGGGGCCGCGTCCCGGCGGAATGTGGGGAATGCGAATGGCATGCTTGAGTGGACAGCTTCAGAGCCGGGCGCAGGGATGGCTCTCCTGCCATCTGTTGTGAGCCCCGCGGGCCCATAGCAACAGCGGCTCAGGAATGGGGCTGCTGCTTTTTTTTCCGTAAAGAAATTCTTCCCGCCCCTCTTCCTCGCTCCTGCATGCGCACACTCTTGAATAAGCGGGAACGGGCTGGGATTCCTGCTCCAGAGTGATGCGTGCTGAAGGAGAAAGGGCCTTTTAGAGCTCAGCTTGTGTTTGGTTTGGGGCAGCGTTTTCCTTTCTGCGCTGGGACATGAGCCCATGTGTGTAATTTACTGTTAATTGCCAAAATCTTGTTCTATTCAAATCGAGTGTGAACCTGTATTTGCCATGAGGTCAGTAGAGTCTCCAGTGGATTTGCAGCCACTTGATTGTCCTCAATAAAACAGAGAACACTTCTGCCTTATTATTAAAAATGCCAAGGTTGTAAGTGGTGTAAATAATCCTAGTGTACTGATTTGTTGTGCCCGTCATTTTCTTCCGGCCCGGAGTTCTTCTCCTGTGGCTGAGGGGCTTTGCTGAGTCATGAAGTGGTGGCACCGGATTCTCTGAGGTTACAGGTGGCTCAGCATCACTGGTGGTACTCAGAGATGCCAACTTTTATCCCAGGGAGATTTTGCCGCATAAGAACTCTTGTCTCCTAAGGACACCAGCATGAGGTGGCGTGCCATGGAGAAGGGTTAGTGCTGAAAGAGCCTTTATTCTGTCAGCAGGGGTAGGAACAGACTGTCTGTCAATCTGTCTGAATGGTTTTACTCCTTCCTTTCCCCTGGAAACTCCCTTCTGAAATGCAGATTTCTCTTCTCCCCCCACCTTAACCTTTTTTCGCTGCTGTCGAGCAACTGAGGCCTCGTTCCTGCAAATTGCTCAACCTCTCACTGTGACTCAGCAAAGTGAATTGTTTTTAAGTGTTTTAATTCTCTTAAGATGAGGAATTGTAAGTTGTAAATTTACATGAGGGTTTCAAGAGGTTTGACATGAGACATTCAGAAGTTAGAGGTATTTAACTTTCCCAAACAGTATATTGGTTTCTTTAGTATTCTTTTAGTATTTTATTTCAATGCCTAACAGCATGCAATAAATACCAAAATTTGGACATGAGGGAATCGGACAAGAGGGAATCAGAGAACTGGCAGAGTTTCATGCCCTTTGCAAAGAGATGTCATGAAGAGGAAAGGGGAGGAAACCCAGCAGTTTTCCCCCCAGTGCTCAGGGCTGTGTTTGAAGCTGGGCACACAGCTACAGTGGCTTGATCACAGGGAGCAGGGTATAATTTCAGTGAAAGCTGATACGTACGTGGAGGAGGGATAAAACTCTCCCTATTACAGGTATTTATTATCACTTGACAGCTGTCAGTTTGCAGTAGGGGATTTGCCTTCCTGTCAGCTCTCTGAGAACCAGGTATATTTGCCTAAGGTTGTAGGGAAGGGTAGAAATCCTGCTTTCAAGCACAGGTATCATTTAACCATGATAAGAAGGCAGGCAAAGCATTTCTTCTGAAAGACGGCTGTGGAGAACAGGGGAGTAAAGTCTTCCTGGCCCTACCCAGATGGGAAAAAACAAGTCATTAAAATCTGATACCTACCTGCTTTTAATGAGAGAAATGTTGTTCGAAGAAATAATCTCAGTCCTATCACCACCGAACTATTTTCAGGAGCCATTAGCCTTTCACCTCCTCATATGTTTTATCTCTTACTTTTGATCTCATTCAGGGAAAACGGCAATGCTGCTGCAACCAGAGATTTGGGCTTTAATCAGGAACTTACTCAGTCGTAGCCATGCTCTTTGCAGCCGTCCTTCCCAGTAAATGACCCCCACAAAACCATGGGGAGTAGGGTGGGGAAATTAAATCAAGCAATTAAAATCAAGCACTTGGTGTCTTTAGTCATGTTTAGTTCTTCAGTGAGCTAGTATGGGTGTTCTTACCAGTCTTGCAATGCTCCCTTCATCTTCAGCATCTTCTCCCTCTCCAGGAGCTCTTGCACAGCTGCTGGGGACAGGAGACTGTGAGCTGCCAGCCTGAACTACAGGCACAAGGCAGTTGGCTTTTCAGCTGGAAAGAGCAAAGAGCGAGAGCCAGTTGTGGAGGGATGGTCTGAGCTGCACTGAGCAGTCACAAACTCTGCCTCAATTTAACTGTACCTTAGCATCAGGTTGTATCTTTGCTGTATTTTCTACTTGAAAGCTGTTGTGATGTAGATTAAGATCCTTGATCCAGGCATGGATGCTCCCACAATCCCTCAGCTGGGAGAGAAAGAAGCCAAGTTGGGTTGTTTTGGTTTTGGACAGTGGGATCAGAAAAGGAAGGCTGTAGTTGACTGAGGGCTAGTAAGGTTCAATCTCCTTCTCTCTCTTCAGTGTTTATCGCAAGTTTTGTTCTTTGTACCATTCAGAATAACATTTTAAAACAAAACTAGGAATGCAGGTTTGAGTCTGCTCAGACAGTCTAAGTCCTCTGGTTCATCCGGCCCAGGAGCCCACTTCTCCCTATAAAATGTAGCTGCTGTTGTTGCTGTTCCTGCACTACAACATTTCTCCAGAATCATCAATGTTCTTCAGTATTTTCTTCCTCAGCTCCAACATGCTGCATTGGATGGTCTTTGATGCTGATTTCTTCCTTGCATCTGTTTAATTCAGAGTGGGATCCATTTTAATGCCAACCCAGTTTTATTTCAAAAGTTATCCATCATCAGTATGTGAGGATAAACAGAAATGAGTGAAAAAAGAATGTGAATTATAAATGACATATAATACATACACATTTATTTCAGTGCTGCTTGTCCATATTTATTTCTTTTTCTTCCCTTTATCTATGGATATCAAAAGCACAAAAAAATGCCAGGAATGCCACATCCCACTGAAGTTCTCCTGACGGGACATTGAGAGCAATCCACGGCAACAGCTGTACTGCCTATTTATCCTGAAGCAGAAAATTGTACATGGCCTGGGACAATGCCCGGCGTCACCGACAGACACGGGGGCCACGTCTCTGTCACGGTGGGAACTGTCCCTGCGCTCCCCTGGGCTGTTTGTGTGCAGAAGAATCGTGCTTATCATATTGCTGTAACACAGCACTTTGCATCTAATTTAAGCAATACTGGGGCTTTTGTTTGTCTCACGAGGTCTAACCCGGAGACAAAAGCCATGGTCCAGCCTGAAGGTTATGAGACATTACCAGACATTCATGTTCACACATACACGCTCCGTCAGAGGAATTTATGGCCATTACCATGTTCTCTAATGAGTACAAAATGAGACCATTACATATTCACATAATTAGTTTGACAGATTTTCATTTAAATATAAAAAGACTTCTAGTCTTTAGAGAACAAAAGGAGGGGTTTGTTTCCAGGGCAGTTTTTGACTCGGCTTTGGTGGAGCAGGAGGTTGGGAGTGACAACTGAAGGGAGACGATTTAGTGTGAATAATTCTCAGCTTTTGATTTCATGTTGCCATTTCTTTGCTGCTTTTCCAGTTCCCCTGGAGCACCTTGAGGAGAGCTGTGCGATAGGGCCTTTCAGGTGCAGCCAGGAAAGCCCAAGCGTCATTTTTGTTTCTTGGATATTTGGGCATCAGAGAAAAAGATGTGGGGTTTTTTATTAATTTAGTTAGAGTGATTTTTCTTTGGAAAGGTTAGCAACCCTTTTCTCATGCCTTTTTCACACTTCTTTTACCTGTGGTCACTTGTCCTTCAGGTTGTTTATATTTTTGTATTTCAAATGCTCTGTTGGCATCACTTCAGCTGTGGTTTTCCTGAATTGGTTGGGATATGCAGCTTCTTCAGGCATTCATAGAGGATCACTTTCTTAATTTCACATCTGGGTTTTAGAGGCCGCATGTTGGCCTGGTCATCTCAGCGTGATGAGCACTAAACATGACACATTCCAAGCAGGAATTCTTAAAAGTCAGCGTGAGGTGTCCTCCAAAAAGCCATGCATGCACCCAATGTATCCAAACGAAAACTCCTTGGATTATGGTAGATTTGGATTGCTTTAGGCTTGGATTATACACTAATATACCAGAGTAGTGCCCTTAAACCATGTAAAGTTCCCTTGGTTCACAGCACGCGTCTGTGGGGCCACTCACCTTTGTGTAACCAGCCCGCGTCCTTATCGGAGCTGACAACATTTGTTCCTACACAGGAGTTACATGCTGGGAGCCAGGACTAAGTGCACAGCTACTTTATTTACACATCTAAGTGCCTCTTGGATGATGCTGGTAAATTCCAGGACGCTTGAGGTTCCTTGTGACATTTTCAAAAACAGCTTTTGTGTGAGAAGACCTTGAGCAAAATCCACACAGGCTCGGTTGTGACACTTCCCAGCCCTCCCTTAGACAGGGTAAAGCTCGGGGCCCACTTGTCCTTTGGTTTACTATGAATGTCCCATCCCAGGATGTGCCTCCCATATATTGTGTTCACCTGAGGGTAGGAAAAATTTTATTCACGAGTCACACGTGCCCACACTGTGGAAATAGAACAGTGAACTCGTACAGAGCACAAGGCATTTTGCCACTTCCACATGCTAAATCCTCAGAAGGGCCTTATGTTCATCACCTGAAAAATCCACCTGCCTTGTTCTTCCTAGAGATTGCCAGGTAGAAGGTGACCTTTTGCCTGACCAAGTGCCAATATAGCACATTTTTGTTTCATTTAGGATCCAAACACTTTTATTCCGTGTTTTTTAGCTCTGTCTTCCTTGTCTGGCATAGGCTCTTTAAAATGACATCATGCAAAGGAGTTGGGCTTAATGATGAATTAGTGCTAATGGAATTTGAACTGCTCTTGTTTTTCAAGATTATTCTTATCAGAGAGGCCTTGTTTCTGGAAGGGGAACAGCGGCAGCTCCGTTTAGTAAAGCTGACAAAGCAGGAAATGATCACCAGCCCTTCACAAAATCCCAACTGAACATTTACTTAGAGCCGCAGTGGGAGAGACCCAGACCCATAAATCAACCTATTAAACCTTCAGACATGAGTTTTTGGAACCTCCCAGGCATTTCTTTTTCCTGCTGCTCTTTTAAAGGCACAAGCGTCATGATGTCATTAAGGACATGAGCAAGTGATGTTACTCCAGGCCTGGAATCGAGGCAGTGAGTGACCTTACCCCTCTAGAAACAAATCCTGGTGACTTCAGCCCTGGGTATTTATTAGACATAGGCACAAGCTGAAGTGGGGTGCCAGTTTATTAGGCAGGAGAGGTGGTCGTGTCTGTGTAGAAAGGGTAGGATTCCCTGGATCGTTTTAAGAAGGTCTGTGCTGCCTTTTATGGCAGGGTGTGAAGGTTAAGCCTAGCCTGAGTGAGTGGCTGAGGGGAAGCATCTATCCTGATCCATCTATCCAGAGCCAAGCTATCATCTTTTAGCAGTCCAGTTCTGCACCGTGGAGGACAAGAGGCATTTTGGTGTGTCTGAAATGGAGCCCTTCAAAAGGACCTGTGTACAGTGTTAGTACCTGGGAGTACCTCCTGCTCTGCAGAGACATAACAACCCCTGAGGGAAATGTTTAGGGGCAAAGAAAAACACAAACTGTCAGCACTCAACATTTAAATTTGGGAGTAGGGCAGCTAGTATTACTACTTACTGTTTAATCCCCTTGGAAGATTAAGGAAAGGATAATTAATATGTGCTGTTAAAAAATCAGCAGTATACGTCTTTCCTCATAGACAACGTTAAAATAAAGGCCTGTAGTTACATGTGTAAAGCCTGATTAATAGGTGTGCAACTATTAGAGGGCCAGGATGCCTGGGTTTCATTTCTGCCTGTGCCACATATTCACTGTGGGATGAGAGGCAAGACGTTTACTGCTGTGTATTTCCATTTCTCTGTCCAGGCAGGACGTGTGACAGCCCTTCCTAAGGCGAGGGATGTTGTGAGGCTTAACTGCCGTGTGCGGGGCACTTTGCAAAATACACTGCACTGCTGAAGGTATGAAATGGCAATTAAAAGAAAAATATGAGGTCTTTCTCTCTAATTTTCAGAGGAATGTCTTTGTACTTTTGGTTGCTGTAACCGCAGCCCAGATTTTCCTGCTAAGTAGATGGTGAGAACTGCTTCTTAGAAAAGAAAATATCGCCTTCCTCAGCCGCAGTCACCCAAAAATGAGCTTTTGGTAGCTAAAAAACGAACAGATTCTTCATCATTCTCCATCCCACTCAAGGCTTGGAAGACGGGATCCTGCTCACAGGCCCAGGGTATTCCTTCGTCTTCCTGCTTCGCCTCTGCCTCGGTGACTGAGTGGTCGTTCTCTCTTTGGGATGGGGCTGGCACCATGAGCATTACAAATGTGGCTTGTAATTCCAGTGCCTCTGAAAGTATAGATAGTAAAGACCCCAGGTGCCTGTAGCTCTCCCTAAGTGTGAGAATATATAGGACAGTGGTCTGCTCCGGTCATCCCAGTAGGCCCTTGGCTGAAAGTTTTGCTGCTTAACGTGGGATCTTTGCTGAAGATCACTTTTAATTCCAGCATTTCGCTGTCCCTGAGGATTTTGCAGCATTTCTGAGTGCAGCTCTCATGGGGTTCAGCAGGAATAAAGAACACGTGACAAAGAACCATAAAGGAGGTACCGTAAAGCAGTTCTGCTGCAGAGAGGAAGTCAGGGAAACTCAGCTTTGTACCTTCCTTTATATCTTTCTTTGCAGTTGAAGATAAATCATAAGCCAAGGGGATGGAAGCTATTTTACAGCTCCGGGTGTGGGAATGGGTGTGGGTGGGTGTGGGCACATATATTGCTTCAGAGTAAGCCAAAAGGGAGCTGTGCTGGGACAAAACCGGTGAGGAACAATGCGGAGTTGGTTTTGCTCTGCAAACTGTCCATTTGTCTCTTGGGGTATTTTGTTCATTATGTGATTTACATACGCAAGGCCAGCAAGCCACTAAAAGCAAGTTGCAGCTCAGACGTGTCCGTCGATAGAAGTAGGGAAGCAAGAGCCTCTTCCCCTCCCCGTGCTGTTTAGGAAAGCAGCAGGAAGTGCTGGACTGACCCTGGGAGTGGTGGTGCAGCCTGAACAGAACTGAACAGCTAGAGCCTGGGCATCAGGAAGGATTTCTTCGCTGAAAGAGCTGTCAAGCATTGAAATGGGAAGAGGTGGAGTCCCCATCTCTGAAGTGTTCAAGAAGCAACTGGATGTGACGCTCAGTGCTATGGATTAGTTGACAAGGGGGTGATCAGGCAAAGGTTGGACTTGGTGATCTTGGAGGTCTTTTCCAACCTAAATGATTCTAGCCTGTGACGTGTGTGGGCCATCGGGAAACCTTTCCAAGGGCTTTTGCCTCACTGACAAGATCAAATACTAGAGGAAGAGAAAGAAAAAGCAAAGGGATGGACTGAGAGATGTGGCAAAGTCCTAACAGGAGAAGTGGCTGATAAAATGCCCCCACGCGTGTCTCAGCACAGTTTCCATGGCTAAGGGCTCTTCTCCTCCTTCTGCAGGATTACATGGACACCCCCTCCCTCATGGCTGCAGTGGGACTAATCAGACACTTAAGGATTGTTCATGTGAGTAAAGCTTGCAGGCCTGACCTGCCTGCCGAGTGCTGCCCACACTCCTGTTTGTTCTTCCCAGCACTGATCTGGGAGATGAGCAGAGCACTGTTTTCCAGGGCCCTGAACCTTTTCTCAGCAGACAAAATGTTAATTTGAGCTGTGTCTTACGACCTTGTGACCCACAACATGCTCTGGGGTGAAAGGTGCTTTGTTCCTTGTCCCAGTTTTGTCAGAGCCTCTGAGGGACGGGCAGTCAGATAATGGACACTGGTCCAGCAGTGTCAGCTGTGTTTGGTGTTAATGACCAATCCTGAACTTCGGTTTTAGCAGGTGGCAGGCTGGAGCAACTCCTTTGCAATGTCCTAAATCTCTTTTTTACAAACGGCTTGGTCAGCTTCATGAGCTGGTTCCTGTCCAGTGGGTGCTTCAGATCAGGTCTAGTCCTGCAGTGCTGGAGTGAGAGGATTAAGACCAAACATTTTACAAGTAACCAACCAATGCCCTGCAGAGAGGTGTGCTGGATGCAAGAATCAGGACTCTGGCTTAGAATTATTGCTCGTTGTTATCTACGTGGTTGTATCTCATACAAACAGGCACGTTAGGAACCAGCAATGCTTGCTGCCATAAAAGCGGAGCAAAAGCCGAGCCAAGCCCTCAGGCAGCAGGAATCTCCAGGAATGGCATCAGGCAGCCTGCATCAGCCCAGAGGGCATTACGGGAATCTTCAGGGCTGATTCAGCAGGTCACTGTTTACTGCTGACTGAGTGTATTGCCTGTGAATATTTATTTTATCAGTGACGTTTGGTGTGAGACCAGTTCTGAAAACTGACGTTTTGCAAAGTGTGCTGGTGGGTGACAAACACCAGTAGCTCCAGTTCTGTGCTGGTCGGAGGTGGTATCACTGATCCTTGCAGCCTTCCTCTGCAGTAGTCCAGACATGGGAGATTCCATTGCACTCCCAGCTCTGCCTCTCACCTCCGGGGTGGCACTGGAGTTGTGCTTCACCTTTACCTAAAGAAAAGGCCTAAGAGCTGAGCGTTATTTTTTCATAGTTAAGGTGTATGTAAGAGGATCTTGCTTTAATTTCAAAGTCATTAACATATTATCTGTCATGGAGCTTAACATGCAGACATCTTTCATCTGACTCACCCCTCTGTGTTGGGGGGGTGAATGAGAGTTTGTAACAAATGGCTTTTTTAAAGAATGAATAAGGGTTCCTAGTTACCATAAGCTGCCTAGGAATTCTGGAGGATCTTATCTTTTTAATGAAAATTACTCTGGTTTAAATCTGCCAGCTCGGAGTTCATTCTGTCACATTTCAGGTTCCTTACCCACCTTTGCTCTTAGGGGTTAGCGTTCCAAGCTGCATTCACTAAGGATCAGATTTGCTTGTTGAGAAGATTTTTATTTTTCAATGTCACTGCCATTCCAGCTTCCCTCCGGGGAAATGAAGAGTGCAGTGTAAGAGGTGCTGCTGGGATTGCTTGCTGGCAATCACAGTTCATGCTGGAGGGAGATGGTGTGTGGTGATGCTTCCATAAGGCAGGAATGAGTAAAGTTCACAACAGTATTCCAGGAGAGGAATACACTGGTTGCCTTTAGGAAGATTTCACTGTGATGATGTGCAGC
Source organism: Cnemophilus loriae (assembly GCA_013397755.1). NCBI lineage: Eukaryota > Metazoa > Chordata > Aves > Passeriformes > Corvidae > Cnemophilus > Cnemophilus loriae. Next base: position 340,614 of record VZTF01009178.1, on the reverse strand, counting down.
TGTGCTGCTCATCCCAGTTCCTGAGCTCTGCTACTAGTTCTTCTCCTTCTCCTTTAGGCAGATACCCAGCATTTTGCTAGTTCCTTCTTCTAGAGAAAGAGAGGGGAATGGGGTAGAGACTGGAAAGAGGATCTTTGGGAACTGTCCCCACATCTTACACCCATGCATTAAAAAAAACATCAAAAAAAAAGCCTTGACTTGACTGCTAGCCTGTGTGTTTTAAGGTTAGGCCAAGCAGGATTCCTGATCAGGGCCTGATCTCTAACAGTACTGATCACCTGCCTTTATCACCTGACACAAACACGGGACAGGAGGGCGGTGGGGACATCTGTTCCCTAAAAGAAGGGGCAAGATTTGTTCCCAAGGTCAAGGGAACAAATTTTTTTTTCTTGCCTCTTTGCCAGATTGGAAGCACAACCTTTCCAACCAGTTTGTCAGCTCAATTGTTTAGCAACCTGCTTTGTTTATGCTATAAAACCTGGCTCCTTCGTTCAATGTGGATTGCCGGAGGGCACAGGAACAACAGAGTGAGCTGCTTTAAATCCTGCGCCTAAACTCCATCAGGCCTTAGAGATGTAAAGAGAAGGTTTCTCTCTAGCTGATAGATTTATTCTCAGTCACATTCCTGTGACCCCAGTGGGGGAAACAGCCTGAGCAAGTGGGGCGGAATACAGCTCCTGGGATGTGGCTGGAATAGCCGGAGCACCAGAGCAAAGACCCAAACACATCCTGCACCACTGGGGATTAAAGTCAGGCTGTCAGCAGGGCTTTAACTCCCTGCAGATCTTTCACCTGACATTGTCTTGAAACCCTTTTGGGGTCTAACAGAAACAAAGGTGAATTAGAGGGAGATTTTTCCTTGAAACCTGAGCTACAGAGTTTTGAAGATGTCAGTGCTCACCTTGGGCTCAGACCTGCAACATTCTGTGGTGAGTCCCCAGCAGTTCAGTGAGCTGCTCCAGGCCTGGAGGTCGGGCGGTTTCCTTTACTCACAAGTACTGACATAGCCAAAGGCAAGCCAAAAATTCATGATTTATGCTTCGATCTAGCTCTGACCCTTTCCAAAGTCTGGCAATCGCTCCCCTCACGGTTTCACTGCGTTTGTCTCTTACTGGGGGTGTTTGCTGGGCTGCTCAAGCAGCAGGGCTCAGAGAATATGATTCGCTGAAAGAAGTGGTTCCCAAATTAGCCAGTGCCAAATATTCTGGTTTGATCCAGCAAAGCTTTTCAGGTCATGATCAGCTTTAAGAGCGTGAGTAGTTGCACTGAAATGCTCTGGATTACCCCGGTGCTGGTGTGGGGACAGCGGGCGCAGCCTTGCAGGATCAAGCCCTTGGATAGAGGGGCCAGAGGCCGTGTGCTGGAGGAAGGGAGAGGGGTCACTGCCAGCAGTCCTGTCACAGAGTAGCACTCTGGAATTTAGGGCAAAAGCACATTGGGCTTTTTTGTTTAATGCCAATCTGCCCGAAGTCCTCAAACTGTGTAAGCCAAGATCAACAAAGGAGGCTAAAACCTCTAACACCGATTTCTCTTCTTTGCTGACAGCGATGTCAGGCACAAAATCAAATTCTTTCTGGGTGTCAGGTAAGTCAAAGACTGCAGAGTGCCCCAGAAGGGAATTCTTGGGGGATTTATGTTCCATCAGCAAGACGAATGATAATTAAAGCCTGAATATTTCTGCTAAGCTGAGGAACAAAAAAGAACCGTCTAATTCCTTAAATTCCTCATGCCAGGCTGTAAAATATATTCCATTCATGCCTGTGTCTTGCTGCTTGTTCTCTCTGTGTGTCTTTCTTTAGCATTCAGCCACCTGTTTGTGAGCAGTGTCCTGCAGGTTCTCAGGGCGCTTTCCTCCCCGCTCTCCCTGCCCTTGGACGTGCTGCTTTGACACTGAGGCCTCCTTGTCTATGGGAGACAGTCCATCAGAGCTCCCTGGCCTGCCCCGCTCCCCTAACTTCATTCTTGGAAAGTTTCTGAGTTTCCCGGGTGATAAAACATGAGCAACATTTGCTCTGACCTGAATCATTTCTGAAGGCATTGAGCCCTGTTTTGTTATGAAGGTTACTCAGGGTGGGTGGTGGGGCATGAGAATTCCCAGTGATGGCAATTCCTGACAAGTGTCAGAAAGTCGCTGCCTGCACCTTTCACGCTGCAGGATTGTTTTGATTAGTTTTTTAGTGCATGCTGAAAAGTACATGTGACAAGCTGAGGGTGAGAGACGCCAGCAGAACGAATCGGCACGTTACAAGATTGTCTGCCATGGCTTGCCCCCAGCTCTCACCAAAAGGGAGAAAAAAAAGGGGGGAAAGGAAAAAAAATCTGAGCCCCAGCTCTGTATGTACAGCAGCTATCAAACTGTCACAGATCACTGCAGCTACAGCTGGGGTTAAAATAACATAATAGCGGAGTGTTTGCTGGTCTTGTAAAAACCTCCTGTTATTCATTGGAGACCAAACTAATGAATCAAGAGGACAGTGTTCAAAACTGTTAAAAAAACTATAAAATGACAAAAAAACCCACACAGTAAATAGCTCTGGAATGTTGTGGGTTGACGGCGTGGGGTTTTTTTTCTTTTTGCTCTGCATTATTTATCCCCTTAAAATTAATACCGTCTGCATGATGGGTGGCTTGGGGCTTAGAGAGACTTACAGAGCAAGTTCACTACCAGTTCTCAATTACTGTGGAGTCTGACTCCGTTCTCATTTACTCTCAAGTACATGGGAAATGATTGTGTTTCCCTTGATACAGTATATGCGGGGAATAATAAAGCCTTGAGTGTCTGGCCTTTGCAAAGAGAGACCCAGGCCACTCTGAATACTCTCAGTCAATCCATTTAGTTTTTACTACATTTCTCGAGGTGATGACATGCCGCATCTCTGCTCCCAGCCCAGCTCACAAGACCAGCATCGCTTCTGGCAGAAATTAAAAAGCTTCAGATTTGAACTTTGGAAATATTTAGTCACATGTCCAAGCTTTAATAAAAAAGCCCAACACCATTTCCATCCTAAGGGGTGTTGCCTGACCAAACCGGTAACTGAGCAATCTGCACAGGAGGCTGTGGTGTCAAATCCCAGATCCATCGCAGAGGTTGAGTGGCACTGGCTTTCCTCATGAAAATAATCATCATTTTCCGCTCAAAACAAAGCATTTACTTTTTGGCTTGAAATTTAATTTCCTCTTAGAAACATGAAAGCTTTGGAACAGGATCATTTAGCAGCCAGACCCCCGTCATACACACTGACTTGGCCTTTCCTGAACCTTCCCAGCACATTGGCAACTCCTGCCAGCATGGCTGAAGGTCGTTCTGCAGCATCTCTGCCATGAGGAAACAGGAAGGTCATAGCTAATACTATGCCAAATTAACAGACTGGGTTTTAATTCAACACCAGTTATGGATGAATACTTGCATAAGGAATCCCAGGCCTGCCTTAAGCAAGGCCCCTGGGCATGCACTTCAGGCTAACCTAAGTACAAGTGCTTCCTTGTGTTGTGTCTTGGAAGTGATGAATGCTAAGTTGCCTTCATGTCCTCCTTTCAGAAATCACTTTGCTTTCAAAGAATGGGAATTTTACTGTGCTGCTAGCGGAAGGAGGCGGAATGTTAGAGGGGAACCTTTGTGCCCTTTCACAACATGAAAGGAAGGGAAAATACAGTTTTTCATCTGAGTAAACTGCTTTGCATGTAGGTTGACTGAGTGAGAAGTTGTATTATAAGGATGTTTGTTTTTCTTTAGCAATATGGAGAACCCCCAAAGCATCTTGTGAAGTATTAACAAGGTCATGGTTGGCATCCACGGCGATCTTTAATCCAGGCTGTAGGTGCTTTCAGCATTAGCAGCTTCAGAGATGTATCCGGGGAGGAGGGAAAAACCATACCACGCTAATTTGAGACAGCAGCTGGCTACCTGGCAGTCTAGGGACCATGTGTAATTAAAAGCATTCCTGTCTCCGGCACAAGGCTTATAGATCTGTCCTGTAATTAGAGATGTGGAGTGAATATATTGATTTGAGAGTGGGATTATTTGTATGTTCCTTGTTTCTGGTCCTCCTGTTTTATGGTGACACGTTCTCTGGGACACGCGGATGAGTTCAACATCCAAAGTGATCCCGGAGGGAGCAGGTTGAAGATCAAAGAGGGAGCACTGCGCTGCTGCATGTGTACTCTTTAAAGAAAACATGCTGGATTTCAGCACATGGTTAATGAAGCTGGAGGTACCCTGATCTCCTGTTACAGATACAGTGAGGAGACACAGCCTCCTTGCATGGGGACGGGAAAATAACCATAAATTTAGCAAGCACACACTGTACCAGGGCAGTGGAGCTAAGCCTGTGATGTGCCTTCATTTTGCTTAACCCTGTTACCCATCCCAACCCTGACTCACAAGCTTTTCATCAAAAGAGATCCTTATCTTTTTTCCTCCTTTTCCAAAACTGTGTGAATGGCTGAGACGGACTCTTTGAAGTCACTGGGGGCTGCAAACTGCTCTGTGCTTTGGAAACTCAGACTGTGAATTTAGGCACCTCCTTTTTAAAGACGTATATCTATAAATTTAACAGTGCTTCAGCTTCACTATCTACAACAGGTCAAGTAATTCCTGCTTCCTCCAGGATCAGAAATCGGGAGTGGGGCAGAAATGCCCTTATTTAACTTAATGTGGATGGGTACAAGGTATGCCTAACTGAGGCATTATCTTTCAGAATATAATAAGGTATGAAATCCTTTTAATCAATGTTTTAATGTACCCTCTATGAGACAATTAGTGGTTAATTTGATAGCACGGCACCGAATACACACGGAAAGGTTCTCCTGTGTGATTGTGTTAGGTGACCTTTTGTCTAAGGATTCCCTTGTCTGCCTTTCTCCATGTTTCTTTGTGGTTTCTCTCATTTCTTTTGGGGTTTCCTTATTAATTTCATCCTACTGCTCCTTTTTCATCCCTTTCCCCCTGGGGCAGAGGAGAAGCAGCAGCAGAGGAGGAGGAGAGGGACGCGTGTGACACCAGCTTTTCCCCAGTCAGCCCTGCAGTATCACTCCATACCAGGAAGCACAGGACTTTCCCAGGACTGGTTCTCATTGCTGGAGGAGGAAAGGCAGTGTCTGAAGAGGCAGAGTCTGAGCCAGGAGAGATCAGGCTGTTACCCAACCACGGTCCTGACGTAAGGGCTGGGCTGAGAGCACCCCTAGGTGTGGTTGTGAAACTGGCAATAAAATTTGTTTCTGAGCTCTCTTCGTGGGTGTTGGAGATCACACAGGGAACTGATGGAAACCAGGAATGAAAGGAGAACCTCTGGCATTGCCTCGGCTTCTTTTTAGTGTCGTTTCCCAAGAAGCTGTGACTCCACTGTGATTCTACTGTGACACTGGAATAGGAGCTTTTACAGTTCTAAGAACACTTCAGGCTCTGGAAAAAGTGTTGGATGGGGCTGGGCTAAGCCATCACTCCTTTGTGCAAGCCTTTGAGGCAGCGCTGGTGTGTTCGAGCTTGGACAACTCAGAATCACTAAAACACGGGGTCCTGCCTTAGCTTCGGAGTGATGGCAGTGCTTTTCTGGAGGGTAACAACAAGGCACCTTCTCCCTCCTGCATCCCTTCTGCTGTTCCAGCCCTGGTTTAGTCACCTGGCTCTGCTGTGCTGTTGTCTCATCAGCTCGGTGCCTGCAGCAAGGGCAATTACTCCAAAGCCATGGCTGGCTGGGTGCTGGCGAGCGCGGCTCTGTCATTATTCCTGCCTGTTAAAAGGGTGAGCGGGGCTGGCTCCTTCCCTTCGTGCCCCTGGCCTGGCTCCCCATGCGCTGCCTCGCCTTGCCCGGCACCAGCTGCAGCGCTGCTGCTGAAGGCTGGGAGCGGGCTCCCGGCAGCGCTCCCCATGCCGGCCCACCTGCACGCCCTGAAGAAGATGCTGGCTCTCTGGGGCGCATCCCAACGGTGCGTAGCCGGCTCCGCGGGATCGGGGGCATGGGTGTGGCACTGCACACCCCACCTGGGCACCCGGGCCTTTTGCTTCCTCACCTGTCTGGAAAACTTCAGCTCCCTTTGGTGACAGTGGAAAGCAATTCACTGGTGCTTGTTTTGTCCGCCTGGTTTGGTGAGGGATGGGGTGCTCGGAGACTCGGTGAGCTGGGACGCTGCACTTTGCTGTCACCTCTCGTTCTGTGTGGTGTTGTTTGCTTGTTCTTTTAGGCATGAACCTGGATGGTGAGCAAAGCTGGATCTGTTGTGCTGACACAACCAGCTGGGCACTGGAGATGGCATTTAGCTGTGAGGCACTGCCAGCCTGCCCCAGCCTGGGCATGCTGCTCTCTGCTGGTTCCTTTGTGCTCTGTGTGGGCTCCATATTGTGAGAATCTGTGTTTCTGATGTTTAGATGATGACAAGCTGATCAGAACAACATCATATCACCTGAGAGCTTAATCACAGGTGGCACTGTGTCACTCAGACAAGTCCTGCCTTCACTCAGTTTGCGTGCTTGTTCACCATCCCTATCAAGTGCATGATACTTGCTCCTTTCCTGCTGGTGTGTTTATGCAGGGGTGGGAGTGAGATTCAGGAGTTAGTTGAAGTACTGAAGACTGCAGAGAGATCTGTTTTCCAGACCCAACACTCAGTTTTTAACCCTTTTGATCCAATTCTAGAAAACAACTTCTTTGCCTTTGCATGGGCGCAGAAACAACCGTGGTGGCACTGATGATTTTCACCCAACAGGAGTTAGGGCCTAATGATACCAGGTGTGGAGCAGCCTTGTTTTATAGCAACAGAGTATCTTACAATTTAATCTTGACCCTATAAAATTACAGGGCACCTTCCTTTTCTGCCAGGGCACTGTGCCTGCCAGTGGCACCATACTTAGCGCAAATTGCTCCGGGGTTTTGGCAGGGTGGACTCTCTCCTTTAGAGCAGATTGGGGGCACGGGCTTGTTTTCAGCCATTAAATGATGCCTCTTTCAGAGCTCTGTTGTCACGTAGTCTTGAATTACTGTGCAGTTTCTGAAAACATCAGTGTTCAAGTGATTACTTTCCTTGCAGTCCAAATATTTGGGAATTAAGATACACCTGGCTTGGCTTTTCAAAAGTACTTACTATCCATGACAATCCCAAGGAAATTATCTTGAGCTGCAGTTTAGACATACTTATATCGAGGCATTTTTAGTTAGATGTCTAAGATTTTAGTTTTTACCTGTTTTACCCAACTCTAGGTTATGTCGTTCTCTACCACTTAGAGTCAAGTGTTTCTCTTTTGCTATTTGCTCAGTAAGTGTTAAGTGCAAATTCCTCGACTTGGCCTCTTCCAATGTAAATAAACCAGAATTTGTTTTAGGGATGGAAGGTAACAAGGGTTTAATTGACGTCAGCGCAGGGTGAGCAACATCACGGTATCACAGCATCAGAGTTATGATGTGGAGTGGCTCCCTGGGCTTTTCCCTCTGCCACAGCTGCCGGACCACGAGGCTGGATACCAGGTGGGAAATGGCCAGTTCCAAAAGTGCCGTTGCAAAACTTCTGGAAAAAGTGGATGGAACTGCTGCATGTAAGCAGGGAGAAAGGTTTTTGAGACCAGTTGACTTGCAGGTGGTGACTTGCTTCCTACAGGGAAAGCAAAACTTTATCCAACTGTAAAAAGGGAATGCAGGCACTTAAACGTTTAGTCTGCAGGTTTTGAAAGTTACGAAAATAAAGGTTAGTTTAAGTGTGCCTTTACACACGTGGTAGGTGCAGCTCTCATTGCAGGAAGGCGTTGGTGAGATGTCTCTTAGAGGACTAATGACAGGGCAGAGCAGACAGAGCTGTGGTTGTGTGGAACGGCCCCGTGTCCTCGGAGCAGGCACAGACAGTAACCGCAGCTGTGCCTGACACAGGCTTTACCACCGGCTCCTTCCTGGGTGGTGCAGTTAGGCAACTCACAGGCTGCTAGGGCTTGGGAGAGACTTCAACGAGCTCAGCCTGTTCTGAGATAAGGCTCAGAGATCTTCCTGAGGGATCTCATAGGACAGCAAATGAATTTCATTCATCAGCACCTTGACAGTGTCTCAGACTGAGTTCCTGGCTTGGCGGGAGCGGTGTGTTCCAGTGGTTCTGTGCAGCTCTCAGTGCTAACTGAATGGCATTTGAGGTTCCTTTTTTCGGCTTTTTTGGTTTGCATAGTGGCTACTTGTTAAACAGCATGTGCAAGAAATGGAATTATTCTTCTTACCAACATTTTGAGATAACTACACTTATCCCAAGCGTATTTTAGATCCAAATACATTAAATTTGGGCCGGCCTCAGGCATTTTCTTTCCCAGTTGATCAAATAATATTCTTCCTTTCAGGAAACAAATTCCAGTTGCCTTGAGCTCTTGCCACAGAGGCAGAGTCCATGTATGTGAGGGGCAGTTCCCACATTTTGACAGAACTAGACCAAGATGAGAAGCTTCACACTCCTCATAGCTTTTGAAACATTTTTGTTCATTTTCCCTCACAGTATTCAAAACTTTTATCTCTACTTTTGGGCTATATTTTCTGTGCTCTGGTGACCCTGCCTTCCTCTCCTGGTTTCCTTGAGCTGTGTCAGTAATTCACTGTAAACTACCCCTCACTGCAACAGTGAGACTCGAGTGACAGCGCCTCTCATGAGATGTCAAGCTGCTGCCTGGCACACAGGAATGCAACCAAAACCTCCACTTGTTTCTTAAACCTTTATCAACCCATTAAAGCAGGAGTGAGCACTGACCTAGAAATGCAGCAGCTGCAGCTCTGGCCAAGGCTGAAGAGCCTCTTGGTGACCTACTTTGTCCCAGCCCGGAGCATCCTGCTGCACAAGGCTGAGTCCTTCCCAGGAAACTCATCAGCAAACTCTTCTTGCTGCTGAGGTTCGGGGGAGGCCTCAAATGAAGGGGTTAAACAGCAGGAACCGTGAGGTTCCTTTTTAGGAACCTTCCTGAAGCCCTCCTTTTTTACAACCAGCTGTTAGCCTGACCTTATCTCCGTAGTTACAGTAGGATACCTTGGACATGCACTTAGGAAGCCGTTGAAGGAACTGCCCAAAGTAACCAGCACACACCAGCTTAGAGAACTCTCTCCTATACCTTTATTTTGGTTTAATTACCTTTCTTTGCTTTCCCATTTTGGTTTAATTACCTTTCTTTGCTTTCCCATTTTGGTTTGTGTAGAGCAACAGTGACATCCATTGGCTTATTAGGTGAATCCAAAGTCCTGTACACACGCCATGTGTGTACTCAAGGTGGAGGGCTGGACCAGAGTGTGTCTGAGAGATTATAAAATGCAGAATTCTCTGAATAATTGTTAGCACTGCAGAACCAACCCAGGTAGGAAAAAGTTACAGCAAATTTGCTCCAACTTATTCACTCATGATAATGTCTAAAATTTAAATTTCTACAATAAAAGTCTGTTTTATTTTAAAACTGCATCCTTTCTTGAAGACAAGAGGGCTTAGAAAAAGAAGAAAATTAGTAGAGGTTGTGGGGGAAGAACTAACAACGAGAGGGTTGTAAAACCAGTGAATGAAAGACTGAAAATCTGAAATAGATAGAGGATTCAGTGATGGAAAAAAAAAAAAAAAGAAACGAAACGAAACAAAACAAATCATTCATGTGAGAGGCTGATCTGGAGGATTCTCATTTCATTCCAAAAAACCCGAAAACAGTTCAATTTATTTTTAACCAGGTGAGCGAATCAGTAGATGTTTCCTGCAGGTATTTCATCGAACAGAACCAGCGACTGCAGTAAATTTTTGACCAGCTGTAGTTACAATCCCACTCCAAGGTCCAACGCCTTGACCTGACAGGGAGTCACTGTGAGAAGGAGGATTGAACTCTGAGCCCATTGGCCCATTTTTGTCACCCCACAGCCCAGCGCAGCTCTTGGAGGTTGTGTCTGCAGCCAGGTGCAGCTCGTCCTTGTGACTGGGGCACCTGGGACTTGCAAGAGCTGCACAGGCATTTTCCCTTCCAGCACCACCGGAGACAGAGGAAAAAGGGAGTTACGCTGATTGACGCCGTCTGGTTCGGAGTCTGGTTCATGGCTCTTAAATAGCAATGAAATTGTAAGTGCTGTGCAGAGCAGTCATAACTGAGGGGAGCTACAGGTGCTTTGCAAAAGGTTTTCCATTCCATTCAGCAGCTTTGGATCAGGCGTGATGTCCACAGCACCTAAGAGGGATTTTCCCTTATTTAGATTTTCATTTCCAGTGGGAGAGCCCGTGAAACATTGCCAGCTGATGCTCAGTGTACTGGGGAATTTCAGACTCCCTTTGGATATGTGCACAGCAGAGCAGGGGGGAAGTTCATGAAGAAGCTTCACCTCCTATCCCTCCAGACTCCAGCATGCTGGAAATGCTTTCCAGCTTATGTGATTTATGTGATTTTTATGTGATTTTAGCCCTTAGAGTCTCTCTGGTTTATCTTCAGATCCCATTGCTTAGAATGGCTCACAGCTTGCAAATGTTTCTTCTGGATATTCAGACACCGAAACCTCAGTCCAGCCGGGAGTCTCCCTCTGGAGATCCTTTCTTCTCCCTGCCTGCCTTGGGGACTCCTCTGTGAGGATTTGTCGATGCATTCCTTGCTTTCCCTCCTCCCCGTGAAGTGTTTCCATGCCTCTCCATGGCTGCATGTCTGCAGCTAATGCCAGGGCACTGTTGCTGTGCTTTCATGGACTGAGAGAAGAGCACATAATTTCTTTTTTTCATCTCTCTTAGTCATTCTCTGGCTGATCTCTCTCTTTCTCTCACAGCTGCTTTGCCAGTCAGCTCCACACAGCATTTGGGTTTGCAGGGACTGATCTTCCCAAGCCATTACCAAATGCTGGAATTCCCCTGGGTGTTGACTTTTTGGTGCCTGTTGAGCTCCTTTTCTCATTCCTGCAGTATGTGGTTTCACGGGGAGTGGCTGGCTGTCGGCTCAAGTTCCTTTGACTATCCTGTGTATACATTTTCCATGATCAGAGAGGGAGGCCGGCGGATAAAATCCCGCTGTTTGCGGATAACAACGGATAACATTGCTGTGCTAACAGACATTTGCATGTGAGATATGAAAACAGCCCCATTCATACCCTCCCATGATGGTGCTGAGTCTTACAGCTGCTTTGAAATTTGAGGTGAGCTGTTGCTCGATTGCATGAGGCACTGGCTTTGCCACGGCTTCCCACAGGTGCACTGAGCTCACCTACCCCTGGTCAGCCTGCCAGCAGCAGGAGGATAAGCACAGCCTTACTGCAAAGCTTCCAGCATCCTGGGGGAAGTTATAGGCTGCTCATGTCTGCCTTGTCTGCAGATTTCCAAAGATGGAAGGGAAAATACTGTATTTGCACTCCAGAGCAGGCTTCGCCCTGTTCTTACCCATACGGTAGGGATAATTCAGCAAAACATCACACACATCCAAATTCCTTTTGGTAAGGAATAACCCAAAAAGTGGGCTTCTTTCTGGAGAAAATACTGACATTTCACTGAAAACCAGAATTCCCCCAAAGTGCAGTTGCGTGTCCGAAGACTGCACCGACCAGTTTGTCCCTGCGATGCCAGTGTTCAGTCAGCCTTTCCGGCGAAGACAAACAGGGTTATCTCCTCGAGTGTGCTTGGAGCTGCCATGAAAGGAAGGCTTTCTTCCCCATTTCCGAGAGGAACCAGGGTTGATGCTCTCCTATCACACAGGGACCTTGTTGTGCCTGTTTGTCCCCAGCTAATGACATCTGGTGCTGATTACTGGTGTCACAGTAGCTTCCAGCAGTGCCCACTCTGGTACTTGACTTTCCTTGTGCTGCTACAGTAGACTGCAAAAATGCAGTGGATTTGAGGCAAGCTTTAATTCGGAAAATTCAGCCTGACCTGGGATCCTGCTGGGAGCTACTCTAAGACTTGCCCAGGTATCTGAGGTGGCACGATGTGGCCCATTTCTCTGCCCTGCCTGGGTTATGGTGGGGCCAAGTCCCTGCCTTGGGCTTTTGTGGCTCTGCTGTGGCAAAGGAGAACGGCTCCCAGCATTTCCTTGCTCTCACACGCTGGAGCTGTTTGCACATTTAGAGCAAATAATGCTTTCTTACTGTTTATGTGAAAAGAGGAAGGCGAAATAAATTAAAAAAAAAGGAGAGTGAGAACATGTGAACCTGCTGTTCTCAGATCTCTCCGATAAGGACAGTTCCAAGTGCGTGAGAAGTTTCCTACTCCAAGATTTATTTACTTCTGAAAGAAAAGCCACCTTCATCTCATTATTTTATTTTCAATACCGGTTTTAATTTGGTGAGAAAATATCTTCCCCTTAAAGAACCTATTCTGCCTCATTAACTCCTATAAAAAGCACCCCCCCAAGCTTGAAATGTTAAAAGAAGCATAAATTAAGGCTAAGTTTGTTGTTTGCCGCTTTAATCGACAAACAACCTTCAAAAGGACTCACAAAAGGTTCTGTAAACTAAATTTATTAGTGAGCAGGAAAACAGGCCCTCAGCTGCAGCCTCCTCCCTTTCCCAGCCCCCTGGATTTGGAAGGGGGTGGGTTTTTGGAGTGACTGGTTTTGTTTACAGTGTCTTACTCTCTTGGGCAGGTTGTTGTGGTCCCATGGATCTCTGTCAGACTTTTGTGATGCAGCTGAACTGAAGTGACTTGGGACAGTCTGTTAATTAGGTCTTCAAAGCCTTCTCCCTTTTTTCTTTGCTGTACAAATGTCCTTTTTTCCTCTTCTTTTCCCTAAATCTTTTTGTCAGTAGCTCAGAAGGAAAGAGGGTTTTTTCACTGCCAGAGAAAACTGTCGTTCTCTCTGCCTTCCTTTCACCTCTCCGGGATTCTGGAGGAAAAGTGGATTCACATCTGTTTTCTGCACTTTTCCTCTCCTTGCAATGTTTAAGAAGCCTTCCACGATTTCCTCTTTATGCTGTCATCATGATGTATTTCTCTCTTAGAGATATCTCCACGTACAGAGTGGTGCTCACAGTGACTGCGGTACCAAGAACCAAGGGAAAACTTTGGGACATAGTCTAGAAAGTTTCAGTGCAGAGGACAGGATGGTTGAATAAAAACATTAGGAATTAACTTCCCTGAGTTGGCACATGTGAATATGTGATTTCTTTCCAAATTCCCCTTAGAATTTCTTCATAACAGTGAACTTCCTTAGAAACCTCTTGCATCCAGACTCAGTTCAATCTTAAACTGATTTTTCACTGCGTTTATTTGGGTGAAGTCTTCATGAGGAAATTTAATAATGGGCTTTATTCATTGCTGCAGGATTTGGACTTCCTCACTTGTTAATTTTTTTCATAGCTATCTTAAGTTCAGTCTGAGATATGCTGTGTAAGAGAGAGCCAATAAAAATCCTTTTTGTTCACTGGAAAAAAAGGCCTTGACCCATTAGAGAGCGATTTGATATTTATCTGAACACCTCCTCACCTTCCAGGAGTTAATTTGACTTGGAGATAAGCCAAGACAGGGAGTTTCTCTAAACTTCCCCCAGCTTTACAGGCTTGGATTCCAAGGGTCCTGGCTCTGAACAACTCACGGTTCAGGTTTTCCAAACCAAAAGGCGACTGGGCACGTTTTGGAAAACTGGAGCCTCCCTGGGAGTTCTGTTCCCCCCTGATTGATGACCCTGGCTCCAGCCTCTCCGTGCTCTCACTCTTCACGGTCTGTGGGTAGGTCAGCGCTGCGAACACTCCTCAAAGGAAACCATCCTTCTTCGAGGCAGCCCATGGCTTATCTCAAAACCCAATTTCCTCTGTCCATCCCACGCCTTCCCTTCCTCCCCCAGCAGACATGATGAGGGTCTTGCATTTCACACCAGCTGCCTGAGCAAATGCAGGATGGGCCCCACTGTGCTGCAGCCTGGCATCTGCAGTGCCCAGTGAGCCAGGGGCACAAGGAACAGCCACAGGACAGGTTCCTTTGGGGCTGTTTCACGTTGTCTTTTCGTCCTTCAAATAAGAGCTTTTCTCCATCTCTGTAAACTAGCCATATCCCAGCCCTGTGTCCAGCAGCTCATGTTGCCGGAAACGAGAGGCTGGGAAAACAAGGAAATATGGGATGAGGGGGAGCACAGGGATCCAGGGCCACTCTTCCAGAGCCATCACTATGGGCATGTGATGCCCGCATAGCTTTATTTAAACAGGAGGAGGGAAGCTTCCTTGGTTATCCCATGTCCCCGGGAGCACACTGTTCACTGGGCATGGCAGTACCGGGTATCCAGCTGCCAGGGAGCTGGGCAGGTGGAGAACAGGAACACTGGAGGGGTTTATGTGGTGACTAGAAAAAAGCAAAAGAGAAAAGACTCCTGGATGAATGCCTGAGTCCTTTGGTTCCCCACAGCAGAGATATTCCTGTCATCTCTGGGAAGAGATGGGATGTGGATGTGCGTAGTCCTAAGGCGTCTTCATCTCCTCCCAAAGGCAAACAAAGGCCATGCCCATCATGGTGGTGTGTACAGAGTTTTTAGGCTCTCTGTCCCTGCTCCAGCCCAGCTAGCAGGCTCTGGAGCTGATGGCAGCAGTGTGTACCCTGCCTGTTCGCTGTGACGTGGGAGCTGAAGTGAAACTACCTGCTTGCTTTCGATCCCGGTGGGAAAGGGCAGGGAGGTGGGCAAGGGCTTCACTGGACCTTCCAGACACCAGCTCATATCTGTCTCTGCCGTAGTTCACTCCACTTACAATGCAACTTGCTGCAGATGGGAGACACAGGTCAGCAATCCATCTGGGCACTGCAGGGTCCAGCTCTGATTTTTTCAGATTTTCTGTAAGTCAAAGGACAACCATTTTCAAAGCAGTGAGAACACCAGCAGGACAGAGGAAAACTTACTAAGACCCATGGTTGTTGAGGGAGATTATATGACCTCTGCTCTTGTGCTTAAATAGGATTAAACTGCCATCGGAAGCAAACACCAAGTAAGAAACCAAAATCCGGCGAAAAATATTAAAAACAGCCCTCTGAGTCCTCCCCCTGGTTCTTACCCCTTGCAGGATATGATATTTGATACTGGTGTCACAAGAGTCACTCAGTGGAGAAATCCTGCTTTGTTACAGACATTCTTTCATTTTTTTGTCTGGAAGGGCTTTTCTTTCCAGAATAAGCACTGAAGGGCACGTAGGCTGGTCCTGCTGGAAAAAGTTCTGGAGGTAGTTCAGTGGGAGCTGAGCTGTGCTGTCCCATACAGGACATGCCGTCCGGGGCTGCTCCAGCTGAACAGGGAACAAACACTTTTCCGTTGAAGCAGGATCAGGAGGGAATTGCACAAAAGCCAAGGTGTGACTGGGATGGGTTTAGCTGTGCAGGGCCAGTGAGGCATTCTAGCCAGGACACTGGCACGAGGTGAGCTGTGGACACTGAGCACCTCCGAGACGTGGCTGCCATCAGCCAGAGCTCCCTGCAGCACCTCAGCTCTGCGGTGTGGGTGTCTGGACCCACGCCGGATCAGTCTGGAAGGGAAGCTGTGCTCGCTGCTCCATGGCAGCACGGATGGAAGTTGTGCGGAAGGTTGCGTTTTGTCAGCAGTGTGTGCTTGTTGCGATCCCTCCCAGTGAATTCCCACTTGGATTAGCTGCCTGTCATCTGCCTCAGGGCGAGTCCCTGTGCTATCATAAGTGCTACTGTGCTTCAGTAAATAGTCCAAGGCTGTGGGGGGCCTCAGGTTTATGCTGCGGGTGGTAATGTTTTTGTTGTTGTTTTTATCACGGAAGGACAAACGTTCATGGGTTTTTATGATCGCATCCCAAACCCGGACTGTTTCGTTGCCTGGTAACGTCTGTGACCCTGTTTGCCACTCGGTATCTTGCCAAATGGCTGGCCAAGATGCAAAGTACACTTAAAGTGTTTAAAATATCAATAAAAGCATCTGGAATCATTTCTCGGAGTAAATTTTCCTGGGTCCGTCTGGGTCCTAATGGAATGATCCTGAGCAGGTGACATACACTGCACGTGCCAGTGTGGGAATAGACAGTGTTCCATGTAGCTTTCTAGTCAGAGAGAGGAGAAATCACACCACTGGGAGAGGTGATGGCAAAAGCCATGCCTCCAAAGGGTGGCATCTGCACAGAGGAGCTCTGCTGGCAGCAGGGTCACCCTGGCTGGTGGCTACAGACGTCGGCTGTTGAGCTGGGTGATGCGTGTGTTTGGCTTGGATCAGAAAGAGCCTCTTGCCGTGAAAGGGGTTAGGAAGGCAGGCACCAGCTGAGGCGTTACCAGGCTGTTTAATCCTGCTTCCCAAACCTGCCCTTTTGTGTCACAAGACAGTGATCTAGAGCTGTTGAAATTATTAACCCATCCTGATGACGCATCCCCTTAGGCACGTGCACGGGAGGGGTATGTTGTTGTCTCTGGTGGAAATCTGGCTGTGAGAGCTCAAAGCCATCACAAGACAGGTGTGTGACAGCACCCCAGGTTTTACACAGACAAAATATTCTCCCTAGGAAGCGCAAATGAAAAAAATGTGGGAAATGGCACTTAATCTGCTGAGAGAGGTGCCACCTCATGATGGGTTTCATCATCAGCACTCAGACGTAATGCTCACTGCCTTTGCAGTCTCACCTCAGGTGTTTTTTCTGCATCTCCCGCGCTGGTTTATCACTATGATTTCTGCAGCTGATGAAGTATTAAACATTTCAGGCTGCTGATTATGAGTTTCCGGATAGGGAGAGAGACGTCAGCGTGAAAAGTAGCATAATTTCACCTGATACAGATGCACCCATTCAATATTTTAGTTAAAATGAGACCAACAGGAACCATTTTAAGCTAAGATGGACAAAGTTATTTATAAACAGAAATAAAATTATCCATGTAACATGTAGTTATAGCTTAATGGTGGGTGAATAAATGGCTTCAGCGAAGCCAGTGCCTCTTGCGAAGAGCATGTTGGGAGTGGGATTCTTTCCTGCTCAGATTAAGATCCCATCCCTTTTCCGCACTCTATAAAATATCGGTCTCTTTCTGTATAAAATAAGGATATTTTTGGGTGATGTTTGGATATTCCTGGATAAAAGATCCATTATGGGCCAGGTACTCACATTGTGAAGAACAATTTTCCAGCATCTCCTTCAGTCATCTCTTTGGGTTCAAAAGGTACTTTCTTTACTTCACATTCCCCCACTTGCCATCTTCCTTCTGCACGGCTCTCTGGTGCTGCCAGCAGCTTGCAGAGGACTTTGAGTTCAGGGGTTGTTAAAGGAGAAGGCGCTGTATTCGCATCCACGTGCAAATCCAAAAAACGGGTGAACATGGAGCCGCCCCTTCAGAGGAAACAGCTACCAGATAAAAAACCGTGAGTCTTAAAGGAGGGTACAGAGCAGAAAGGGAGAGGCAGGTGTTTGGCATCAAAAGGGCAGCAAGGAGGATGGCAAGTGGCAGGGTGGGAAAGCAGAAATCGATTTCATTTCACCTGCAAAATCTGTCACCACTGGGAACGGGAAAATGAAACCCTGCAGTCTTCAGCAAGGAATACTTCCACACCACCGGATCTGGCCACTTTAATTCCTAGGTACAAACCAGCTCGGCTCTGTAATAGCACCGTGCTTGTTTCATGCCAGCCGAAAGCAGGGCATTAGAAGTACGAATTCTTACTTGAAACTTGAACTCCTTCCCCTGTAACACAAATCATTGTGCGGCATGAAGGGTTTTCTTTATTTTTTCACAGCAATACGAGAAATGGAAATGGTTTATTTATCTTGTCTCTGCCTTTCATCTTCCTTTGTGAGACACAACAGGTCAGGTTCACGTAGTTTTAAAATTAATTTAATGTATCTCATTTGCCGGTTAAATGTCCTGTATGAAACGAACCTAGCAGGTGACAGCAGACGCTGTTAAAGCCACCGCACCAGTAACGTGGCTTTGCTGTGCCCGTGACACCCGCTCCCGAGGCAGGACCTCAGCGGGATCAGCGGGCAGTCGGAAGCCTCTGATTTATGGGAAGGTGCGACTGGACTTTTAAAGGGACAGGGGAAGAACTGCAGGGCTTTGGATGGAGCCCAGTTCTCTGAGGTCTGCGCCCGGCCGGGAGCTCAGGCGGAGTTTGCGCTGGTGGCGCGGGGATGGAGATGCGGTGGCCGGGCTGTGGCGGGATGGAGGAGCTTGCAGGGGGCTNGCGCGGGCAGCGGGAGTGCGCGGGAAGCGGGAATGCGCGGCGAACGGGGATGTGCGGGAGCGAGGGATGCGCGGGAAGCGGGGATGCGCGGGGAGTGGGGTGCTGGTGGTGGCGGCGTGGACGAGACCCGGCGTGCGGGGGCTGCCCGGGGTGAGGGGCAGGCGCGCTCCTTCTCCAAGGGCCGGGCAAAGGCGGGCTAACAAAAGGCGGCGGCCCCGCAGCCCGGCCGGCACCGGCGGAGTCTCCCGGAGAAGGGCGCCCGCCCCCGCCCCTTCCAACTGCTGTTTTCTTGTTCGGTGTTTTCGGGGCCTCTGGATGCTGGGAGGAAGCAGTCGGGGAGGGAAGGAGTGTAGGATCAGACTCCGCCGTGCCTCGCTCCCTCCGTCCGGATGTGAAACTCGTTACTCGGAGGGGTTCTCCAGGTGGGAGTTTCACGCCGTCGTTGTGCTGTGATTGCACGGACACGTCCGGGACTGCATCATCCACTGTCCGGCTGCAGCTGGGCAAGAGCTGCGGGGCTTGAGGGTCCCTTTACTGCTCTTTCTCTAGAGGCGATTGCCGGGCGTCAGAGCAGCGGGAGGTTTCGTGTGCACTCTCTGTGTTACATGTTTTAGTAAGCAGTGTAGTGTTCCTGCAGGGCGTTCTGCTGGCAGGCACCTTGCAACGAGATACTGGGACAGAAGCTGAGAAGTTTTATCACTTGGTTGGAATGACCCATAGACTCCTTAAAATGGCTGAGAAGATAATTACATTCAAATGTAACATTATCAGGCAGCATTTTTCTTTGTAAATTTAGGAGGAATGTGACCCACAGACCTCATTTGCCTTCACTCCAGCTTTCTCCCCTACTTCTTATGCCCACGAGGTCCAAAGGTCTGCTTTTCTCATTCCCTGCTGTAATGACTTTTAAACTCTGGTCTCTGTATGTTCTTCTGCCTCAAAAATCCAGCCTTAAATTTAGGTGACGTTAGGTGCCACCAGCGGCACCCGTTGAAACCTGTGCGTTTTTCATCTCCAGTCTGAGCCCTCTTTAGCCCAGTCAGCAGAGGGGTGAAGCTCAGCAGCCTGCTGTGTTTCCTCAGCTGTGGGGCCCTGACTCTGGTCCTGCAAGGTACTTGTCCAGATTTTCCTCGATGCCAGCAGAAACAACAGTAAGGAGAAATCAATGCCCTAAGACTCCTTTGACTAAAGAGAGGTGAAGTCCAGGCCTTCCTTCAACTGGGAGAGGGAGGGGTGCTCTGCAGATCCATAATATGGGGATTTAGGGGATTGAGAGCTTGTTGGCCCATATTAAATGGTGCTTGGCACCTCTGGTTCTTAAATCGAAGAGGGAAGTTCAGTTTGACTGAAATCAGGATTACTGTAAATTTTAAGGGAAAGTTCATTTAATAATCAGAGGCTTATCTTCCAGAGGTCAGCAGGCCAGAAGTTTAACTATAAAACATTGCTCAAAAGGCAATAACGACATAGAAGGCCAGCTGCAGCCTACTTGGCATTGCTCTGCAGAGAGGGCTGCTGCTGTGGCACGTGGGAGCCCTGCCTCTGGGAGACAGTCAAGCTGTGGTCCTGCAGCAGCCAGGGGCCTCCACAAATGCCCCTGTGTTCAGTAGGCCTGAACAGATTTTTTATGAGAATAAAAGCAGAGTGATGTAGAGCCCTTCTCCCTCTATAGAGTATCCTAGCTCTTGGCAGCAATGGGAGAAAAGCTGGGCTCCAGTAGGAGGATGCAGCTGGCATCGGTGAGCAGATGGACTCGGGAAGGCTGCTGAGGGAACAGCAGTGATGGGGAAAACATCCTTCCTGCATTTGTTTAGTTAGGGTGGACTCTGCTTCAATGGTCAGGCCTCTGGGTTAGCAATCATCCTTCACTTGGTGTTTGCAGAGCAGCTGGCACGGTGGGGCCTGGTCCCTCCTATCCCTGGGCTTCTTCACCCCAGCAGCAGTGTAAGTAAATAAATCAGGAGGATATGACATCAAACAGGGTGTTTTATCATGCCCCGCGTGATTCGCACTTGGCTAACATTTGTTCAGGCCCAGAGTGACTGTGGCTGGCTCTGGCAAGCTGGTGGACTTTAATGGATACGAGAGTAGAGAATGGCTCATGGTCAGCAGGATCAGGCTGTAGCCACACTACTCAGAGAGTATCAGGTGCTCAAGTCACTGGGAAAGAAAACCTGCGTGTTTGAAACCATGATTTAGGGGGTTGTTCCCAAGTTTAACTGGAATGAAAAGCTTGGCTACCCTTGATGTTCTCCATTGCTGCGTGCTTGCCTCTGTTCAGATGAGAGCCACTTCTCTAATCCTTTACATTCAAGTTGCACCAGGGCTCAAATTAGTGGCAACATCCTCTGGGTTTAAAGAAGCATGAGGAATTTCAGTCATCAGTTGTTCGCAAGAGAAGGGGATTGGGTGGGGTTTTGATGTAGCAGTAACTGTTGTATTGGCTCAGTTCTAGAGGCTGGGATCAGAAGGGTAAATTTATGCCTTTGAAAGAGGAATCTGATGGAAATGAAACCAGCCCACTTCACCCTGATTAGATTTCATCATGTTGTGCCTTCAAAATGCCTTCAGCATCCTGGCAACAAGGGCAGAGATTTGAGAAACATGCAAAAGTTAAAAGAACACGGTTCCTATGGATTATCAGCGCGTCTGTTATTTAAAAAAAAAATCTCATCTTTACTATTCTTTCAGCAACTCAAAACGGTGTTGAAGAAAAGTGCTCAGGGAGACAATAAAAATAGCCAGGCCAAGAGCTCTCCAGCAGCGACCTGATCCCGTCTCGTGTGCTGCGAAGGGCACAGATTCCTTTGCAGTTACAAACGGGCTCCGGGCTGGAGACAGACTCCATTTCAGCCTAATTTAAGCAAAGTACGTGATGATAACTGGTGGTCAGTACAGTTATAGTGGGGACAGGGCCCCCGTGCACGATGGCTGCATCCTCGTCATGCTATGGCAGCTTAAATTTCCCTGGATAGATGGGAGCAAATATGTGCTATAGTAAGGCGTAGCTCTAAAAGCTCAGCTACAGCCTTGATGGAAATATCAAGCCTGGAGTGTGTTTGTCTTAATACTGTGATTTCCCATCCAGGCTAGGGAGAAGTAAATGGCATATACCACCCCCCAGGGGCAGGAATGATCTGCAAGGAGAAGGAGAAGCTGAGATATTTGAAGTGACTCTTGCAGGCAAGGAGTTTGCCTTGTGAAATCATGGTTTGATTTGTTTGTCTTCCTGTGCAGACATTGTTTGCCTGGGAGCCCCGTCACTCCATGCTAGGTAGAGTGTTTAATTCCCTGCAGGCCAGACCTCCGGACCTGCTCTGTGCTGGGAAGGGAGTGGTTAAGCCTGACCAGAGAGAGTTGTGTGTTGAGAGGTGGATTGAAAGGAAAAGGTTTTATGGGGCCCGGTGACACTGTTGTGAAGGATGCCAAACCTCCAGGCTGGAAACTGGGGGCTATCGCTGTTGAAGCAAAAAGGGAGCTTAGTTTCTAAGTGGCTACTGAGTTTACTACCTTGTTTCTGTCGAGGGGTTTGCAGGGGTGATGCTGATGAATGTCACGTCCTTCCACCAAGTCTGTCTATTCCCTTCCTCTTCCATCTCACCAGGCTCAGTCTGACACCGTTTATTAGGCCAGTTGTCCCTGATTTGTGAGGAATAAATATTGACACATATGGCTGCTTAATAGGATTTGGGTTTGCTGCTTGCTCTCCGAACGAGTTTGGCACTTGTGACTCAATTTGTGTTCAGGACTGGCTCCACCAAGGCTTCATTTTGAGAGGAGTGTTGGTAATGACGATGGTCACAGCGTGTTCTGCATACGAGGAGAGGCTGGGAGTGAGAGCATGAATTGCTCCCCTTTTTCCTGTTGACATGCAGAGATTTCCAGGCTGTGACTCCAAATCACTGCAAGTCCCTAGCGAAGGTGTGGCTTCCTTTGAGAGGGTGCTCATGTTCCCACTGGGGAGGAAGAGTTTTTGATGTCTCGTTAACCTATAACTGCTGTGAAGGCCTCAGGTCGGACTGCCACTTGGCAGTGCTGTGGGTGCTCCTCTCATCCATGCTTCCTTAATGTGCTTGGGGGCAGCTGCTCCAAGGAAAAGCAGCTCGTGCTTAGAGTGTTTTGGGTGGATTTTTAAGATGTGTCTGAAGCGAGGAAAGTCCCATTAAAAGCTGATAGGCATTTAGGCTAAGTGGGGTTTTCTGGGTTTCCCAAGATCTGTGAAAGGTTGTGCATCTACAGAGCAGCACCTTCATGTTCCTGGAAACCCAGGAGGATCTGAGACTTTTCCCTTGGAAGTCAAAGCCAGGTGCTAAGGTGTGGTGGAATTCCTCTCAACTCTTCCTGGGGGTGCTTCACCTCAGTGGTACTGGAGGGCAGCATCACTGGGGAAGTCCCTGACCTCATCCAGGTGAGCTTCCCACAGCCTCTGCAGGTGCTAATCCAGCCC
The DNA here is from genome assembly GCA_013397755.1 of Cnemophilus loriae. Lineage (NCBI taxonomy): Eukaryota > Metazoa > Chordata > Aves > Passeriformes > Corvidae > Cnemophilus > Cnemophilus loriae. The sequence goes on along the minus strand of VZTF01009178.1, from coordinate 318,127 downwards.
AGCAGTGCTTGCAGAGAACATCCCAAGACTCAGCTTCAGCTCTTGCTTCAAGCCCAAGGAATGATTTGGGTCTGGACTCAGGATCATCAGACCAAAATGCAGTAGACAGAGTGATGAGGAAGAGTTTTCCTGCTGGCAGGGCGCATGGAAGAGGTCCCACACCCAGGGCTGTGTACAGCAGAGATGCTTCTGGTATCTCCTCAGCAGGAGAACGGCAGATGATTCCTAATGCTCCTAAAATGGCTCCCTGCTGGGGGGGAGTGGAGTCAGGACGGCCAATTGCCCCTTTGGGGTGGTTTGTGTGAGAGCGATGGGGATGCACGGAGGTGTAGGACCAGGCAAGAGCAGCCAAGGGTTCCTCTCTCATCTCATGTTCCTTGTCATGGTTGCAGCCCTCATCCTTTTCCAAGCTCATCTCTGCCAGACTGGAGGATGCTAAAAATATTTTGAATGACAAACAGGTATTTATTAGCTTGGCAGCCAGCATTTCTGCCATTTGCCTTGGGCTCTCTCATTGAGCTGGCCAAGTCCTCATCTCCTTACTCAATCTATCATCACTTCTTACTTGGGCAAATCTCCTGCTGAAATCCCCGGGAAGTAAATGGAATGCTGTGTTGAGTAAGGTGTTTGGGAATTTGTAGAGGAAGAGGTTGGCATCTGGGATGGAGAAGCAGCTCATAAACAGTAGCTCGTAGTCTGGGGATTAGACATTGCTACACCTGTAAAGATGATTTAGACCTGTACACTCCACCCCTCAAGTTACTGCAATTAAAATCTGGAATACCAGGAAGCACTGCAAATAATCAGGTTAGAGAGAGCTGAGAGGACAGCTCAGCTGCCGACTTGAGTTCTTGGTGCTGAGTGTCCACCGTGCCTGTGACAAATGTGAGTATGAGGCTTTCTTCTGCCCCCTCTGAAGAGGTGCTCTGGTTGTCACTCCATTAGTACAAATCACTGAGACCAGTTTTCAGAAAGCAGCTGAGGCACTGTTGCAGCGCTTTGGTAACATCCGTATTTCCACAGGAGAGCTGCTAGGCTAAAATTTCAGGGTGTGTTCCTTGAAGTGCAAGGTGTCACCACTGCAGACAAGGAAGAGAGATCCAGCTGTGCTGGCGGAAGAGATTAATCCGCCACTTGCTCATAGTGCCAGAGACCTCATCCATCTGCCACTGGAACAGTTCCTGTAAGCACTCCCTTAATCTTTAGCTTTAAACCATTTAAATTGTTGGTCTGAACTGACCTAGTTTGGTTAGTATGGAACATAGTAGGAGCTGCACCAGCAGATCCAGCCTGGTCCCAGCTCCAAGCTGCTGGTGGAAAAGTTTCACCGGGAGGGCTGGGCTTGCCTTTTAGGTCTCAGATCTGCACCCCATGGCTGTGTCCCAGGTGGGACACGTCTTGTCTGACATTCAGACCAACCCCTAGGATGGCCCTTTCGTAGCTGGAAAACATCACTGTTCTGAAGGGTGAGTGTAAAAAGTAATTGTGGGGAAATATCTTCTGCTTATTCCATCTCTTGCTGTGAACAAAACTATTCTTTCAGCATGGTGGGCTTGTAGGCTTTTCCTATGCAATTGTTTTAATTCCCAAATCCTAAAATGGAAACTAATCCTTATGTTATCTGAGTATGACTTTTCCTTCCTCCTTGTGGCTGCTTTTCTTTGTAGGAGCTGCGGTTCCATTTTATGTTTCATTTACAGTTGTCCTTTAGAGCCGGCTTGTGCTTTGGTGTGTGTAATGTAAGAGAGGTTAAATGTTACCATTTATACAGAAGGACTTCAGAGCCACACGATTCAGTGTGGGGATACCCCCGAAGCTGTCAGGATGCTGATTTACGTGTGTGTGGTGGCCGTGGTCTTTCCAGGGACAGGTGTATTAGGGACCCTCCTGCTTGCCTGAGCACTGCCATGCATCATCTTCATCTCAGGCACCTCTGCCCGACAGATCCGATGCACCACAGAGAGAGCTGATCCCAGTCTTTTATGGCTAGGTCTGAAAGGATTATTCCTCACAGCCTCCTCGTCCTGAACAGCCCATGAGGAGAGAGGGGGTGTTCTGATTCCCCAAGCTGATCCCACAGGGGCCCCAAAGGCATCTCTGAAAAACCTCAAGAGGTGCTTGGTAATGGTCAAGAGCAAGTCTGTTGGATAGTCCTGTTAGTTGTGGGGTAGAAAAGAATGAAAATGTCATTTCTCTGTGGTTTTACTCCTGTCTTGACACAATAAGTAGGTAGATCTGTTGTCTGAGAGGGTTAAAACTCTCTGAGCACAAGGTGCAGGAAAGCATTTTGCTTGCAGGTAGAGTTGGAGTGCAGGATGGATCACACTTTTTTGACAGAGCAGGACAGTTGTCACGTGTCAGTTGTCTCCTCCTGAGAAGGTGAGATCTCCCCTGAGCAGGCAAAGTGTTGCTTGAGTCAGTACTGATTTAGAGTCCTTTGCTTCCATTGAACTTCATCCCAAATTAGAACTTTAGACAATTAAGCCACAGTCCTAGTAAGATTTGGGCCAGAGCTGCACAGAGCACATTTTGGGAACAGGCTCTCTGGGTGGTACTGGGGCACAAACAGCAAGCTGTACTAGAATATAACCGTAAACCTCTATTACAAAAAGCCAGAAATTCTCTAGGGATAAAAGCTAAATCCTGAGCCGTACAGGTTCTTCCTTCCAGCCAGAATCCAGGTCGTTTTGGCAGGGCCATGCAGGGAACTGTGTGCTCTGACACCGCCTGGGCACCACAAGAAAGGACTGTGGGCTGCGGGGCTGCGTGCCCAGCTGCCTCCGAGGGCCAACTGCTCATGCAAAGCAGGGAAGGCCCCCAATTCAGAGAGCGTGGATTTAGGGTGCCTTTAAAAGGGTGGCAGTCTCCGGGTCGAGGTCTGGGTGCAGTGGAATGCTTATTGTCGAATCTAAAGACCAAAGGGAACGCTGCATATTGTGGGCCCAAATGCAGCTGGCACGAACCAAAAATGTGCATGTGAGTGCCTTTCTAAGTACCCAGTAATCCTCCAGGGCAAAACGGGGATTAGGGCTCTCTCCCAGACAAAGAGGGAGTTCATTTTCTCAAAGATCCCTTGGCCAATGAAGTGAGGAACCCAAATGAATGCCAGGGCTCCTTTCAGCTCTCTGCTTGCAAACAGGTATGGCGCCGGAGCAGCTGGTTTGTGTGGGGCTATGCAAACACAGCACGGCCAGACTGTGGGATTGAGGTCAGGTCAACTAAAACCCATCCAATCCCAGAGAAAAGGGGAAGCCAGAAAAATGCTGGACAAGTAGGACTAGACAGCGTTGCACAGGGAAAACGTGGTCTCCTTTCTCCAGATTTTTTCTCGGTGGACCTGAAGGTCAGCGCTCATTGAGGTTGTTTAAGTTGGAGTCGCCTGAGTGAGGAGCCCTCCAAGAAGGAAAGCTGTGAATCTGGATTAATTCCAGGTGACTTCTCAGCCTCTGTTGCTTTGCCCTGAAATTCCGCGTGCTCAGAATCGCCACATAGGAGCCATTAGACTGAATGTGATGGGTGCCTGAATGGGGGGATGTATCCATGTAAAATTCACCATCCCGTGATTTCTTTAATTTGCCTTCAAGCGATGGCCTGTGCAGGTAGAAGAGCACAAGCCCCTCTGCACCGTTCCTGGAAAAATTATTCTTTTCCCTTTCGGTGATTGGCTTACGGCAAAAAGATCAGCTCTAGTAATCCTGTCTTGTCAGAGTGGATGTGCCTGTGATGAGTATGAAAATGTGCATTAAGTAGTCCTGTTTCTTAAAAGCAGCAGCCAGCAGCACGGTGAATGGGTTTGGGTTGCGTGGGGCTTTTTTCCCCTGAGCTTTACTGACCCGTCTGAGTCCTAGACATGGATATTATTGTTTCTACTTGAGACTTGGATCTTGCTGCAGATCTCTGGGAAGAATGCCTAATTCAGTCCCAAGATTCATGTGCTCAACGAGCCTTATTGAGATTTCAAACTCTGTCTTGCTCTGCTTAGGATGACAATGTACTTCCAGGAGTTACACAGGTGGAGCCTATTGTGTTTTGGATTCATGAACCAGCCTTGAATTTCTCATGTGCCTTATTAAGACTGTGGAGTTAAACCTGGCTGTTTCCCGTCTCAGGTGAATGTCCTAAGTCACAAGCGAGAGGTTTTACCCAGGAACTGAGACATTTTCCGGCAAAAGTTTTAGAGGTTATTAGTGTGAGAGGTTTCAGTGCAATTTATGAATTTTTTTCATGAAAAAGTTGTTTTGTCCGCGTGTTGCTGGCTGGTCTTGGCTCTTGGTGTGGCTCGGGGGTCCCGTGAGCACACAGTAACAAACCTGTGCAGGCCTTGCTGCTACCAGGAGAGCACCTGGGCCTTTGTGCTCTGACACATGGGGCACTTCCAGTGCAGCTAAAGGAGATTCTGGGAGCGTGACAGAGATGTGGATTAGGGGCTATTTCTGGACCAGCCACAGGAGGTAACAAAATAAGAAATACGTAAGCAATCCAGTCTTTTCACTTGAGGCGGAGCGGGAGGATCTGCCAAGCAGGATGGCCACAGGCAAGGTTGGTGCCTGGGATGAGTGTGGTCTCTCCCTCTCTCTGCATCCCTCTCCCTGACGGCATGGAGGAGACAGGAGGGCTTGCTCTTTGCCAGGAGATGGGAGACTGCCATGGAGGTGGCGTTCGCATTCCCAAGGAGATGTAATTGCGGCTCATCAGCTGCTGGGAGCTTGCCTGCAGGATGAGGATAGCCAGAGGTGAAGCTGCCCGGCTCTCCTTATGTCACTGGGCTGAGCTGGGGATCTCAGGCTGCCCGGTGACATTGTGTAACGTGGGGTGCTGTGAGGATAAACCGGCAGCTTTAACTCCTCTGGCTCCTCCTGCCTGCTGGAGCCCAGTTCGGCTTCATTGCTGCTTCTCTGTATTTTTGTGTCTGTGATGTGCTGTTGGCTGTTTCTGTAGTGGGGGGGGTTTCTTCTTAGGTTGTGATTTAAGACAAAGGGAAATATACCAGGAAATGCCTACAAATAGCTGTAGAAGTTGGAAAAAGAGTTCCTTGCTTTAATCTCGGTTTCAGAAGCATCATTTTGTGAGCACCTATTTTTCTAGGATAGCTTTTAATTCTGACATTGGTTACAAATACTCCTGTTGATCCCAAATGATTTAAAAATGATAATTTAATCTCCATCTTCTCTTCTAGATCAATACTGGATTTAGAGGTTACAAGATATTAAAAATTACTAAACCTGTTAACGTTTGGGGATTGCATCCTCTTTGACTTAGGTCATCTATTACCGTGGCAGCAAACCAGGTGTTAGTTTGAACTCAGGAATCATGGCTTCAAGAGGTGGGACCATTAAAAAATACCTTTTCTGGAAAAAAAAAAAAAAAAAAAAAAAGTTTAATAATTATTAGACATAGTTCAGGTGCTGTTTATATCTGATCTCAGGTATATCCTAGACTCATCTCTGGAACTACAGGCAGCTAAGCCAGGAGTATAGGATGGTAGTGCAGCTAGAAGAACTGTAATGCTGTTGTCCTGGAAAAGAAATGCTATCAGCAGACAAAACTTCCGAAGTTGAGTTTGTGCTGCTTCCCTGTGCAAAATCTGTCTCCTCTTCGGGAATTACAGCCAGGCAGTTGAGCTTGCACTGCATCATTTCCTCAGTGAGAGCAGTGATTTATGCAGCTGCCATTACTCAGGGAACTATTGTTATGAAACATGGAGTTCAATTAATTAAGAATATGATCTCTGCAGACTCAGATAATTGCTGGGAGAGCTGCTGGGCAGAGGCACCCACCCACACTTTCTGTCCAGGCTGGCTTTAGAAAACCGATCTGGGTTGGAATGTGAAGGTTGTAAATAAGGATAAGGAAGACTGAAGAAAGTGAGGAAGAAGAGCCAGGAGCCCAAAAGGTTAAGATAAGCGCTGTGAAACGTTCCAAGCATGCAGGTAACGGGAGGTCAGCACGGGAGGCAGATAAGGTGGCCAGTGGAGCTCAGAGTCAGCCCTGCTGAGAGGCAAAAGATCTCCCTGAAACAGCAACCGAGTTCTGCAAGGACTATGGCAGCTCAGGAAAGCCATGGGACATCAGATGGCAGCAACTGGCAAACCAATCTTATGGGGAGTTGATTAATAGAAAATAAGGCCACCCATGCGTTCTTGAAGAGCTCTGAAGAAGGTGATGAAAATTAGGGAGAGTTTCACAGATGCCTGCTGTGGAAGGGCCGTGCTGGCTGTGTTGGGAGAGATGGATGTGGGGTCGGGAGGTGCTGCCTTTCTTCTGGAGGGGGCACTGAAACTTCTGAGGGAGGCTTTCCTTGAAAAGAGCCCTAAATCTCTAGCACTGTATTCTTTCACTGTCAAGCAAGCAGCAAGAAAAAAAATCCAAGCAGGCCGTATTTTTAGATGAGTGAAAAGCTGAGCAGAGTGTACTCATGGACATGTGTGGTATTAAATACCAAAGGCACCATGGAAGCAGCAAGTATAAATAACAATTCATAATTAAACACGAACTTTGCAGAAAAGGAAAGATTTCAGAGGCAGCTGCCAGCCTCAGGTGGGAGGTAAAGGAGTTTTAAATAGACTGTGTGTGCTGGGCTTCCTGTCTCCCACTTGAGAGCTTTAGAAACAACACGATAACAAAAGGAACAACTGCAGGCCCCTCCTTGCCAGGGATACTTTTTAGCTGTGGAATCGTGAGGCCCTTTGCAGCATCCCGAAATAAAATGCAGCCCCAGGCTTTAAGAGCATCCCATCGGGCTGGGTGCTGCCACAGGGAGCTGGAGAGCTGTCCCGGGGCAGCTGGAGTTTTCAGAGAAGGGCCACTCTAAGAAGGTGTGAGGACAGCCGAGAGGAAAGGTAGGCCCTCAGCACCTTTGCACAAGAGTGGCTGTCTCCATGTTATGGTGGAAGAAGTGTCTTTATAGGGATTAACAGCCTCCTGGTTGTTACACCGAGCTGCCTTAGTTAGAAATGCCGTAGAAAATGTTCTGGGATGAGCAGCCAGGTAAGGCACAAGGCTGCAAGGGGAGGACAGGTGCTGGGCTTGGGGTCTCATTTGAGGAGGTGTGCAGCCCTGCAGCCCTGCTTCTTCTCTCTGCCTTGCCAGCCATGCTCTCACCTGCGACACACCTGGATGGGGACCGTCCCTCTGGCTGTGCTCTGGCCCTGAGGTGGTTGTGCTTCCCGGGTGGAAGGATCCTCATCTCCTGTTCCCCACTGGGCCTGATTAATGTTGTTATTTCTAGACTGGCTGATTAGTTTTCAGTGTCTTATTGAGCCTGCCGTGCCACACAGAGCTCTGCAATTATAGTTTTTTAAGAGGCTCGGGAAAAAGTCCGTTGCATTTCCTTGTTCCCCCCCAGCAGCACCTCCGGAGCCCATGGAGACACTAATTAACGTGTCTTTGTCTCTGTGAGGTAAAGCCCAGAGTTATGCATGCTGGCAAGCACGGTTTGCTCCTGGGAGGGGGAACACCCAAGCTGCTTATCCTCCCTCCCTCTGCTTGGGGCTGCCCGTGGAGGGTCAGGCTGTGTGGGTCCATATGGGAACGCTTGGAGGGGACTTCCTCAGAAAGCTCTGCTCGCAGCAGAGTTTAGAGTCTGTGTTGTCTCTTGCTTTCTTAGCATGTTTCAAAAGCTGTTTTTTCTTAGGGAAAAAAAAAAAAAAAGAGCTTAAGGGCTGAAAGATCACTAGGCTGTGATGGCCGGGGAGCTGTAGGCACTTACTACTCCTTTATATCAGTTCCTCAGGCTGTTGATTACTCTTTTCTTGGCACAGGGGCAATTTCCCAGCCCTAAATATTGTCACTGGCTCCCTCAGAGACAGCTGGCCAGAGAGGAGGCATGAGCAGCTTTCCTCACTGCAGGAGTACAGCTGTGGTGTGGCCTGGCAGAGCCAAACTCTGCTCTTCAGGAAACAAGCAGGGAAGCACAGGGTTTTGTCCTCCAAACGCTGAAGCTGTAAAAATAATTCGCTCACAAAATTGTAGACATGTTTGTATGGAGAAATTGTTTATGTGCAATCTTTTAAATCCTCATCTGTCACAGGCCTTCTCTCCGTTCCGTGTCTTGCAGTGAAATCTCCTCTGGAAATTGGTCATTTTTCATGGTAAGCTTGGTGAGCAAAGAGAATTGGAGCGTTTAAGGGTGTTGGCACTTCCCAGGGCTGCAGTAAAGGAGATTGTGCTCCTGGTGTACAGTGAGGCTGGAATGGGTGCAGGGAAGGGAACTTCTCGAGTTTGACCGGAGGCTTGACATCATCTCAGAAGAGAGGAGTGAAAGAGGCAAAGAAGGATGGGATTTGGCACATGGAAAGAAAAGGCAGCCAAGGCAGGATTTGGGGTAAAAATTGGAAGAAGATAAGCAGGGCGAGCGAAAAAGGCCGTTCCGGACCAGTTGCTTTCCCTAATCTAGGTGAAAGTGCTGCTGCGCTTCCCTGCTGTATCTCATCCGCAATGTGAGGCTTAACATTCCTGCCTGGCACGTGGGGGCGCGGGGAGGGAGCACGGGGGAGGACCCAGCCGGACACAAAGACGGCCGGTCTCTCACCGGAATGGCATCCAAGCCATCTCAGCTATCCAAAGCCCCAGATGCCGGCATGTGGGCTCAGCGCACAACAAGAGGCAATTCCAGCTTATCCCAGGCCAGGCCTGCCGCGGGCAGGGAGAGGCGCAGGGGGCCTTTCAGCCCCGCTTTTATTCAGCGTGGGGGTTCCTTGAGCAAGCCGAAATTTCAAATCTCTTCCGCGCTTCAGGGCTAAAAATGGGAGTGAGTGGGAACAGCGGAGCGTTCCGGGGGAAGGAAGGAGCTGAACGATGGTTACGCTGTGTTTGTGTGACTTGGAGCAGGGTAAATATGTGTTTGCTGACTTTGTGGAAATATCAGTAAAGGGGGTAGGACAGGTTTCTCTTTCTTCCTCTCACCGTGTGGACCTTTCTCTTGGCTTTTCTCTTGTGTGTTCAGAGCATTCCCTGAGCTCTCATAAGGTGGTTACATGTGGGAAAAGCATATCCCGCGGTGGAACCCCTGAACTCCACGCTTGGGGATTTAGGGTCCCCAAATGCAGCTGCAGGATAATGAGTTTTGTGCCGTGGGTGCTGGAGCTGATCTCGCCTGCTGTGTGCCGTCGGATTGGGCAGCTCCTCCAAAACAGTCGTGAGGGACACTCGAAGAGCTGAGCACTGCCCGGGTTAGAGAAAAACGAGGATACACATGGCTTTCTGTGACATGTCCTTCACACTTCGTAAAAACTAGCCTGATGCCCCTGCCTTGCCCTCTGGGTCTGTGCATCGCCCTCTTTCCTGAAATCCTGATGAAGCGTTGGCTAAAAGGGCTGAGGTTTTGCGTGGTGGCGTTTACATGTCCTTGCTCTCCTTCGGCAGGGACACCCATGCAGCACAGGGAAGCACGGAGCTCTCTCCCAGCCCGCTCAGCCCGGACTGCGTGACCACTGACTTCCAGCCCAGCAAAGCCACGTGGGCAGCAGGAGTCAAGTTACGGCTGAAGACCAGGTGAGAATGTGTTTGTCTGTGTCCCTGCAACATCTGCAGAGACCAGGATGGAAAACAGCTGCTGCTTTGGCTGCCAGTGTGCCTGAGGGGCACTCACGGGGAAGGAGTGCTGAAATTCCTCCTCGAAAGCTTTTGTCAGTGCTGGTAAATGTCATCAGAAATGCTGAACCAAAATATCTCTGCAGAAGTGGTGTAAGTCTTCTGTGACTCCCCAGCTTCAGGTGCCTGGCATTCCGAAATCACCTGGCTTCTTCCAAGTCTGGGAGTTTCAGTGGTAGTTTGGCGTTCACGACTGCAGAGTACCTGATGGCGTTTTTGAATGATTAAATGTCTTCAGAAATCAGTTCCCTGAACTGCTCTGGATTGGCTGGTATTGTGGCAGAGCCTGATTCCCTTCCTTTGTCCACACAGTTTAGGACCAAATCCTACAGGCAGAGCTTTTGCTGGCGTCAAAAGAGCCTCTTACAGCAGTCACATGTAATCTGGGTGACCTCATAGATTTTTGTGTCTCAGTCTTCTGAGATTTGTACCATGAAGTCAGAGCAGTGGCTTTTATTGGCAACATTGCTTTTGGGCCAGACCTTGACTTTTTTGAAGTCAAGAAGCTGTGCTGATTTCCTGGAGCTGGAGGAAATGTGGCCCAGTGCCTGTGAGTGAGCAGCTGAGAAGGGAGTTCCACATTCTGATCTTATCAGCAGGGATGCACTCCCCGACCTTAGTGGAGATGCTCCAGCTTCTGGCCGCTACAGGCAGTCATGGATGCTGACCCTGCCTGGCTCGGATAGAGCAGATTTTAGAGGCTGAAATATCTCCTCGAGCTGATTTTATCGAGGAGAAGTTTATCTCTGACTGAGGAGTGGGACTCTGCATTTCCCCAGGTATGTGACCCACAGGGAATCTGGGAGAGGAGCTCCCCTACATCCACCACCTCCCTGTAGCAATAAGTCATTCACCATATGCCCTCTGTAAATCCTTCTTGCCCATTAATTTAGTAGCAGATCTTCACAGAAGCTCCAAAGTTCAGCATTTCACTTGGAGAAATTTGCCTTCGGGTGCACAGCCAATGTTTTGCTTTACTTTTCCGGCAGTGTCGGAGGCTGTGTCTGCACATCTCAGTTTAACCCGGGCCGGAGCTTTAGTTACGAACAGGAAGCTGCTTTAATGTATAAGAATGTGCGTGTGGGAGGGTGTTACAGACTCAGCAGCCTTTGCTTTGGCCCAGGCAGGGGGTGCAGTTCCCCAGCGCATTTGACTCACCCTGTTACCCCCCCAAATGTGTGCAAGTACCTCCACACATCCTCCTAAAGGCCCTGCTGCTTCTCTCCTGTTTATCACTCCTATGTGAGCACTTGGATGTGGAGCTCACAAGCGTTGCATGGGATCTGTAGCCCTGTAGCTCGGAGGAGAGCCCAGCTACTGCCTGAAGCCTTGCTGTGTGGATCCCCTTGGTTACCTGCCCTGCCTCATTGTCCACGTTCCGTTTGGATAGTCGGGCTCACAGAGGTAGCGTGCCAGCCACCCAGTTCCTCCTTAGCACTGAACGAGGCAAGGAAAACACATTCCTTCCATTGTTTCCAAGTCTCTCCTGTTGCAAGTTGCTGTGTGTTGGATATCTGGGTGTGAAAGAATCTAAGCTATGCTTGGGTTTCTGTCTTTTTAACTAATTTACTGACTAGAGAAGAATGAGAAAAAATTATTTGAATTGAGCCCATGGGGCCGGTTCATCAGTCTGGATAAATCAGTGCAGCTCTGCAGAGCTGCAGGCAGGGAAGCCACTGCAGGCTCTGGCTGCTAAGATTTGCTGCCTGTGCTCTGGGAGAGATGATGTGAATCTCTGGAGAAGACAGGGAATAATAGGGTCCTTCTCAAAGGAGAAGTCAGTCAGCTGCTTCTTTTCCATGTCTATTCTTTCTTCCTCTTTTTCCAGCAAAGGAAACAGAGTAAAATTATGGAAAGAAGAGGAAAGTTGCAGAGAGTCTTTAATCCAGTGCTCCCCAGCTCCTCGTTGTAACCTAAGTACCAGGCTGAAGGTTCTCCTGGCTTCTCTGTGTCCAAGCTGCAGTCCTGTGGGAACAGCGCAGATGGACTGTCCTGGTGGCAAGCACTTCTCAAAATAGAGATCTGAAATACTCCTCATTTTGCAGTTTAAATCATACTTATTGTGTTGCTTCGTAATGCTGTCTTCAAAATAGAAAGCTGTCAGAAGATCCCAGTAGGACAAAGTCCTTGAACCCAGTAATCAAGAAGAGTGAAGTTTGTATACATCACCTCTGTTCCCGTGGAAGCCTGTGTCTGGTTAGTGTCAGGGAATGCCAGTGGGACCCTTTCTTTGTGTAGGGAAAAGTCTTCGATCTAAATATTGCCTGTCAACCCTGCACTGGGGTAAAGGGAAGATGGAGCCGCAGCACACGGCCCGGCTCCGAGCCCTGCACTCTTTGTTTCCTTTGCTGGACCCTGGATAAATGCCTCTTTCTTGGATAAGGCAGCCTGGGGGTTCCCAGAGATATGTGATAACACAGAGGTGTGACTTGCAGGACCAATAATCATTAATTACAATGTTTGACTGTTCCTAAGTTCAACGAAGGAGCGCCCGTTGCTCACAGCTGCCATCACCTCTGAGCGATCCCAGCACTTCCATCTGCAGCTTGTGGCTGAGGGCACTTCTGTCAGGAAAAGCCAGTAGGAAAAATCTGTCTCTAGATCCACAAACATAGTTGTCATCTCTGCTTCCACACAGGGATTTTCTTCCCAGTAGTGTGGTGGGGAGTTTTTTCCGAAGAGTTTGTAATGGTAATGGTAGGAATTCTGAGCAGAAACCTCTGATTCCCTTCCTCCTGATCCCAGAGAGACTTCAGGGAGATTGGTACCTGTCTCCCAGTTCCCAGATGGCACTCGTGGCCTGGTCTGATGCAGCCCAGACATCCCCAGTGATGCTTATCAAAGGGCAAAAACAAATGGTGTCTGAAGTGTCTGCTGAAAACACCACACAGGCACAATGCCTGCCTCTGCCTCTGGGAAAGGAGCTGGAGAGAGCAGTGAGGCTGGACCAGATTGAGACAGAGCCCTGAACTGGCCTGAAGGTTTTTCTTACGTTTTTTTTTTCCTTTTTTTTTGGTTTAAGTCTGAGACTGCTAAAAACTGTGAGATAGTCCACAGGGATTTGCTGGGTGGGGACTTGTCCCCTAGGAGCTGCAAAATGAACATACTGTGGAAAAGCAGGCTGTGTCCTGGTATGAGAATACTGAGAATATTGACACATTTCACCCAAGTGTTCTCGAGTGAAGGGTTTTGCAGTGTGTTTTTTACTTAGGGAAAGTTTTCATCTGAGCGTTAAGAGGTGGAGGGTGTGGGCATGATTCTCCCCTTCCCTTACAGATGACGAGACACTATTGGCCAAGATCCATGATGTGAAATATCATTTCATACACTTCAGGTCTTTCTAGTAGGTCTGTCTTCTTTTTAGTCAAAACTGTAAAGGGACAGAGGTCACTCCAGATCCCTCCTGCCCCAGAATTTACCAGAAGGGCTCTGTGAGCCTAAAAAGAGAGATTTAGCGAAAGACACATCAAGCTGACGCCATTCTGGTCCGACTCCTTTCTAATTGGCCTCGTCTGTTCTGCTTATTTTTAGAACCGTGACTGAACCTTAATTAAGAGCGACGTTGCTTTGAGTAGATTGTGGCCTCGCTCTGTTGAAATCCTAATAGGCTTCTGAGCGCTTTACTTTTTCCTTCATCTCCTGCCTAATAGCTGGGCAGAGAGGCTGCAGCCGCACGTTCGGATGGCTGGAAAACATCTCCTTGTTACGCTTCCGCTCCTTTAGATGTGTCCATCTTGGAGACAGGTCTGTCCCGGTGAGAATTCAGATGGTTGTTCCTGCCTTCCGTTGATGGACGCGCACACTCACCCTGGAAGGAGGGTACAGGTGAATTGCTGGGATCAGGATCTTTCCATGTACAAAGATCCTGCTGCTGCGTGCACAGGATATGGCTCAGGACAGAGTGTCCTTGCCACGTGGGTTTTGTTAGGTTAGCATTATCACCAGCTTGAAATCTTGACTGCTGTGAGGATGACGTGGTAAGGATGGGCAGCTGCCCTCTTGGCTTTCTCTCTTGTGACTCAGTGCCTGGGATCAGATCCAGGAAGCACAAGCTTTGCACTTATAGCCAAACCTTTCATTTCTCCTGCAGCAGGAGGGTCTGTGCTGCAGGGCCCCCATCCCTTCCCAGCTCCCCACACGATGGGCTAGGCCATGGCTATCCCTTCTGGCCACACCTATCTCTTCCAGCTCCAGCAGCCTGCCACGCAGCCACCTGGCCGCACAGCTGCTGGGGCAAAGCACATCCATAGGGAGCTCCCCGTGAGCTCTATGGGAGTAGAAAAAGATCCGTTTATTGGGGCGCTGATGACCCTGAGTGGCTGGTTAATCAGCCACAACATCCGTCTCTGGCTTTCACTCATTAGCTTTCCAAGGAAGTGGAAAAAATGCAAATGGCAGTTTGAAGAAGCTGGGTTGTTTGCTCTGCTTGAAGATGGGCCTTTTCACACTGAAGGACTGCACTCCTTGAAGGACTCTGGGCTTGAGGCGCTTTCGAACTTGCAGAGCACTCAAGTTGTGTGTGTACTCCAGAACTGGCAAGGAACAGTACGTGAAGAACAAGAATCAGACTGACTACACTTTTCGGGATGTTTTTAGTTTGTAACCTTGAGAAAAAGATAACTCAGCCTTTCAGTTGTACTGTGAAGAAAGCCTCAGATGCTGATTCATTTGTAGAGTTAGTGCCAAAGTGTCTTTCTAAAGTTCCATTCCTGTTTTGCATGCAATATAAAAATAATCTCCAGAGATTACAGAGAAGAGCACACTCAGCTCTTCCTAATAAGAGAGCTGCAGAGCTGTTCCTGGTGAAGGGCCTTGGAGATGTGAATGTGGTCCCTGCAGCCCAGACTGCTCCCAGAGTGTGCCAGGCTGCCACCAAGGAGCCTCCGCTGGGCCGGGCACGTTTCCATCTGCAAACACTGGGAGCAGCATAGCAACGGGGAGCACCCAGATAACAGCAGCTGGACGAGATTAAAGACTATCCCTTTCCCTTTGGTTTTCCAGTCTCCGGTGAGAACCGGCAGTATCTGGTCTGTAGTCTGTGTTACAGCTGCCATTCAGATGCCAGCCTTGCATGGCATCCCGCTGACTTCTCCAGGTATCTTCGCTCCCAGGCATTTGTTGTGATGCCAACCTGACCTGGATGCCCAGGTTATCTGATTCCTGGAGGTGTCCGTGAGGATCCAGGAGTCTCTTTTTCCAGCCTTGGCATTTACAACACAGGGATCACTTTGTCTGTTATTTGAAGTGGAGAATTTGTCAGTAATAAGGTTGTCCAGACACCTTCACAAGTACAGTACAGGATATATAAAAGATAAGGTGATGAGGTTGGTTTGTTGTTGTTGTTATTGTCATTATTACAGTTCTGCATTTTTAAATCCTACAGTCTCCTGCGCCAAAGTGTCACCTGTTTCTCCTGGTTTTGTTGAAGGCAACTTAACTACACCAAAGTAACACCAGTTAAGGATCTAATGATTTGTCTTCACTCAAGTCAGGCACTAGCTGCTGCGTTTGCATGTTTTATCACTCAGCCAGTTTGTCTGGGATGAATCAGGATCTGCCACATTTCCAGGACTGGGTAGGGTGTGGAAACAGTGCAAGGTTATCCCACACAGAGCTGGTAAGCTGGTACCATGTGTCTTGTGACTGAAATTCACAGCTGTCCACGTGTCATATTGTTACAAGGATATCAAACAAAAGGCTTTAAAATACCTGTGGCTCAGATGATTGGCTACACAGCTCCCGCACAGTTTTTACTGATCAAACCAAGGGATAGTAGGCTTTGCGTGGGATCATTCGTTTTCCCTAGCCAAAAACTGATGCTGAAGGCTTGTACTCCACCAAAGTACTTACAGTCTTTAAATGTCTGTGGTGGAAAAGGCAAGAATGTGGGTTATTCTTAATAAACAGTTTTGTCAGCTTCCCATCTGGCAGTGTCCAAGTTCCTTGTTTTCTGGGCAAGGAGCTTAAGAGAAGAACTCCGTCTTAAACACACCTACACGTGTGAAGGTAAAACAGTGTTGGGTTCAGCTTGCCCTTTGCAGACCTCCAGTCCGGTTTTCCTGAAGACAATCCTGCCACAACAGATGTTAAAGGGAAAAGCATGTCCCTTTTTCTTCCTTCTTTTAGCAGATGATGAGAAAATAACCAGCACTTCTGAAATCTGTATGGAAGAAACGCCGGAGAAATGGCTCTGCCTCTCGCTCTCTGTCTATGCTTTTCCATGCTGTAGAACATCAGCGGGTGGTGATGTTAACTGGTACTAGAAAAGGCCTGACCCTAAAAAGCATTTTTAACTTTTTGCACCTTCCCGTATCACTTCTTTTCCCAATCTTAGGCAGTACTGGGAGAATCCTCTCTCAGTGTCCGTGTGCCAAGGGCATTTTGATCTAAGTACTGATGTGTTCAGGATATGCTGTACTGTGAATTTTTCAGTGAGAGAAAGACTAAAGATGTGTCATATCCTCCTCTTGCATTTGTTTAGTCAGAATTGTCCTGTGGACTATCCCATTTCAGTAGGACACAGGTCCAGTGCTGCTCCTCGTTCTCCCAGGGAGAGAGTGAGAAGCTGTGGAAATGAGTGCTTGAGCAGGGGAGAGATCCCTCATGGAAAGCAGCAGGAGGATTAAGGACAAGCCCAAAGGCTGGGGTAAAGGAGAGTCTGTGTGGCCTCTTCAGGGGACTCGATCACTAATCCCCTGCTTTGACTTTCCATTGCACCACTCTGTGCTTTAAATAAGGTGTCAGTGGGGCTTTTTTTCCTCAGGGCTGACAGACACAGGCCTTGGCACTGGTGACTGAAGGCACCGAAGGGCAGCCGTGCCGTGCCACGCCTGGGGACACACCCTGGGGACAGCTGTCTGGCCGGGGTGGGATGCGAGGGACACACATTGCCGGTGCTTGGTTGTCACGTCTCGTCCTGCATTTTTAGCAGCAGCGAGGAGAGATCAAAAGTCCCTTTGCAGGCTTCCACCCCCTCACGGCATTCAGTGATCCACTTGTGCAAATCCAAGAGGGAGCGTGTTGTGGGAATGTCAGGGACGTTCATGCAGGGTTACAGCGGGATTTGCTTGGAATGGATTAGAAAGTAGCAGTGAAACACAAGCGAGCATGAGCAGTTTTAAATGTTGGTGTGAAGTTCACATCCGTCCTTCTTGGGAGAGCTGGCCTGTTGCTGATGTGCAAACTCCTTTCGCTTTCACCTAGGCGGAGTGAAACTCCAGGCCGACCTCACTCCTGGCATTCAACCAAACTCGCGGAGAACCAACCCGATCCCAGCATGATGCAAATATCTCAGGGTACGCTTGGCACCCCTTGGCATCAGTCCTACCACTCCAGGTAAGCACTCCACAGCTGTGGAGGGAAGGGAGGGGAAAAAGGTGTGATGGGAAAATGGTACCAGTTGCCTCCATACAGCTGGACAGGTTTACAAGCAGCCAGGGTTCGGATCAGAGTTAGGAAGGCTTCAGTTCCTGTTTGGTTTCCCAGATGAAGTGACTGTGTTTTCCTCCTTTAAGTGCTCTGTGAGGTGATTAGCAGCTAGGAAATTAATTGCTTTAAAAATCCCCCTTCCTATGAAGGTGGGAGCCCACTGCCAGGATGCTGATAGAGCTTTCTGTGGACGCCTCCATGTAGAAACACAGCATGGGTGTTTTCCCAGCAAAGGAAAAGAAATCCAAAGTCTAAATTAGCCGATTGAAAAAAAAAAAAGGAAGAAGAGGGTGTAGGTAGCAGAGCCTCTCAGCGTAACAGAGCAGCCAACAGCGCATCAGTGACAGCGCTCCCAGGGTGAGGAGTTCAGGGAGGGTTTTCCTGGTTTGGCAATGGCTTTCTGCGGGAGTCAGCTCTATCATAACTGAACGTGCAGGGCAGCTTGAGGAGGGATTAAATTCTGCCCTTGAAGGGATTTTCCCCAGAGAGGCAGAAGGGTCTCAAACTCCCCATTATAGCTTCTGGGATTGAAACATCACTTTCTTCTACAGGCAAGACTGATCCTTGGCGAGGAGAGGAAAGAGAAAAAAGAGCATTAAAGAAAGTGAGGAGATGGTTGCAGAAAATAAAGTGTGTTGGTCTGTGGCCTCAGCACGGCTCATGCTGGAGTGTACTCCTTTCCCACCAAGGGGCTTTGCTTCCCAGGCAGTTCCTGGCAGAGCCTTTGGCAACATGGCTCTGTCTCCCGGGTGCTTGAGGAGGAGCACGGGGAACATCTAGTGGCCAGCTGGCTAGGGCTGTGCTGGGCATTGCCAGGGAGATGGTTATTTGAATCCAAAATAGAGTGGTGCATTTAAATGAGCAAACCAGCTTTGTCCTGAGATTTGCCGTATCTTCCTGCCTGTGTTCCTCTGCATCTCTCTGCAGAGCTGCTATGAGCAGGCTTCCTTCTGCCTTTCCTCATCCTTAGCAGCCTTCTCCCTCAGGTCTGTCCCTTGTTTGGGATAAGATCTGGAGCCAGCTTCCAGCTCTGTGCCTTGCCCTGCCGTAGCCCGTCCCTTCCTGCTGCTTCCCTGTGGCTCTGCCAGGACAGCACATGCAGTTGCACAGGGAACTAGAGAAGGTGATACCTGAGGAAGGGAAGCTCGAAAGAGAGGGAAGAAAAGTGAAATCCTCAGGCTACACTCTCCAATCCTCAGTGTGTTTGCTTGAATTTGGAAGGAGAGATTAGCCAGGGCAAACTCTGCAGAAATTTGTGATATCCCCTTATGAGACGTGAAAAAGGGACTGTGACTGGCACAAAGAGCTCCCTTCCCATGGATAGAAAGATCTCTGAATATGCTTCTTTTTTGATCACTTATCTGGTGGCCATGAGTCCTCTTTGGACACCTCAGAGGAAGTGCCAAGGTGTACCTGCACCTGCTGAGCTACATGGAGAGGTGGCAGTGCAGACTTCCTGGGAATTCTGAGACTGTTTCTATGGTTGCACCCCACTTTCCTCCAAGCACAGACACATACATCTCTCCTCTCCTTGTCAGCTTAGTTTTCTCGCAGCAAACAAACTATCCTTGGGACAGCTGAATTTCCAGGACGCCTGCCAGGGCATAGCCTTCATCTCCATAAAAAGAAATGAAATGGGAAAAAAAGAAAGAGATTAGATTCCCCCCAGAACGTCCCTCGTGCTCCTCTCCTCCTCGGTGGCGTCGGCGCTCATTCAGCTTTCCAAGGGCTTTGGATGTGTTTGCTGGGTGGGGTTGATCCTCCCTGGCTCCAGACATGCACCGTGTTTCTGTCTGTATTTCCCTCCCACCCTTCTGTGGTAAATAAGAGCCATGTGTTGCAATGTCAAGCAGTTCCTCTTTGTGAACTGGGATGACTCCAAACAGGGGATGGAGCAAGGCCCAAATATGGGTTTTCGTCTCAAAACTAAACATCTTGCTTCTGAGCTCACTTATAAGTTGTTGTGCCTCTTCTCTGCTGGTTTTCACTCTTCTCTCGCTGTCCCCCAGCTCCTCCACCAGCGATCTCTCTGCGTACGAGCATGGCTATCTGAGGAGGAGTCCCGATCAGTACAGCTCCCGGGGCAGCATGGAGAGCTTGGACCCCTCCTCCCCTGCCTACCACCCTTGCCACCTGTCCCCGGCCAAATCCACCAACAGCATCGACCAGCTCTCCCACCTCCACAGCAAGAGAGACTCTGCCTACAGCTCCTTCTCCACCAACTCCAGCATCCCCGAGTACCCCGCGGCTCCGTTCGGCAAGGAGCACTCGTGCTCCCCGGACGGCGCGCAGTGCCGCGTGGGGCTGCCGGAGGGCATGAGGCAGGCGGACATCCGCTACGTCCGCACGGTGTATGACGCCCAGCAGCGCATCTCCCAGGAGTACGAGGTGAAGCCCTCGGCCCTGCTTCCCAGCGGCGACGGCCGGGCCTCCCTGGACGGCCGCGGCCACGGCAGGCTCCATGCCTTGAGCCGGCACAATGCCGCCTCCTCCTGGGCACAGCCAGCCCAGGGCCCCTCGGACAGCAAGAGCCAGCCGCCCAAGGGACCGCCACTGCCTCCCACTCGCAGCGACAGCTACGCAGCCATCAGGCACCACGAGAGGCCCGGCTCAGGCACCGGCCTTGAGCCCAACAAGCCCGGCCGGACCCAGCCGAAAGGGGCCTGGGCACCGCTCATCAGCTCCGTGTCCCAGGGGCCGCTGCTGAAACTGCCCTTTGGAGAAGGGCACCTGCACACCGTGGTGGAGAAGAGCCCGGAGAGCAGCCCCACCATGAAGCCCAAGCAGAGCTACTCCCAGGCAGCCCAGCCGGGACAGCCCCTGCTGCCCACCGGTGTCTACGCCGTTCCCTCCCCAGAGCCGCACTATGCCCAGGTGCCCCGGCCTTCCGCCAGCAGCACCGGGACGCTTTACCCAGCTCTGGCCAAAGAAAGTGGGTACTCCCCAGCCCTCGCGGTCTCTTACGACAAGGCTGCAGCCAGCGGCACCCTGGGCCTGGATGAGAATGGAAACCAAAGCACTACAAACAGGTCGACGGTCTTCTACCAGCCCCCCACCACCGAGAGAAAGCACGAAGCCAAACTCATCCAGCAGAAACCTCCCAGCGCAGCAGGCCCGGAGCTCTGCCTGGCTGCCTCACGAAAGGAGGAGCTGTTACCCCTTTACAAGGCAGCACACAGCCACCGAGAGACCCCGGGTACCACACAGGCCTCCAAGCCCATTTTCCAGGCTCCACAACCCCAGCTGAGGGATGCTAGTGAGACAAAAACCCATTACAAGCCCGAAGAAGACTGGACACCTGGATCCCAGGAGGACAAAAATGGCAACCCACAGGTAAACGAGAGAGACGCTGCTGCTCCCCACCCATGGGGTCACAGCAGGGCCAAGCAGTATGGCTTCTCTTCCTTGCAGAACATCCCAGAGAGCTCCAGGAGGCAAAGCAGCTCCGAGCTAAGGGAGACGCAACCAGGTGAGGGTTATTCCAGCACCAAACTGTCCTTCCTGAACAGCAGCAGCAGAGAGGAGAAGGATCACAGGGAGCAGGGGCACAGACAGTGGAGCGATGTAGACCCACAGGCCTTCCCAAGGCAGGAGGAGGGCACGAGCGTGGCTGTGTTCCATGCTGCTGAGCCAAAGTGCAAAGAGCCCCCTTCTCCTCAGCTCCCGAAGACCTTGGATTTCGGGAGGAGCCGCCTCAGCTCTAGCAGTACCCAAAGCTTTCCCTACAGCAAGCCAGAGGCTGGCAAGCCCCGCTGCTCGGTGCTGGAGAAGGTCAGCAAGTTTGAGCAGCGGGAGCAGAGCACTCCCCGGCCCCAGAGCGCTGGCATTCCCAGCTTCGGCCAGCACTATGGGCCGAGCAGGATGAGCCAGCCCTCCGGCGTGAGGTGCTCCATGCACAGCCCGGAGGACATGAGGAGCAAGCTGCCCAGTGAGCCAGGCAGGGGCTCCAGCCCGTCTGTCAGGAACGGGAAGCTGGAAGAGGCTGACTGGCGCCCCGTAGAGCTGCAGATGGTGGCTTCGGTGAAGCAGGCAAGACCCAGTGAGTGCTACAGCCTGTGTCCTGAAAATGAGGTGCAAATACGGGCAGCTCAGCTACCGCGGAGTAAAAGCACATTCCAGCTGGGAGGCGAGCCTGAGAAGGAGATCCTCTGGAAGGATAACATCCAGGATGCACACGGGTCGCAGCTGGACACGTCGTTTAACAGGGCTTACAGGAACAGCATTAAAGATGCCCAGTCCAGGGTGCTGAGGGCCACCTCCTTCCGTCGCATCAGCCCCCCGTTTGGGAGCACGCCCAAGAGGGTGCCCCAGAGGCCTGCCTCGGCCCACGTGGGCATGAGGAGCATGGCAGCGTCCCCGCACACTCCCAAGGAGAGGCACAGCATCACACCCACAGAAGGCGGCTTCTCCAGCCTGGACTATGCCAGGACGCAGCACGTGCTGCGCATCGGGGGCCGGAAGCGGCTGACGGCGGAGCAGAAGAAGCGCTCCTACTCGGAGCCCGAGAAGATGAATGAGGTGGGCATGTCGGATGGGGAGCTGTCGCCTTTCTCCTTCCAGAAGAAAAGCATCCACTTTGTCTTCCCGGAGAACACGGTGGCCGACCGGCGCAAGATCTTTGAGAGGGACGGCAAAGCTTCCTCCACAGCCAACCTGTCCAAGCCGGAGCTCAAGCAGCTCCAGCAGAACGCCCTGGCCGACTACATCGAGCGCAAAACAGGGCGAAGGCCATCCTCCCAGGACATCGGGCTGCTCCGGGAGCGTTCCCACAGCTCCTACCTGCAGCTGGGTGGCCCCGACAGCCAGAGCCTTTCCTCCGCCTCCAGCATGAATTCCCTCCAGGACCAGAACCTTTACCGCCGCAGAGAGTCCACAGAGCGGATATCTAGGACAGGGCGGATGTCTTCCACCCTTCCCCCTGGGCTGATGGACTACTTGGACACGAGTGGAGATGAGAAGGTGCCAGGGCGCCAGGACAGCCTGGTCACCAGCCGGTCCAAACCAGAGAGGTGCCGGGATTACAGACCCAGATCGGATCTCACCAAAGGCACGCAGACAGATGCGCTGGGCGTGCAGGGCCAGCCTCGCTACAGGAAGCAGGAGCAGGTCTTTGAAATACCCTCCACCTCCAGGAAATCCGGGAAATCGGTTTCTGTGGAAGACTTGCTCGATAGGTACGACAATCAGCCAGTCCCTGTGCACGTACGTTCCAGGTCGTCTCCCACAGCGGATAAGAAACACCAGGTATGTGGGAAAGGGTTCGTGTGCACCCACAAGCGGCGCTCTCGGAACCAGGGAATGTGGGGGGATGTCGGAGAACAGGCTGATGTCCAGTCATGGCTAGGACTCCATCGATTAGAGACAGGTTCAGCACGTGCTGAGGCAGTTTAGTGCACCTTAATTAAAAGATTGCTGGTGGGGTTCAGCTCTCTCCCTGCTGGGCTATGTCAGGGGTGTCAGGGATGCTGGGATTTCAGTGCATATGATGGTGTGCTCTTGCTGCTCTGGACATCCCATCTGAAGTGTCCTGTCCTCACCTGCCAGCAGTGCCGGAGAAGCACTGAGCACCTTCCTGGTGGGGTGTCCCGCTAGGGTGGTGATCTGCTGTTCTGCCTCAGCCCATTTTCCTGGTGCAAAGTAGAGAGGATCAGAGGCTGATTGGAATTGCCCTGGCTCCCACTGTTTGTGACAGTGCTGAGAAGTGCTGGGCAGAGGCACTGCAAAATAACCATTATGTTTAGCCTCCAGCCCTGGAGGGAAACATCACAGAGAAAACTGAACAGAGACCCTGGCCCTTCCATGTCCCCTGCTTGGTGGTTGGGAACATCGCACTGATGTCACAAATGAGGAATTTGACTGACTCTGACGATGGTAAACAGTAGAACCAGGCTAAATTCTTAAAGAACAACTGCCCAGGCCAGCTCTTCAGCTGGCTGAAATCTGTTCAGACCTATTTAGGCAACTGCAACTGGTCGAGCCGCATGGATTTACAGCAGTGCCGAGTCTGCTGCCCCATCCCTATTTCTGTGCCAGGCTCCATTCATCATGGAGAGAGGGAGCAAACAACCAAAATGTGTGGACAGGCTCCTAGCCCCAAATAGGCTGAGTGTTTGGAGAGGCTCACATACTTACAGGGCAGCTGAGATCCAGGACATCTCCTTCTACTCCTGCAGTCGCTCCTGGCCTGGAGCAGATTATCCAGGAGCAACAAAGTGGTCCTGAGTCAAGTGACAGAGAGGAGGCTCTGGGTAGCATCTCACAAATGGACCGAACCGGGGTCGGGGGAAGAAGCTGCCCTCCCGAACTCATTGTGTGCTTCATTCTACATCCTCCCTCAGCAGCCCTCAGCTCCCACTCCATGTCTTTAAATAGAGTGAATTAAAAAAGCAGCTCGTGAATATCAAGTGACCGGAATGCACTTGCAGAACCGCCCCTGTCTCATCCCACCATCAGTATTTTTCCACCGCAGCCAGGCACTAGGCCCATCTGTGCCATTTTGTCACGCTTGCCGATCAGAGCAGCAACGAAACCAGACATCCAGAGAGACAAAAATCACCAAAGGGTACTTTTCAGTGACAGGTTGGATGACGAGCAGCCCCAGTTCATTTTTCCTCGGCCAACTCTATCAGGCAGGAGGTACAGGGCAGTTCCTGAGATCTTTATTTCCTCCTCCTGGCTTATTTTTAATTGTTCATACATTCAGCAGCCAAACCAGAGGTTCTGCCTGTTGGAAGCCAAGTTGAGGAAGAGGGTGAAGAGCACTGCAGACCTGCTCACAGGGTCTTAATTCAGGCGCTGAAGAGGGGAGAGCCCTTATGGCTGTTTCCCAGAGGGATTTAGCTGTAACCACCTGAGGAACGAGGATTAGTCCCAGAGGCAGCAAGGCACTTGTGAAAATCCTGTTTTTAAGTCCTAACTTGACTTCCAGCATGTGCACCGATCCATAGGGTCTGTTTGAAAGGGAAGCATATGTTGAAGTGCTTTCTTCGTGAGGTTTGTTTCTGGTCCATCTCCAGTGCAAACCCACAGCTATAAACATGAGGGACAAAGCCAAACCAACAGAGTGGTTTTTTTTGTTATTCATTAGATTTCTTTTGGCCTTTTCAGATTTTTTGGTGGGAAATGTTTCTTTCCAGTTTAGCAGCAGACTTCTCTGCCTCTCTCACTGTTCGTTTTTCAGGGCCTTGTGTACAGTGCTTAATGTTCCTTTCAGGCTGCATACAAATCACGTTGCACTGTCACTGCAGGAATTTGTTTAGAGATGGGAAGGAGTGGATAAGCATGGGGAATGACTTACTCTCAGGCTTTGGAAGGCATTCTCATCAGTGTTTTGGTATTTTGTTTTGCTTTCTGCTCACTGCTGATGCTGTCTTGGTACCCCAGGAGCTGCTGAGAAGGGAGAGCAGTGAATTCGGCCCCATGGTGAGGGATCCCTTCTACGTGGTCAGCGCAGGAGCCAGGTGGGTGTATGTCCATGTCCCCTTTGTCACTGCAGGGCCAGCTCTGGCCAATCCCCTGCCAGCAGCACTTGTCACGGGTTGTCTAGAGGTAAGACCTGCTAAGACAAACACAGTTCCAGGTGTGCTGTGCCCAGCAGACTTAGGAGGAGTTGCTACAAGCATTTTCTTTCACTACAGACATTAATTTACTATCAAGTCCTCTTCATGTCATCTTGGAGCATGTTTGTGCAGCAAATTTTCACATACGTAACTTCTAGAATGTGTTTGATCTGCTGTTGGAACTCATGCTGGATGCTACCATAACAGAAGGATCCTAAAGGAAAAAATACCTAGATGTCCCACTCCAGCTGGTTTTATCCACCCCAGGATGCTGCCTCCCCAAAAGCAAGGGACTAAACCCAGGATATTTCCTTGATCGTGCCCAGCTGGGGGCTGGCCTTTGGGCTGCTTCCCTTCATCCAGGCAGGATGTTTTGCTCAGCAGCAGGGGAGAGAGAAATGTTTTTTAAAATAGAAAAGTGTAAGCACAAAACTCAGCGTCTTAGGAATTATGTAAGTCTCCACTTAGCCCCAGATTGTTTTGAAGTTAACGAGAACTGAAGTTGATCGTGCTGTATTTACATTTAAATAATAAATAGATGTTTGCCCTAAGCCCTGAGTGCCCAAACAGCTAACTCCTATTACAGTAAAAACCATCAAGAGGGACTAAAAGCATTGTTCACAAAGGAGCTCTGTTCCTCGCAAACTTGCAGTAAATGCCAACCCTCTCTGTGGTCTCAGTGGGAGTTAACACTGCTGTCTCCAAAGGTTTCTCCATGCAGCTCTGGGTCAGGGAGTGACAGCTGAAAGCAGAGGAAGGCTCCTACTCTGGCTGATGTTACTTCTGGCCATTTTTGCCCCTAAGAACGCATAAATGTTGTTTTAAAGGGACTCAATCTGCACATCCTTGTAGGATTATTTAAAACACACCCGTTTACTTTGATTTTTGAATAACTTTTTCCACGTTTTTTCCTAATGCAGCTGTTTCAGTTCCTCCTGCCTCCCTTCTCCCCTAGAGATGGCATTTCATCCTGCTGCTCAATCACTACTTGTGGCTTCCTTTTATTTTTTTTCTTTCCCCAACCTGTTTTCCAAGTAATGGGATTGAACACCCAGACTGAAAACAAGTTTATTGGGGCACGAAATGCAGGTTTCTCATTTTCATGCTTCACTGCACAAAGATTATTGGTTATTAACAAGTTTTATGATGTTTGTGCATCCCGCATGCTTCGCAAGCACATTTCTTCTGGGAGATGGGAGCTTTCCCTTCTTGCTCGGAACTGGATTTCCCAGAAGATAAAACAGAAGGATAGGAGAGGTGTTCACCATGCATGGGCCCTTCAGGGAGGCAAGGGCGGCAGTAGGAATTACGTTTCTCGGTTTCCTTGGGACACAGCTGCCCCATGTGCTGGAGAGGAGATGGGACCATCCCTGCCACATCTCATGCTCGAGGAGGAAAACAGTCAGATGGTTAAGTTAGGAAGATCGGTCAGCAATCACATAGTCCGGTCACACGTGCTCTTCCTCTGCTCCCCGGGTGTCACACGACGTTGGGAGCCGCTCCACCAGTTTTAGAATCCACAGTTGCTTCCACAGTAGGAGAGATCTCTGAATTAGAGAATCACCATCTGGTGTTCCCGACAAACACTGAGCATCTGAAAAGAATACACACTGCTACTGTCCAGGAACCACAGACAATACCAAGAGCAGCCTGTCTGGGAAGTTTCCCCACCCCCAGGCACGGGCTGCCAAATTCTGTTCTCAGTCACACCAGAATAAAGCCGGAACGACCCATGTCTTTGACAGAGTTATTCTTAATTTGTACCAGTACATCTGAGAACAAATTTGGGGCCCAAGTCTCCAGCATCACAGATTGGCAGCGTGGGGATTATTTGACAACCCATCTCAAGAGCAGAAACTGCGCGGGCAGTAGAGCTTTACTGTGTTTTACTGGTTTATGGTATGGCCTCATGGTTCCAGGCTACCTTCTCTGGCATCTGCCGGTGCCATTATTACTGCTCAGTTTGTTTTCCAGCTAAATAGCCAGACAGGGAAATAGGTTGGGCTCTGGATTCCAAGCAGGATCCTCACTCCAAAGGCCAGACACTGTTTCTCAGACCATGAGAACACCCTAAAAGACCTGGAAGGAATAATTCAATCTGCTGGCTTTGCAGCCTTAATATCCGCTTGCATTTGGAATGTGTTGGCTTTGGTGTTTGTCACACCTGCCTGTCTGAGGGAGCTCTTTCTTCTAACAGGATTCCAAGGCTGCCAGAGCTTTTTAAAATTTTCTCCATAGTCAAAACAGTGCATTTTTGGCCTCGCTTTGTTCTTGGAGACAGTTGAGTCGTTTTAATGGCACCTTTCCAAAAGGAGCAGATAACATTATAGGAATGTTTGGCCCGTGGAGCCAAAATTCTTAAGAGTACAAGCAATTGAGAATGGAGTTTGATGGAAGATAATGTCAAATAGTCTGTCTTATAACAATTGCTACTGGCCCCATCTGTAACAAACAAAAATGAAAGCAGAGCGGGAAAGGAAGCCAGGCATTAGGTTTTCCTAATATTTTCTCCACTGAGTTACTGCTGCGGTGCTTGCTACATGTGGTGCTTTCGGTGTGATGTAGCACACACCGAAAATGATGGGAGATGGTGAGACGGAGTGGATCTGGCTCAGGATTTCACTTCCAGTTTCAAAGTGCAGCTGTACCTCGCCTAGACCAGCAGGCAGTGACGCTGGCCTCTGATAGTGTTGATAACTTGCCCATTAAGGAGGTGCACAGTAAATTTTCCTGCTCATTGATTAGTTATTAATCTTACCATGGTCTGTCTCTTGGTATTTAGGTCTTTCAGCAAGAAAGAAAGAAGCCACTCAGAGAAAACGGTGTTCACAACTTACCATCCCCATCCCCTCCGCAGCACAGAGGTTGTCGCCGAGCCCACCACGCTGGCCGAGAACCACAAGCTCTCAGAACTTTCCAGGCCAGACAGCAGGACTTCTGCATTTTTCCCAGCCCCAACAGAGGCAAGGAGTCCCTATCCTGAGCAAAAGCAAGGCTTTAAACCCTTGTTCCTTAACCTTACTCCTTCTGGGCCTGGCCACTCTTCCCCTAATACACCCGCCCAGGCTCCCTCAGAGTTCCAGAGCGTAGGTGACAGCCACGCTCCGAGACAGCACCATGCCAAACCAGAGGCTGTTCCCACTGAGGGCAACGGGAGCACTCAGGCACAGCCTTTGGAAGCTGTCCAGGACAGATCCCCCAAGACTCCCACAGAAGAGATGATGTGGAGAAGGAAAGCCGGGCTGCTGCACAGGTCCCTCCCGCCCAAAGCGGCGTGGGCTCATTCGGCCAAAGACAGCAGCTACGTGAGGGCCATGGTGTCTCCTCCGGCGGCCGGGCCGAAGCCCTCCCAGAGGTGGCAGTCCCTGCCCACACAGAGCAGCACTTCGTCTGACCCAGAGACCCCTTCTCCGCACGGCGTGACCCAGCTCCGGATCTCGGAGTCGGGGCTGCAGCTCACGCCCCCGCCATCGCTGCAGGATGAGGAGGACGATGAGGTGTTTGTCGCGCCTTCCCAGCCACCCTTCTCCCCGCCACCGCCATCCCGTCCTCCTCCCGAGCTGAGCTCTTGCACTTCTGCCAACGGCACGGAGGAATTCCCACCTCCTCCCCCACCCGTTGAGGGGAATGGGGCAGCTGGAGACAAATCCCCCCATCTCCCAGAGGAGGCCAGCGTGAGGTAAGGGTGGGCTGGAGCACGGCGGCTCGGGCGGTGCAGGGCCATATACAGTAAGATATGCAGGGCTGGGACAGATGGGGCTGATCCCACGTACCGTGAGACCCCCAGCTGCCAGCCAGGCAGGGAGCTTGCACGTTGTCAGAGGACAGGGACAGACAGACAGACTCGCTGCTGGTCTGGCAAGAGCAGGGTCCACCAGCAGGTGCACTGACAGGTGCTCCCCAAAACCCCAGGACAAGGGGAACTATGGGGGAACACTCCTGGGCTGGTTCTCCCTGCAGATTTCAGTGCGGTTGCTTCTGACTCTCTTGAGCACAGAGCTGGCATGGCTGCTGGCTCCTTCCAGTTACTGGATTTTGAAAGACAGCTGTGAAAATCCATAATGGGTTTTTCCAAACAGTTAGTATTTCCCAGAATGTATTTTTGACCTGGCACAAAATAATGCTGTTATGAAACAGTGACCATCTGCCAAGAAGTGACAACGCAAATATGTCACAGTCAGGCTGTATAGGGAAATTCTCCTGAAGGATAGGACTTTGGGCGAGGTTCCCAGGTGGTTTAGCTCAGCACAGCTTCCCTCACTCCCAAGGAGCTGCTTTGATATCCATCCGGGAAGAATCTAGCCAGGGCTGTAGTAGTGATTGGCTTTTCCAACATGGCAGGAACAAATGGGTAGAGGCTGCTCAGGCTGGCGCTCCCGGGTGGGGAGGCACAATGTCCCCAGCCTGCCAGCGGACGAGAAGGTGACTTGGTGTTCACTAGTTCTTTCTGTGTTGGAAGGATAATCCAGCAGTGTCCAGGTTGAAGGGACAAAACTACTCTGGTGCCAGTGGCTACACGCTGTGGACCCTCCATGTTGGAATGAGAAGTGAGACACAAAAGCGAGAGAGAAGGAAAACTTGCTTCTCGCAGGCCTTTACCTTGTGTTCACAATGGTCCTGGGTGGTAGGTTTCTCTTCATCTCACAGAATGTTTCTGTCCATAGCAGCTTCAAAAGCTTTCCCAAAGCACTGGCCAAGAGGGAGATAACAGGATTGGGCACCAGCACCGGTGAAAATAACTGGCCCCTCTTGCCAACCCCATCAAAGAGGACTGGATCTCCATCTGCTGTGGATCAGCAGCACCAGTCCCCTGCTTCTTCTGAAGGGTCTCCGAGCACTGACAGACAGCCCATAACTCAGCCTGAAGGTAACCCCGGAGAGCCGGCATTGGAAAATGCCGGCCTGGACTCCAGGATAACCAGCACAGCACCCCCAGTGAAGACAAAGAACAAGACCCCAGAAGATATTAAGTCAGAGGCTCTAGCAAAAGAGATTGTCCATAAAGACAAGTCTCTGGCTGATATCCTGGATCCAGATTCCAAAATGAAGACAACCATGGACTTGATGGAAGGGATTTTCCCCGGTGGAACCAGCTTGCTGAAGGAGAACAACATGAAGAGGAAGATGTCGCAGACACAAGCCAGCAGGACGGCAGTGGCGGGTGACACGTAAGCACTGCTGGGTTGGGGTGAGAGCTGGCAGAACCCCCCGCTCCCTTGCTTCTAAGGACAACCTGTGCCAAATTTTTCTGCATCTCTATAGGTGAGAGTGAGTTTTGCAGTTCAGAGGTGTGAGGCCTGGCAAGGCATTTCCAAACGGCCTTTCCCATAAGCTGGGCTCTCTGTTTGAGCTCTGAGCTCACCTCTCTGGGCTGTGTAGAAAACGATGCCAAGTGTGGGAACAGAGCAGATGAAACATCTCTGGAGATCTAATTGGATTTTGCTATCTGAACCTTAGTAATCCGAAGCAGTTCAGTCCAAAGCACAAGAACAGACATACGAAAGTAAAATCAGGACGAAAATAATGGCAGGCACAGAGATAACAAGAGGCCAAATTCTGAGGGGACCTACTTACTACAAGATCAGCCCAAGTCCCCCAGTATGGGTTTTTTAAGACAGAGACTTCAAGTGGCAGCTGGAGAACTGTCGGTGTACTGCATGATGCCAGGTAAGAGGGTCAGTCTGGCCACCTCCAGCCGAGCTGTGCTGGCTGACCTTCAGCAGGGTAAATCCTGTGCAGAGCTGTGTCCAGTCACCTTGAAACCTAGTGGCTGTGCTGTGCTGGGACAGCAGCTGACGCGCACCCCCTGATGGCAGGAATCCACCTTGTCCTGGTGGGTCATTACACTGGGAAGGTACCAGAGAGGGAGTCCTGGAAAACCGTGGATCTAAACACTGGGAAAAGTCAGGCTCAGACTGAACTCTTCCTTTTTCTTCACTGTGGTGTAGGAGAGAGGAAAAGGAAGCTCCTGTCACCCTGGTCACCTGTCCTGCTTACTACAGCGTTTCAGCACCCAAAGCAGAACTGCTGAATAAAATCAAGGACTTGCCAGAAGAAGTAGGTGAGGAAGAGGAGCTGCTGGACATCAATGAGAAAAAGGTAAATTCAGCACACAGCACTGTTTGTGCTTACATTCCTGAAATAATAATAAGCCCTGAAGTGAAGTGCATTTCTATTTGATGTCAGCTTTTGGCAGCACCCAGAATTGCGTGGGAGTGGTTAGGCCTCCTGTGAAGTTTCGTTAGAGTGACCCAAATTGTATAAGAGAGTTCATCTGAATTAGTGACTGCAAATTGAGTACCAATCTTGCTCCACCCTGAGGCGGGCCTGGATCATGCCAAATGCTGAGTGTACAGACTGTCAGGAGCAGTCCCTGTTCCGCAGCAAGGAGGGAAAAGGGAGAGGTGAAGCAAGTTGTGCAAGGCCAGCTTGGGTTGGAAACAAGAACGGAGTCCAGCTAGTGAGTGCACTGAGTGCAGGAGATTTTTTTACCAGGATTTTCCTCTTCTGTGAAGCCAGTTTACTCATTTCACCTGCTGTCTGCACTCACTGCCTTCAAAGAGACATTGGTTACTCTTTTTCCCTCACACTTTATTGTTTCTCTGACCCACTGAAAGCCACTGGCACCTCAGTGGCTCAGTCAGCACAACCTCCATGTGATGACCTGGAAGGAAGGAGAGCAGGCAGGAGGGGAGGATGCATTTTGCTCTCTTACTGAGGCTACATTTCACTGCAGAATGGCCCTTGCTGCTCTTGCTGGGGGCTTCCATGCTCTGCTTCCAGGGCTTTTGCAGGGCCTTCTAATTTGCCCCTGTGATTGTCTCACATTATTATATGTGGTTACCTGGTAATTACAGACATGCTGCTTAGCTCCCACATCCCATGGGGCCACAGGCAGGTGTTCGTGGCCTGTCTGTGCCTCCCTTACACACCTCCTACCTTCCTGTCAAAAGCAGCCGTGCCTGCCTCTAAGTCTAAACCATCCCCTACTCCCTGGACAGAGTAGCACAGACCAGATTTCATTTTCTGTTCACCGCCTCCTCTTTCTGTGGCTCTACGCAGATTCTGGGTCACAAATACACAGGTGGATCACTACTCAAAACATGTGCCCAAGGCCTTTGCCTGCTGCTTTCATCATCTGGCCCAAGCCACTGGTGGTAGTGCACCCAGCTCCAAAGGGAATGGCAGCCAAGTCCATAGCATTCCTTGAATTCCCTGCAAAATCATGCCTGCTCATACCAAGGTGAAAAGTGCGGAGTGACTGAACAAGACAAGGGTGCTGCTCCATGAGCCGGCCACGGAGGGCCGGAGGTCCCAGGCCTCAAAGGTTACATTTGCATGGAAAGCCAGAAACAGATGGGAAATTAGACCCAGGCAGCACAATCTGGCCTCTTTGCTCGTGGTCTGTGTGCAGGAACATTTGCAGAGGGGTTACCTGAGAAGGCAGCTCCTCTGGGAGATCATTTGGATAAACCAAGCTCATTTCCACTGTAAGTATGGAAAGGAGCTCTGTTGGCCAGCATTTGGGATCACAGGAGAGTCACTGATTAATGAACACAAGCATAAGTCACAGGCCCCTCCAGCTCCCAGGCCTTCAGAACAAAGGTACCTGACTCCCAGGAGCCCCATAGCCTCCTGCTACAGTTGGAGGGCAAATCTCCTGGAGCAGGGAGGAACGGCTGCCAGTTCCCAGCAGTTCTATCCACCTGAAAACTTGGCGAGATGAATGCCAGACTTGGAGACCACGCCATGGAGTCCTGCCATAGAGATTTCCCCACGGCACTGTAACCATTGAACATGGATCCTTACTATTGCTCCTCAGGATTTGGTCCAGCAATCAACTGGTGAGGATCTTTCTTTGGAAGGGGCCATTAGCATCGTAGCTCCAGGGAAGGGCAAGGGCTGGGTTTTGTCTCTGGGTACTACTGAGGGAAGAATGCCCGTAAAGGAGTTTTGGTTGACCCGTAGGAGGTGGGATTTAGTACCACCTTTGCTCCCTCTCCCCTGAACTACCCTGCTAGCCAGCGGAGGTCATTCCAGGGAGTGGATGTTTGTTTTCAGGGAACATTACTGGCCTTTTGCTCAGCCTGTGCATGTGTGTGGCAGCTGAGAGCAGGCTATATTGCAGCCACTAAACAATGCACGCCAAGTGTTCCATCTAGTGGTGCCTGGCCATACAGTGCCATGTGCTCCCTGCTGCCAAAGGGAACTCCACTGCCGGGCCAGCCTGGGCATCAGGGCCTGCTCAGTGACCCCAGCCTGACTGGTGTTTGAAAATCCTTCCTCCTCTGAAGCAGACTGCCTCCTGCCTGGAATGACACTGAGTTGTGATGGAAAGAGGACTTTGAGAGCATGTTTTCAGGCCACCTTGTGATTGACTTGTTTCATCCTGCGGTGTTTGTGTGCAGAGTAGATGAACACACAGGTGTTTGTGCCTCAGCAGTGCATGAACTGGAGACACTGAGAATCCCCGCCCGCTGTATGGAGAGCTTCTCCTGCTTGCTATGCTCTCAGTTCTGGGTAAACAGAAGCAGGAATTGCAAGCCCCAGGCCAGAGACTTGCTTTTGCATATATCTTTCCGCTAAATCCTAACAGAAATTAGGATCTCCGGCACATGTGCAGCACTGCTGTTCCTGGAGTAACCGAAGCCCGGAGGCCTCCTTTTCTTTGGCAGGGAAATAGGTGTCAGTGTTTTTGCAGAACGGGTGTGTGCTCTGTGTTCAGATAATGAGTAAATCCGGAGCATCTTTGGTGTAAACTCTTCCTTGATGCCTCTGTGTGCGAGGCACTTGTTCGGTGCAGTTCTAGGCGTTTCAGGCTGCGGCAGGGAGTGGGGAACACACCGGAGACGTGGCTGCAGCTCTTCACACTCAGAGGTTTTAAAGAACGTTCATCTGTAGGTAGCTGGGTATCAGAATACGGTACACCAAATTAGAGATCTCTTTTATAAACATTCATTGAGTAAATACATCCTCATGCAACCTGATGGGCTACTCGGGTTATCTCCGAGATGGGGAATTTCAGCATGTTCTCTGTTTCCTCCCTTCTTTGTCAGCCATTGCTGACCTGACCCTGCTCCTCAGGAACTGCAGCCATATCCTCTTGTTGTCATCACCCATATGAGCAGGGTGATGCTGGTAACAACCAGTGTGGCAATGCTTCCCCTCCAACAGGCTGAGCTCATCGGGAGCTTGACCCACAAACTGGAAATCCTGAAGGAAGCCAAGGAGGGCTTGCTCGCAGACATTAAGATGAATAATGCTCTCGGAGAGGAGGTGGAGCTGTTGATCAGCACGCTGTGCAAACCCAACGAGTTTGACAAGTACAAGATGTTCATTGGCGATCTGGATAAGGTGGTGAACCTCCTGCTCTCCCTCTCGGGACGCCTGGCCCGTGTGGAGAACGTCCTGCGCAGCCTGGGGGACGACGCCAGCAGCGAGGAGCGGGTACGTATCGGCACATCCCTGGCCTGCTCGGGGCGTGGGGCAGCAGCCACCACCACCACGGCCTTACAGTGACCTCCAGGGGCTGCCAGGAGGGCAGCACAGGGCTCTTGGTGCTTATGTAGGAGCAGTAGCTCGGACATGGTCCCTGGGAATCTTGATCCCCGTTTGTATAAATGGCTGGGATCCTGCAGCCTTTGTCTGGACACAGAGCAGCTGTGTTGGGGACAGCCACATTTTAACATTCTTGGGGTGGTTTTGAAACCAGATTTTCCTGGTAGTTGTTGCTTTCAAGCGAGGTTTCCTGACTTTATTGGAGCACTTTCTGCCTCCCATGGACAAGGATGTTCAGAGTCCAGTTCAGTGGGGTTCACATGCACTCCGTGAGGAGGAATTCATCCTCCTCTCCCAGGCTTTTGACTGCACGTCTGGGAGCTTAGCAGGCATCTCCGGAGGTGGCAGGCGTGGTGCTGGGAGGAAGGACAGGGGGATCAGGGAGTGTGGTGCTGCTGGTACTGAAGGGCTCTCTCTGGTGTGCAGAGTTCACTGGAGGAGAAGCGGAAGCTGCTGGCTGGCCAGCACGAAGACGCCCGGGAGCTGAAGGAAAACCTCGACCGTCGGGAACGGGTGGTCTTGGACATCCTGGGCAACTACCTCTCTGAGGAGCAGCTCCAGGACTACCAGCACTTTGTGAAGATGAAGTCCGCACTCCTCATAGAACAGCGAGAGCTCGACGACAAAATCAAACTGGGCCAGGAGCAGCTCAAGTGCCTGATGGAAAGTCTCCCCACGGACTTCACACCCAGGGATGCAGCAGCAGCAGCTGCCCTGGCTGCAGCACTTGCTACCTCCTCCGGGGTCAGTGGTAAAACACCTCCAGCAGCCTCTTCCTCACTCTAAGCTGTCCCAGGTGGGGCTGGGATACAGCCCTGCCCGAGTTCCTTTAATCCGAGTACTTGGCAGATGGTTCTCTTCAAAGACAATGGACAGAGACAGGTCTAAACCAAGAGTTTAATGAAGGAAAAAAAAAATAGCAATAATAAAGGTTTTATTTTCCTTTCCTTCCACCTCTGCTTCCTGGAAACTTAAATCGATGTGGAGGGAAATCTCCTCCAGAGATGAGGAAGAATCTCACAGGAATTAAACACATGACCTTTAATAAAAAACATGACCTCCTCTCTTCCCTCCCTTTTCCGCCTACCTGGCACCTCATTAAATAATGAAGGATCTAAGAATGAAGCCTTAAAAATAAAACCAACCCATTTTACTGAACATTATTGATATTTATATTTTTTAAAGAACAAGACAGAATGTGTAAGTTTTTGTACATACTCTAATCAGTTACTTGATTCTACTTTGTTCTGTATGTAGAAAAGACATTTAATTTTGTATTTTGTGAAGACCTTAACAAAAAGAGGGAACCCCAAAGATAGTCATGCAGTAGCTTGAAACGTCTCATCGTGGTTTTGTTGCTGTTGTTGTGGTTGTTTTTTAATATAATAAACGGCTACCAGAAGCAGCTTCACCCTGTTTCAACACATGCTAAAGATACCATTAAGTGGCTTTACAAAGGAGATTTTTGCCACAAAAATACCAATTTTTCCTCTTCTGGATCCTGTGATCCTCTCAGTCTGGAGTTCAAACATCGTTTATTGCAACCAGCATCTCAGGAGTCCAGGCTAGCATGAAGCAAGGAATTCACTGCAGGAATGTGGGGGAAATTCTATCTTTATTTCGATTACTCATAACTGTGGTCTGTGTTTCTGTTGCAGCCCGAAAGATTTCCGTGAGGTGTGACAGGGATCTCTACTGACGTGATTTATAGGCCCCGCTTTGAGTAGAGTTTCAGGGAGACAGTGGGGGGAGCTGTTTCAATCCAATCAACACATTTCATTTGCCCTAAAAAAAAATTCCTACCCACTGCTGCAGTTTAGTTTATTAGATTTAAAAACACTTCTATTTCAGATTCTTTTTTTTTTTTTTGCAGCCACCCTTCCATCTTACACTTACCAAAACAACTCACAAAGACGTGGTAGATCTGGGAGGTGTTTGTGTGTTTTCCATTTAGTGAGTTCTTTCTTGAAAAATACAAGTCCTGCAGTTTAGCTCCAGGTCAGGAAGAGGCTCCATCCAAACAGGATCTGCCTGTTTGCTCCAGGAACACACATGGCTTCAGAGGGAGAACCTCCAGCAAGTTTGGGGTGGATGAGGCAAGTCCTGTGTGTGCTCCCACAGTACACGGAAACGTCAGCTAATGAGGGAAGTGATAGTCACTGATGTTTTTGTGACAGCTTCTATTTTCAGGTGAGAAATGAGTTAAAGCTCCTATTTCTGTGCTAAGTGGAGAACTCTCTTTGCACAACTTTGTTCAAAAATCACC
The DNA here is from genome assembly GCA_013397755.1 of Cnemophilus loriae. Classification (NCBI taxonomy): domain Eukaryota; kingdom Metazoa; phylum Chordata; class Aves; order Passeriformes; family Corvidae; genus Cnemophilus; species Cnemophilus loriae. The sequence goes on along the minus strand of VZTF01009178.1, from coordinate 281,725 downwards.
CTCCTAACTGCAAGGTTTACTGAGTTTGGTAGAAGCACACCCTAATATGTATTTAAAGGTAATTAAACATCAGCCAAGCCTGAAGATTTACTTCTCAGGCAGAAAGATTTACTTCTTTTACCTCTGGCAAAAAGGGGGGTGCATTCATTGCCCTTTATCCCACCTTGCTTTTCTCTTGTGGCTATGAAACTGGAGGATAATGGAAACCCACAATTTCCCAGACTGATGACATGGTTTTATGGGACAGGAATACCAGGGATAGAATTTTACACTTATTGTCCAGTCCTTGTAAACTTACTGATGCAGATCTGCATTTTGGGTCTGGCTACATGAGGTTTTTAGGCCTGAACCTGTATTGCAGCGGCTGCAGTGGAGAAAGCCAATACACCAGATACAGTGAGCACGATCTGCTGTGCTGCCCCTTCCCCAAAATGCATCTCAGAGAAGTGGTTTTCAGCAGCCTGGCAGTTTTTGCTAAAAATGAGCCTTATTTTTATAACAGAAACACCTGGTTTGGATATTGGTGTGGAATGCCCTACATCCCACCCCGCCACAGGGATGACAGCATGGCCTGTTTGCCAGCCTGGGTGGCCTCTCTCTGTAGGTGACAATGGGTGGGACTCCTTCCCAACTCACTTTATGGTACCTGGGTCAGGCACCTTCTCCAGAGCTGTCTCCAGGTAAGTCATGGACTGTTGAAGGATCATGTGACAGCCACCTTCAGCTGGCTCCAGGCACGGTGGGAAGGCACGGATCTCCCTTCAGCAGCTTGAGGAAGACCCTGGTAAGGACAAAGCAGTTACACCTCTGACACATTGTTCCAATGTACCAGTTCCAAGTAAAATCTCCTTGTACAAAACCAATACCATTATGTTACACTTGTCCATTAGTTAGGAACAGGCTTTTTCCTGGGTCAGCATCCCTTAAATTACTATCTCTAGTCAAGGCAGGCCAGCTCTCAGTAAAGCCTCACGTGCTTTTGGCAGCATGCATGTGATACAAGTGCCAGGAAAATCTAGTCATCCAACTTAAAATCGGCCTTTTTTATCAGAGCCCTTGGGCGATTGACGGTCACAAGGAATTCACATCAGATGCTTTCCTCAAGACTGAATCTAGTAAAGAGCGTTTACGTACCGGGGTCCGTTGGTTGTAAGTTTGCACATAAGATCTTTTGCTAAGGTTACCTATAAATTCGGTCAAACCCAGAGCACCACAACGGTTTATCTGTCAGTTTATCCATCATCTTTACAACTCAGCTGCTGTCGTGATTGTTTAGGCTGGTAATTAAGAGAAGCAAGTAAAGCAGACTGGATAGCACTCCATATGCACTCCACATAAATCCTGTCCTTTGCAAAACGGGGAACAGAGCGAGCTTTTCATCAGAGAGCCCCTGCTTTAAATCAGTGTGAGCACATGGAGTTGCGCACCTAGGGACCCCATCCCAGGTTTCTCCGTGCCTCATTCAACCATCCTCCAAGCCAGTGTTTACATAAGAGCTGTTTAATCCCTTTATACCCCTCCGGAGGGGATGTGTCCTGGCCATGGCACAGTGTTACGGCTTGGCTGTGTTCCCACAGGAGTGCTGCTCGTGCCTTTGCACATGAACCATGCGTTGTGCAGCTCTGGTGTGTTACGGGGTTTTTCTGTCCATGTGTTACTGAACAATCAGCCTTTGTCTTGTGCAACTGGATGTGTGTCTGTGGCCAGCCTTTGTGCAGCTTGGTGTGTGTCAGTGCCAAAAACCATTGCAAAAAATATGCTTGCTTCTTGCCCGTTTCAAGATGTGAGGGAGATGGAGCCAGGCAGGCTCAGCACCCTCAGACAAGCTTGAGAGGGGTGTCAGTGTGGCTCTGCCTGCTTTGGGATTAGGAAAAAGGGCTTGTTTTCCCCTACTCCATATAGGAAGCAGGGTACATGTGAGCCAGGCGGCTTTTTCCTCTGTGGTTTGCAGCCTGGGGCCATGGCCTTCTGCTAGGGCTGCATTAAGAAGCAGAGGGACTTCAAATGAGAAAATCCAGCCATACTTTTAAAATTCTTGTTTGTTTTAGCACTAAATGAACTTACAGAACTGAAATGCAAAAGAAAAAAAAAAAAACCAAGGACGTAATTCAGCTGGGGAGGGTAAGAGCTGGTGAAAGCGTGATGGAATATGGGGGAAACTGCTCATGAGGTGCTTGTGCTTTTACTGAGGTAAAACAAGACTGTAATTAAAAAGAAAACAACCAAAACCAACCAAACACAGAAGAAAGAAACAAGACTCAGGGCAGCTTAGAAAGGACGAAACTGGAGTATGAGAAGCCGTGACAGGAGGTTTTGGAAGAGAAAAGGGGCCCTGAGCAGAATTTTCTCGTGGCTCTTCCCGCCAAAAATTTGGCGGGAACCATTTCACCTCACAAAGGGCCCCCCCACCACCATCTCAGGGGGCGGCTGAGGGCAGCTCTGTTGGTGACGGGCTCTGCACACCCAGCCCTCACCGACACCTCCAAAAACCCCCCAAAACCACAGCAGAGCTCACTGCCCGCCCCTCGTGCTGTGTTTTTATGGCCAACACCTGTGTGGCAGTCAGGGCTAATGAGGGACAGCTGGGCTGGGGGCAGCAGGACAGGAGTCCACACCTGAGGCAGCGCACAAGGATGCACACCTCAGCCTGAAGCCTGCTGAGAAAAGGTGAGTAAAGCTGTATTTTTATGCATTTTTTTCTCTTCATGGGGAAGATTGGCAGCATGCAGCTGGCTTGGGGGCTTAACGGGGGGAAACATCCCAGTTTGTTGGAAAGCAGGCGCGTTAGGTATTTGGTTTCCAACAGGAGGGAGCGTGCTGGCCTGTGGGGATGGGAGGGTGCCCACACCATGGGGGTCTCAGCATGGCAGGACTGGCCCTCATTCCTCAGCTCCCGCCCACAGTCCGAGAGGACAGGTACAGGGTCTGTACCCATCTGACCCCGAGGATATCCCACCCAAGCAGCATCCAGCGATCTGCCCAGACCTCCATCACACGCTGGGAAAGGGCAGTGGTGTGGTTACGGTTTCCGATGTGCTGCCCCAGAACACTTCTGAGGTAACGCAGCACAGGGTTTGAGGCTGACTTTGTGAAGCGAGTGGTAAAGTTCCTTTTGGTTTATAAATGTTGGAACTGGGGCTGAGGGAGTGGGAGGTGAGGACACAAGGGAGGAACATGACAGTCACCTCTTGCAGAGCTGGCTGCTGTTAGCCTTGTCATTTTGGACACGGGTTGTTGATTAATTTCGTATGTGTATTGTTTGGAAGAAAAGGTCAGGCAACGTTTTGCTTGTAAATTCCATGGGAAGCGACCCTGGTGGCTTCTCATGCCTCACCAGGGCCTGGGCTGCCCCTCAGCTTCCCTAGCACCCAGTTCCTGGGTGTGCATTGTCCTCTGAGTGTCTTTTGAGGCTGTGACAATCAGTGCCACACGCAGGCTCATGTAGGCACAGTCACTTGGATGGCCTATTTCTGTCGAGTGAAGTTAATGTGAACCGCTCAGGGAGAGGTTATTTTCTGAGAAGACAAAGCTGCTGGTCTATCTTAGCCCTCACTGCTCTTCTAAGTCCTGCATGAGATTTTAATTCCTGTCCAATCTATTGCTTCCAAACCAATCTTTTTTTACAACTGGTTATTCTCATCTTCCAGGGTGCGAAGTGAAAGCACACATCACTTAATCTGTGTTGATAAAATCATTTAGGTTAGAAAAGACCCTTAAGGTCAAGTGCAGCTGTTAACCTAACACCACTAAATCCACCACTGTGCCCCCAAGTGCCACATCTCCACCTTTTCTAAATATCTGCAGGCATGGTGACCACCACTTCCCTGGGCAGCCTGTTCCACTGAAAAAAATTCTTCTCACACAAAACTAAGTGTCCAGGTAATACCACAGCCTCGCAGGTGTTTTGAAGGGGGTTTTGAGGTCCCATTTTCCCTCACCATGATGCTGTAAAGAAATAAAATGGTGACTACCCAGTGTGCAGGATTTAAATTCAAAAAAGAAAGAAAAGCTGCACCCTTGGGCCACGCCGTGGTGCTTTCTGCTCCTCCCCACATCAAGCGGGGCTCAGGGTTCTCCCAGAAATCTTGACATGAGCTCCCTGTGTGGTTCAGGGGAGCACACTTGGCAGGGACAAGCCTCACTTTCCCATTCACTGTGACCCTCTCCTCTGCAGCAGGCCACGGAGTTCTGGCTTTCGTGATGGCTCTAGCAGGAGACAAAGCCTTGTCACCATTGCAGGAGCCAGCCAGGGCACTCTCTGCATTTACTGGTGTCACTTAGAGGAACAGGATTATTTATAGCTCCTGGACATGGGAGAAAAGACTCAAGCAGCAGGAAATGTTGGCAAAGGGATGCTTCCTTCCTAACCCTTCTCCTGTTTTACGGTCTCCTGAGTGGTAACTGCCAGCTCTAAAAAGCAGGATAAAGCTAATTAATTCTTGGGGAAAGTCCAGGAGTGGGGTAGCTCCCGGGAAGGCGCTGTTTGTACCCTGAGCACACAGTCAAGAACACTTGTGGCTAGCCTACCTGGCAATCATGACTGCCAGCTTAAAGGCAAAAAAATGGGATTAGCTTTATTCTTGTCAGTTCTGAGACACACAGACCTCACCTGACCAGGGCAGCCTGGAACAGAGAGACACACACACACGGAGAGCTGTAAGGTCTCCTGTGTCTCTGCTGCATCAGGGCCTGTACTTTTTCAGTGTCACACACCTGACTGAACTTACCTGCAGCCAGGTAATGTGACAGAAGGGGAAACAAGACAAAAAAGGTTCTCTTTTCCCAAACTCCCCACCCCAAATACTTGACAAGGCAAAGCACCAGCGAGACTTGTGTTATCCTTTCCCTAATAAACACACCCGAACCTCTAAACACTTAGCCTCCTGTCCCATAAATGATGCAGTAGATGCAGGACAGGAATGAAACCCTCCATTATCCGTGCCCCTGCCCTGAGGCACGGCCAGGCTCCTGCCGTCTCCCCTGGGGGGGCCCAGCTCCGAGCAGCTGCTGCAGTAACAGGGCGGGACAGTGCTGCTGACAGGAAGGCAGCCTGTCAGCCTCCCCATAAAAAGCCTGGGATGGCTGAAATACTCCACAGAGGGGTATGGCCCTACCCAAGCGGCTGGCCCAGCTGCTCAGCTGTTCAAGGAGCAGCCGTGCCTAGATTAGCCAACAGGGATTGCATTCCAGCACCGGAGCAGCGTTTGGCTCAGAAGGCCTCACCTGCACAGGCTGTCACTGACTGAGCCACACTGGGCAGCGCAGTCGCAGAGCCAACCTGTCCAGGCTCCCAGTTCCACACAGCATGCAGGACTTCCTTACTTTCCATCGGGTCCTCAAACGCCACAGCAATCCCAGCTCCAGCCCTGTCTTGGCTCAGTGTGACCAGCAGGCTGTGGGGAAGGAGCAGTAGCAGACACACTCCAAGGCATTGCATTAGCAGAGAGACTGTAAGCAGAAGAGACTCTTTACTAAGCTTTTTTTCCCTTCTTTGTCTGCCTAACTGCAGTTAGTTGTGTTCAGTACACTCAGGATTAAATGCCCCTGGTAACTTTGTTGGATGCAGCCCTTGACTGGGGAAGTGTTCCAGACACTGACCCACAGGCTGCCACAGGGTTTCTCACCCATTCCTGACGTGTTGCTCAGCCCCTGACTTCACTGTACCTCAGCCTCTGTCTCTGGCAGTGTCAACACCTCAAGTCGTGAGCAGCAAGGACAGCCGGGATTCTCTCAAGACCTCACTCCTAAGCTTTCTGTCAGGCTTCACCTTTCTCTCCACATCTTTTCCCCAGCAAGTGCAGGTAGCCCAGCCTGCCTGCGCTTCCCTGCTCCTCAAGTACATCAGTGCCAGCCTGCAATGCACATTTTGGGAAAGCAAAGCTCTTGGCAAGAGCACAAGCCATGCCCCGAGTTCCCTGTCAGTCCCCTATCCCCGGCAGGGAGCAGCATTTTGTGGTCAGAGATGGCACAGTGAACACCCAGCATAGACTTGTTCCTGCTGGGACCAGTCCTACACTTTAGAAACCAGACAAGGACCACGCAGTGTAGCCAGCAGGGTGAAGGGAGCAACTGCTGCTAAGGCAGCTTCACTCACAGTCAGTCATGCTTTGCCTGGCTCATGTCTTCAGTTCCGGCTGCAAGGCTGCGGTGTAAGGAGGAAAATGGCTGGATACGCATCCCCTCCTTGCCCACCCCCCGTAGCACACACAGGAGCAAGCAGATTAGAGTAGGAAACAGCAGAGGAAGCAGCCATTGCAAGTTTGGGTTTATTTCACTACAGAGGGGGCAGCAAACAAAACAAACCAAGCTATAGTTGTTAGCTGAACTTAATGGCTTTGACTTTGAAGTCACCCTCCACAGCCAGGTATTCGATTTTCTCCATGCCCAGCCGATTCGGGAACTTGAACTCTGCCTCGGGCAGCTTCACCGTTGCCTCAGTTTCATCGAAGGAGATGCATATCTGTAGAGAGCCACGAGAAGGAAGGAAGGAGTGAAGGCTGACACATGACAGCTCCCAGGCTTTGCTCACTCCCCACTACCTCCAGTCTGGGTGCAGGACAGGTGAGGTGGCTGCTGCTGCCAAGGCTGTGCTCAGCAGCTCAGTGTCCTCCCTGTCCAGCAGAGGCACGGAAGGGAGGAAGCTTCTGCAGCTGCACAAAGAGACAGACTCAGGCTGAGTCTCACCTCAGTGCTGTTACTGCTCCGAGGTCCATGGCCACAGGAGGCCAGAGTGGGGCACTCAGCACATCCGAGCTGCTGGGCATTGACTTGGGCAGCGCAGCTCTAGACACTTCCTTGGCTTTAGCTGCCAGGCTCTTCCCCTGTGGCTCATTCCCCTTGCCATGCCTGCTCCTTCTGCACCGCAGAGGCACACAGCGGCATTAAAAAGCTGTGCCCTTGGCCCCTCAGTGCTCAGTGCCAGGGCTTTGTACACACCCCCAGGGCCTCACCTCAATCTTGTCACCGTGCTGGAAGGGAAAGTCAGCCTTCCTGTCCTCCTCCCCCCACATGCCATCCTCCTTGGAATTGCACACGACGGTGTTGACATCCCCGTGACAGTCAAAGCGAGGGTTGAAATGCAGCATGAGGGTGTTGCTGTCCTTCCCAACATTCACAGCAAACCTGGGGAAACAGAGCCAGTGCAGAGGGGGTGCCTGTGCAGCAGCTCCAGCTGCCAGTGCTGACAGGCTGAGCACAGCAGGAGCTCTGCTTCCCCCAGTGCCCCAGTCCACTCACCACCTCACTCACCCTTTGGCATCAGACTGGATCTTCCCTTTGACCTTGATGCACTCACCAGGCTCAACTTCCAGCTGGGTAACAACCAGTCCCTGCAGGGCCAAACCACAGGAGTTAGTCTATCCCAAGGCAAGGATCCAGTCCTGCTCGGGCCAGGGCACAGAGCAGCTCTGGTAGACCCAAACATGAGTTTTGTGCTGGAGGAAGGGTTGAGTCGGGCCAGCTGCCTGTCCCAGTGGCCACTGGGGTCTCTCACTCCCCTAAGCAGCATAAGGTCAAAAGGAGGTGTGGTGGGCTGGCCCTGGCTGGATGCCAGGTACCCACCAAAGCCACTCTGTCACAACTGGACAAGGAAGAGAAAATGTAACAAAAGGCTCATGAGTTGAAACAAAGACAAGGAGAGGTCGCTCACTGATTACTGTCACAGGCGAAATGAAGTCAACTTAGGGAAATTAACTGAATTTATTACCAATTAAAATCAGAGCAGGATAATGAGAAGTAAAACAGGCCTCAAAAATGCCTTCCCCCCACTCCCTCCCTCCTTGCCAGGGTCTACCTCTTCCCCCTCAGTGGCACGGGGAGGCAGGAAATGGGGGTTATGGTCAGGTCATCACAGAGTGTTTCTGCCACTGCTCAAGGAGAGGAGTCTTCCCCTGCTCAGTGTGGGTCCCTCCCGCAGGAGGCAGTCCCCGCCTCCGGTGTGAGCCTTCCATGTGAGCTACAGCTCTTCACCAACTGCTCCAACATGGACCCCTTTCCACGGAGTCCCTGCCTTCTTCGGGCATCCACCTGCTCCATGGGCTGCAAGTGGATTTCTGCCTCCCTGTTCACATCCAAGGGCTGCCGAGGGACAGCTGCCTCACCATGGCCTTCACCACAGGCAGCAGCAGGGTGTTATCACAGAGGCACTCCTGCCTTCGCTGATGGGCTCAGCCTTGGCCAGCACTGTGTCCGTGCTGGAGCCTGCTGGCATTAGCTCTGCCGGACATGGGGGAAGCTTCTGGCAGCTTCTCACAGAAGCCACCCCGGTAGCCACCTCTGCTACCAAAAGCTGGCCACACAAGCCCAGCGCAGGAGGTGATTCACCAGCTGCTACAGGAGCAGTGTACTGATCTCTGCCTAACCGTGTGCCGGCTCAGGTCGGGGAGCAAATTCGTTTGCTTGGGCACTGTCACGCAGCTCCCTCACGCTGTCCTTGCCCTCATGCCTGCTCCCTGCTCTGCCCACACACCGGCTGCTGAGGTCAGGGTTCCTCGAGTCACTAAACTGCTTATCCCCACGGTACTGACTCTGCCTCCCGGCTCTGGAATGCAGCCGCTGCGCCCGGGGGGGTCTTTCGAGGAAACGAAAGCGGCGGGGGCAGGGGTGGGTTAGAATACACTGCCGGCCCGCTTTCCTCTCCTGTTGCATTAAGAGTTAACCCACTCCTGTACCCAAAAGGCATTTTCCAGAAGAAAAATACACAGGTTAAGGGGAAAAAAGGATAGAGGGTCTTGAAACTGTAGAGTTGCCAACGGACCCAAACCTTTAGAGTACTTGAGAATATAAACATCCCTCTGCTTCCCCATTTAGATAACACGCTAGAGAAGAGGTGAGGAAATACGACTGGTCAGCCCTAACTATTCCTTCCACAGCCATCTATCAGCCTTGCATTTTCTATCAACTAATCCTCTTCTCCTCCTACCTCTGGCACCACGCCCAAACCCCACAGGCAGCCCAGCCTTAGTCCCAGTCCTGCTTGGCACAGCACCCCGGCTCGCAGGCGGCACTCACTTTCTCCATGCTGCAGACACCAGCCCCAGCAGGCAGAACACCCCCGAGCCCCTTCTCCTCAGCACGGAGTGACGCAGCGCTGAGCTCCAGCAGCTGAAATCACCCGGGCAGGACCATCACATGATCGGAGGGGGGGCGAAGAAGGGGATTGATCAATCGCAGCTGTTGAGGCCGGAACTTCCCAGCCATTTAAAGGGGGCAGCGAGAGACCTCTATTGATACTGTTCTTTGCAGGCAGTTTGTGTATGATTTTAAGGACTAGTGTTTGTTTGCCTCTGCGTAATCCTAGAAATCCTTACTGTAAGCTCTCCTAGCTGCGATGCAGCGTCTGTTGGCTGCCGTCCCGGGAGCCGGAGTGCTGCTCTGTGCTAGGAGCGAGGTGGCTGTTTTTTGTTCGGCTATCTCTGTCTAAAATCGGGGTTGGGAGTCCTCGTGTTCCTGCTGCAAAGTGGCTGCCTCTGTGGTTACGGGTGTATGGGCTCTCCCAGCCCAGCCTGGTGCCTGCAAGGAGCCTGGACTGGCAGGAGACCCTGGGTACAAATCCTCACTGCTTGCAGTGAAATGAAAGCCAAGGGTTTGGTACAGCCCATGCCAGCGTTTGGAAAGTGCCTAAGAGGTTAAGGTTGGTGGTGTGGGGCTCTAAGTAGATGTGAGAATTCAGGCTGCGGCTTTTGAAAAGTAGCACGATCTCCCTGGTTCCATTCCAGTTGCAAAAGGCTCCGGAGGGAAAAGAAAAATGCTTTGTTAGCGGAGGAAGAGGCCGGGCAGGGCTGTGTGCAGCCGGCAGGACGGGAGAGGAGGCTGCTACCCCAGAGAGTGCCCAGCGCCTGCTATTCCCCCTTCCTGTGCCCCCGAAAAGCACCGAGCATGACTGCCCCGAGGGTCTGTGCGGGGCAGGATGGTGACGGTGGAGCGGCTGCAGTGCTTTGTGGGGCCGTGTCACTGGATCCGCTTCTACCTTTGCGTGGGCTTTAGCAGGGTCCTCAGCCTTCTGTGCCTCAGTTTCCCTGAGGCCTGAAGTGGCGCTAATGGCACGCAGCTTCCCAATCCTGCCTGTAAACCCTCAGTGCGAGCTGCTATGTGTGTTACTTGCTGGCTGAGCCGTGACCAGCCTGCGAGGTCCCTGGCTGCAGGGTTTTGGAAGGGCTGCACAGGGCATCTCTCAACACAGTGCAGGAGTTTATGGCTGGGTAGTGGTGGGAAACACGCTGCCCTGCAGGAGGCTGCCGGAACTTCATTGGACCTGTTACAGGAACAGCATCCTGACCCCTGACGCCATCCTTTGCCCCAGATATCCCCCACACCCATTTCAGAACATTCCCGTGGCATTTCAGCAAAGCTGAGCTGCGTTTGAACTAAAAAGTCACAAGCTCAGATTGCAGCCCTGTGACTGGGGTGCATAAAAGAGGGCAAAATGCTGACTGAAAGTGCTCTAGGGAAAATCCCGCATATGCTCTCACCTCCAGCTAACTCCCTGGCCATCCTATGCACACACAAGAGCCATGCAGAAGTCAGGAGTTAACTGTGGGAGCAGAGTTGGTGCAGGTAGCAAATGCCACCGAGAGCAAGCCCCCTCCACGGAGAGTTTGGAGAAATCCCAACTAATTCCACCTTAAGTTAGCCCCGTTCTCCAGCGGTGTCAGCCGTGATCACGTGTTAGAGACGGGCTTTAGGCGCCTGCTCTCCGCGCCTGAGTTACTGGGCAGTTGTTCCCCTGGTCGCTGGCACGTGTGAGGGGTTGAGCAAATTCTGTTTGGTCGGTCGGGTTTGTGTGTTTGTTTTCCATTCAGCTCTGTGAAGTCCCTGGAGACTTCTCTCCTCCTTTCGGTGCTGGGCCCTCTGACTCCCGAAATGCACTTTTCATACGAGCTGCTCTTCTGGCCTGAAGTTTCCTCCTCTGACCCTTCAGAATGCAAATTACCTTTCTAATTACACACGGAGACTGCACTGTTTGTTCTCCTTGAGTGCTCTGCAGTGGCAGCCTTGGTTGGTTTAGCAGCAAACCCTTTGCTCTTTAGATTTAAAGCGCTCCTTGTCGTGAGCCCTGTGAAATCAGCGAGGTGTTTATTCTGAGGCTACAATGCTGAGTTGCCCCACTGTCCTGCATTTTCCCCAGGGATTAAGTGGGAGAAAAGTAGGGGACACGGGGGGTGTCCTTCCCCTTCAGGGGGCTGGTAAAGGACGGCAGGCTGCAAAGCAAGGCCACACTGGCCGATCCCACCCCATCAGGGAGGATCCCGCAGGGAGGGACTCAGTCCCGATGCACTCACAGCAGGCAGGCAGAGGATTGGGGTGTGTTTCAAAAGCCTGTGGGAGAAAGGGAGAGGCACTGCCCTATGCAAGCCACTCTCACACCCCGGGTCCAGCAGGGGATGTTCGGAGAAGAAACCCTGAGCAGAAGAGCCCAAGTGAGCCCTACCTGGGTTGTTCCAAAAGACTGCAGTAAGTATAGACCATGAGAGAGAGTAGCTGGGCACACACAGTGCAAGTGTTCCCATTTCAGGTGTTACAGCTCCCTACGTGCTTTTGGAGAAGAGTGTTGCACCCACCTGGCAGCTCTGGCAGAAGCAGGGAGAGAAGAGTCATCTCCTGCTCATCCAGAGGTGATGCACAGAGGAGTTTTTGCCTGTGGGGAAAATTAAAGCTGGTCTCCCAGTGCTTGGCCTTGCAGGCTTGCTTGTGGAGACAGGGCCCTGCCCAGCACCGGGTCCCCAGCCCAAACTCTTCATTCACCTCTTGGTTTGCACAGGCTGAAGGCAGACAACTGGCCAGTCTGATTTTCCTGTAACTCCCTAGAAATGTCCCAGATTTGCTTCGGAAGCAAAGGGTCCGGCGTGCTGAGCGTTACTCTTCTTAATCTCCTTCGAGAAAAAATACACCCTAGCCATTGGCAAAGTCATATCCCTGGCTAATCACTGCTGTCATTAGAAATGGCTTTCCCCTGCTTTGGGAAGGTCTGAGGACACACCCTGCTGCTGGCTAGCTCAAGGACCAGGGTGTGACACGGGGCGCGGAGGCCAGCGCCTGCTGGCTCTTCATTCCCCGCGCCTGGTTTGTCTTGCACTGAGCCCACACGCACTGGTAGCTGTTGGTGCTGCACATCCCGAGTCGCTCACAGCTGCAGCTGAGAAAGAGCCCCCACTTCTTGCAGAAACAGTGAGTAGAAGCTTTCTCCTCCTTTGGAGAAGGCATCCAGCCCCAGGGCCAGCAGAGCAGTTCTGTGCGTGCACCACCCTGGGAGGGCACCACTGCTTCAGCCATTGCCCCTCAATCACTGACACTGACCAAGCAGGGAGAAGAACCGCTCCAATCCAAGGATGGTACTGGTAAAATAATGACAAGAGAAACGCCTCACCCTTTCCTAGTGTGAGAGAAAGCTTACAGTTTGCTTTAAGCTAGCGTTTGTTTTTTCACTTTCTTCGGGGAAGATTTGTTCTTGTCTCTCTAAGTTCATTCTCAGTTCGTCAGGCAAAGGCTGCATCTTTCTCTCACGCCGTCTTTAGGGAATATTTGTGCCAATACTGTCTGGATGGGATTCTGTTCTCAGCAATAGCCCCCGGTTACTCTTACAACCTAAATATTATTCTGTCACAGCATAATAGATATATACATTGTATTTCTAGATACACTCACAGGCTGTTTTCTCTCCCTTGGAGTATCTGGAGACTTTAACTTAAACAATCCTCTGCTTATTCTGTTGAAGTGTCTGGTTCTCTCTGTTGCTACCATAGCACATTCTTTTGTCTCATCTGAGGAGTTTCTGCCTTTTTGCTTGGGTATTCGTGACCTCCTGAAGAGTTTAGTTGCACACAGTTTCCCTGGACCCTTCTGCAGAGCTGGCTAAAACAATGCTCTCACCACCATGGTATCTTCCAGCCCCGTGCTATCCTTGGGGGAAAGTCTAGGGCTCAGCTGGATACCACGGAGGAATAGAGCCAGACTCCCAGGAAGAAGCTTTAGCCTGCTCTTGAAAGACAAAATGATTCGGGAGCCAGAGTCCACTGCGGCAGGAGGATGAGAGGCCCTCCCAGAGCCTGCCGGCACTCAGGCTCCCAAAGCACTGCCTCAGAGGGAAATTTGTGCCAGCAAGGTCCAGTCTGCACTGGATACCAGCTGGGGCTGCATGGCCACATGTCACTACAGCGCTTTCGTCCCTGAGGGCTTCCTGGTTTCAGCTTTCCCTATATTAAAAGGGAAGCACCTCTATTCCAGGTTAATTATAAATTAAGTTAATTATAAAGAACTTCTTGCGCTATCTCAAAGTGATGAAAGGAGTTTGCTGATTGTGTCACTGGAATTTAAAGTATGTCTCCTCATTTTATTTCCCTCATTAACATTGACCCAAGCTGACAATCCGTGTCTTTCTCTCATCTCTCAGTGGGTTAGATTTAACTAGAGCAAATTGTTAACTGCCAGGAGAACTGGGCCTTTGTTTTGTTGGACTCACTTCACTTTGGCACCTCCCTCCTTAACCTTTTAAGTTTGCAGGTGGCAAACACCTCATCTCGGAGTTTACCGCCTCATCTCAAAGGAGCCGTTTGCATTTTTTCCTCACTGGATGTCCTTGCTACTCTAAAAATTAAGAATCCAGGTCCATCTTTCCCTCCTCTTTGCAGGTCACCGGCGATGTTAGCCAAGCAGCTGTTGCAGTGGGAACTCCTAGCAGAGCCCACGGGTTAGTGACCCTTAGAGTTTCCTCGAGGTCTGTCACCTCTGGCAGCTTTAAGTACTCGTTTTTCTTAGCAGCACAGTTGTTTACTTTACATCTATGACTGCATTGCAAACTTCTGCAACAGGGAACAGACCCTGGAACGCTTTTCACCGGGATATCGCAGCGGGATCGCAGCACTTCCCAAGCCTTACATATTCCTGTGGTCTAGCCCCAGACAATCTGGGTTTGGTTTGCACCTCATGAGCAGCTGCAAGAGGTCTTGTGTGAGGGCTGAAGATGGGCACCTATGGATTTTCCTATCCCTAACCCACTGCATAAAGCCTGTACAGGCCTTGAAGGTGTCCACATGGTGGACAGGAGGTGAGGAAAGGTGAAAGAGAGTGCACCTGCATTGCCCTCCACAGCATAACTCTAGCAGTAGAGCTGGTTAGCTGGTCTGGACCCATGTGAGTGAAATGTCGTGTCAGTGAAAAGGGACTGTCACTGGAGCAAGCCTTCTGGGCAGCTTTCATCTTGAACTGAGGTGGCTGCACCAGACTGGAGTTCTAGCCTTTGTTTTGTTTCGTCTTCATAAATCAGCTTTTATCACATCGTGCCACCCATAAAGTTAAAGCTCCTGGAGTTTTGCCAAGTAACCTGGGATGCTCTTCTGAAAGATTTGCCCCATTCCAGGCCACGGGACTGGATCTGTGTTGTTGTAGTAGACACATCTAGGACACAGCAGACGCATCTGTTGGTCCTTTTATGTTATCTCCTTAGAATTGTAAGGCTTGATTTTCCTTATGTCACTCTAATTCTGCAAAACCTGCAAGGCAGAGGTTTCCCTTGGACTGAAAGACTGTGAAGCAATTTCTTGTTTTGGGGCTTTGCTCTAATCAGTGGTGGAAAACCCCTCACGGTAACTTTGGACAGGATGGGGCCAGTGTCCACAAAAGCATTTCAGCAACCTTAGGCTGGACTGATTTAGCAGAGCTCTCTTCTAGCCTGACATAACACATACAGCATGCCAGGATGGCTTAGAAACTCAAGCCATCTGGAGTTCTTTCTCGCAAAAACATGTGGGTGCCAGAACTGGTCTCCTCTGAGCCACCCACAGTGAGAAGGGATTGTATTTAAGCTGGCTCAAGTTTCTTGAATTCAATTTTAGGCGAGAGAAGATTGTCAGCAAGTATTTGGAAAATGCCTTGGCAAGAACGCGCTGATTTAAAATGTAACAGTCCTTGAAGGAACATTAACACCGTCCGTTCTGAGCGCAAGACAGCGAAGAGCCATCAAAGTGATGATACGTGGGGTGAAGTTCCTTCCCCTTCCTGCCACCTTCTCCCCCAGTGATTGGTCAGCCAGATTTAGGGCTTACCCAAAATGAGTCATGAGGACTCTGTTAGTTCACGAAACAGCTCTGAACTTCTCTGGCTGTTGAGGTGCGATAAACAAAGAGACACTCAGGTTTAAGACTGAAGCGCTTTTATACAGCAGCTGTAGAAAAGTATCAAGTGCAGGCAGGTCATTTGATTGTCTCCCTTTATTCACGACGGGCCATTTCACAGGGTGGCATCTCATCTGAGAGGTAAAGAGCAAAGACCCAGTTAGAAATACTCTCATGCCCACGCAAATTTGGAAATACATTTAAAAGCGGCAGATCGGTAAGTTCTGCTGGAAAGCAAGAGCATCGTTCCCGAGCACCGTGGGCAGATCAGAAACCCTGCTCCTAAACCCCCTCAAGGCTGTGGTGATCCTGGCTGGATTCATGAAAGGATTCTGTCCACAGTATGGTGAAACGAGGCAGTGGTTCAGAGCCCTGAGCACTGCAGGATGCAAGGGACAGGGAGGGCAGATGGGATTTGTCACCCTGACAGGAAGGACTGGGAGAGTGTGAGTGATGGCAAAGGCCTCAGCCATGCCTCAGGCCCAGGGTTGTGCCCTCATTCCCACGGGAGAGCCAAACCCAGCTGGCTGCCCTAAAGCAGCCACCACCGCAGCAGCCGGCAGAGGTGGCCGGCCCCACTGAGACTCTGCCCTCCCATGGCAAATGAGAGTCTGCCCAGGGTGTGCTCAGCCCCAGAGAGGGAACAGC
The DNA here is from genome assembly GCA_013397755.1 of Cnemophilus loriae. Taxonomy (NCBI): domain Eukaryota; kingdom Metazoa; phylum Chordata; class Aves; order Passeriformes; family Corvidae; genus Cnemophilus; species Cnemophilus loriae. Next base: position 265,970 of record VZTF01009178.1, on the reverse strand, counting down.
CTGGCAGCTGGGCTGCACAGAATCCCACAGCGTCTGGGGAGATCTCAGCCCAAGGGTAGGCAAGCAGCACGGCACACCTGCCGAAGTCTGCAAGATACCAAAATCCAAGGGAAGCACCACTGCACCCGCCCTCCCCTTTGGCCACAGGCAGGAGTAGGACTTTCCAGATGCCATGCCTGTTTGCATGGACATACAGATCCACGGCTAAGTGCTGCTCATCTCCAGCACAGACCATCCAGCAGCTAAAAAGTCCCCCAACGTTAAATCGACAGGCAGCCACTATGAGGAACAGCGGCCTTGGGCTTCTTGTGAGGCAGCAACAAGAAACCATGGAGAGGGCAGCGTTGCAAGATCTTTGCTTAAATCATCTACTCAGTACTTATAAAGCAGAGGGACAAAGAATCCAAATCACATGCAAATAACTCCCGAACTCAAGCATCTGCATTTCCCTAGAGAATGCCACTCAGCATATGACTAAACCAGTTCTAGTGTTTATGCAAAGAAAAATGTGCAACTTCCCTTGACTATGCCCATCTGTGCGTCTTAACCTGCAGGCGAGACTGCCAGGCCTAGTGACCTCCTGGAGATGGTATTTATTAAAGCCACTTGCCTGGAAGCCTCCCTGCCTTGGCACGAGCGTTTCATTCCTCCTTTTTCGCTCTAAAACACTCACGCCACATCTAGTCAATGAGATGTACAACTCTGCGTGGTGCCACGCAATGGCTCATCTTTTTGTGGAAACAGATGTGTTTTGATCTATACATACCCTGTGCTGTGAAACAGTGTTGCTCACGCCCCCTCCCCAGGAACCAGTCTTTACGCATAGGGATTTCTGATCAATTATGTCAGCTTCTTGCGCTTGCTGTGAGCTCACATCTGCTCCTGCCCTGGCACATTCCTTGCCTTTGCCTGTGGACTCTAGTGACCAGGACTCGGATGGGGAGAACCCATACAAGTTAACAGCCTCGTGGCTTATAAACCTCCAGCAGAAAGTATGTTAAAACAAGAGTCAGGCTTTACATTCGTTGTCACTGATGATATGACTCAAGCAGAGCTGGAAACTCAGGTTAAGTATTTTAATACAGGGAAGGAAAAGAGCAAGATTACTCCTTAATGCATTGGACTGTTCTACACACGTTTTCTTATGTAAGAGTTAATCCCCTTCCAGTGTTTGCATTTCACACTCTTCGGTAATATTCTGCACGTGCCCGGCAGAGGTCTTCCTGCCTTCGGGGTGACTTGATGCCACTTGGCACGAGCACAGACACTGGTAAGGGACCCAGCCTCGCTCAGACGCAGGAGGCAGCGCAACTTCGGGGGTCGAACCAGGGTCACAGCACAGGGTCCCAGCTTGGCTACCCAGCTTGCGTACATGGGCTGAACCAGGGGCACTGGTGTGGCCAGTCGGGGATATGAAGCAATCCACAGTGACAGGCAGGCTTTCCCTTGGGTAAAGTCACAGGGAGACCAGAGCTGCAGGAGTGGAAATGCAGCGGTGCAGGGGAGGGACTGCTGCCGCCCCCAAGCTCGGCACAGCCTGCACCAAAGCCCTGCAGGCTGCAAGTGAGCAGCAGCATTTGCTTCTCCCTTGGCCCCGCTGTCTTCCCTGGCCACTAGCAGGCTTGCAAACAGCCTGGCTCTGAGGACAAACCCTGCCCTCATCCTTATCAGCTCCCATCCTTATCAGCTCCCTGTTTTTTTCTAGGGTCACTTTAGATACCATCACCAGGCAGTGTGAGAACCAGTGGGGAGATAAGGAGGGTGCAGTGTTTGTGGATGGAGGGAGCACAGCTCTGCATCCCTATAGCAACAACACTCCCCATGAAGGCCTGGGAAGTACTTCTCTCCTCTCTCAAAGTGAGACTCAAGACCTTCCCGTTTCCCTTAAACATTCTCTACTGTTTACCATGGCATGCAACTCCCAGGTGGACTTCGGACAACTTGCAGTAACACCTGCCCTGTGCTTGGCTGAGCAAAGCTGTTTGTTCCCTACGGAGCTACTGTGGGACTCCACGTCTGAGACACGCACCACTTCAAATCCTTTTAATTCCCACTTCCACTGAAATATTCTGGACTTCATTAAAGTCTATAACACATCTCTTCTGGTATCGAGTTCATCAGAACATTCCTTCACTCTGGAGCTGTGACTCAGCAAGGCCAAAAGAAAATATTTAAACCAAGAACTCCCTTTACAGAGGCCCCGCAGCAAGGGGGAAGCTGCTGTGACACATCCTGAAGGATTTCGGGCCTTGCTTCCCGTGGCAGCATTAGAAATGCAAGCTAAGGCCAGTCCACACAGACTGACATGCTTGTGTGGAGGACCTTGCCAATAGTTTTGATGGGTGTTTCCTTCACAACAGAAACTAGGACTTCTTAAACAATTAAGTTTAAATAGCTCGTGGCTTTCGAGCACATAGAGCGTGGCTGCCTATGAAGCACTATCACATAGCAACAAAAGCACCCGAAATCTTTATCAGACCCATCTGCCATGAGCAGTTTTGTGCTTTCCTCCAGTACCATCAGAGCTAGAAAAACTTAAGAGCAGCGTAAAGATATATTTCACAAACAGATTTTGGGTTGCTTACATTTTATGACAGGTTCTACAGTAAGGAAGTCCTGATAGGTGTGAGGAGCTTAAGTGCCTTTGCTGAAATCCAATCCAGATTTAAAGTACCACGAGCCTTAGACTTATTTAAACCATCTAAAAAGTAGTTTGCTTTACCAGGTCAAATTAACAGCTCTAAGGAAAAAACCAACTTCCGCAAGATCACCCATCTGTGTCTTCACAGACAAGTGTTGCACTATGTGCTCGGTTAGGTATTTAACACAATAGTGCCTTTGTACCAAGCTTTTCTTGGTATCCTAAAATATATTTCTTTTAATTAATGGTAAAACACATTTTCTGTGCTTCAATAGACTCATGATGGGGATGAGGGTTATTAACTTAACTAAACTAAGAATTCTACCTGTAGTGCTTTTCCAGTGTGACTGAGTTTCCAAAGACAATATTTGTTTTTCCCTGAAAGGCTAACGGTTCTCATTTACTGGGGAAATTTAGGCTGTACTGTTAACTGGGGGGGATTCTTATTCTAAACCCCACTCTGTTAACCTGCCATCTGGTGCTACTTGTGGTAAATGTAGTCATGAGAAATTCTAGCTTTAACAGGATTTAGTAGCAATTCGGATTGTCTCATTACTTGCTGAAAGTGTGCAGGACTTTCTTCTCACTGTGGAGTTGTATACAAACTATTTAATTCAAGTGGCATTTGTCACAGCGGGAAAAAAAGTGCATTTTGTGTGATGGACTCTTCAATGTGGATTTGTTTGTTTGTTTGTTTTCTTTAATTCTACAAGTTCTATTTCTCTCTGCTTCATAAAGTGCTGTGATATAAGGGGTGCCCTGGCCATTAGCTTGGGTTTGCAATGTTCTGTGCTGTTGCTCACCTGCTTTGCCCAGGAACACTTTTTTAACTGAACAAAAGCCTCTTGGGTTGTTTGAGCTGGGCTCCCACTGTTGCTCCAGCCTTCGGTCCTTGTCCGGAGGCGTGAATCCAGATGAACGCGCAGCTCTGCTGTGCTGTCTCCCTTTAGCCATCAGACGAGTGGGTGTGAGGTGTGTGCCCCAGCGGCAGGGAGGGGGTGGTGAAGGGTTACCTTTGCCAGAGCTTTGTAAGGCTCCGAATGCTCAGGTTTGACAGCCTGTGCTGGGCAAAGGCCAATGCATGGAAACAGCCGGTTCCTGCAGGACGTGGGCTTTGGAGTACAAAGCAGCTGGTCAGAGATAAGCATGACAGAGCAGAGGGGTGGACTTTACCGGCAGCAGCAGCCAAGTGGGAGGTGTGTTTGAAATGCAATGAGAGGAGAGGGCAGAGTCCTGCTATGCATTAATCCGTGGCGTGTCCTGTGTTTCAGGGTGGCGCAAAGTCAGATGCCTGGACTGGGTGTGAGGCAAGGAGCCACGTCCAGCTGCAATGAGGAAACAGCAGCGTGCACACATGTGGAAGGGGCCAGGCAGGCTGACAAGTAAGTAGTAAGGAGATCAGGAGAACCTGGAAACGGAGATGGTCAGGCTGCATGTGTGTATATCCAGTGGCGGATTACTTGTGGCTGACTGGATCTATGATGCACCAGGGCAGCAGTGTGATTCCTCCAGGCATGGCTGACGGAAGATCTGGCCCTGCCTCCCACCATGGGCTGGAGGTGGGTTTCACCCTGCCCACTGCTTATTTCACCAGCAGAAGTCTTGGGAGGACGAGGGTTTCTGGGAGTTAAAAGAGTGGTTATTTCCCCAAGCAGCGACTGCGTGGTGTAGGAGCTGTGCAGTATTAGCAATGTAAGCAGTCCTGATACCACTAAGGTGATAAACCAGAGTGAATGCACACTGAATCCGGTATGGAAAGTTTTGAGCTTCCTAACTGTTGCTCTGCAATTTAAAAATTGGAGAAAGCAGCTTGTCTGTGTCATCTCAATAGGCAAGCAAACAGTGATCACAAAATTAGGTCACAACTTATTTAGTTCGATAGTCTGACAACACCGCTAGGGAGAGAAAAGGGCTCTCAAAAAGATGATAGGCGAGGTCTGAAACAGTGTGCAGGAAAAAAAAGTGCCACTTAGGTTTGCGTCACGGAGGAAGGTCAGGGAAAGGCTGTAAGATGAGAATCCCAAGGTAGCACTGTCTTAGCAGCATGGAAGATACAAAGGGGAAAACCTTGTTCTTTGGAAGCTGTCTTTGGAGAAAAAATATGCTCCCCCCAGACAGCTTTAGTCAGCTCACAAGCTTCTTTCATTTGGGGTTCCTTCTGAGAAGCTCCCTGTGCAGGAAGGCTCTGGTGGCATCCCTGATATGCCCTGTCAACAGGTTGCTTTTAGGAGCTTGTAGCCAAGGCTTGTGGAAGGCTTTAGGGAGCCCTTTCCCAAGGGAGTCTAGCGCACGATGTGAATAATTGCAATGGCTCTAAATGTACTGGAAAAGGCTTCATTGTTTGACCAGGCAGCAGCCACTTTGTGCGTTGGTGCTGACCTAGACTATAAATCCTGGGTGGATTGAAGAGGAAAGGGGGATACACGGGATTCCTCCTGCTGTGGGGGGGCGGGTCCTGGAGGGCCCTCCAGGTTCTCATGCCGGTGGCTCAGAGGCCACTTCACAGTTGAATTTCTTATGAGTTCAAGTTTGTGTTGTTGTCTCAGAGAATAATGATCATTGACAGGACACTGCCTTGGTTTACTGAACTCTTTCTCCTGTAAAAGGAGAAAACCAGGCTGGGAAAAGGCAGCAACCTTTTGTGGCCTGAGAGTCAGGCAGAGTAGCTTGCCTTCTGCAGGAAGGAGTTCCTCCCTCAAGTAAACCCCAAGCAAAGTGGAGACCTCAATTAGTGCTTGAGCAAGGACTCAAGGCATTCCCTGGCACACGTGTTATGCAAGGGTCAGGTTCTGCTGCCCTCGTTCCCGTTCCTCCCCGAAACTGCAGGCATTCACACATGTCTCAAACGCATGAGCAGTCCCACCTACTGCTCTGGTCTGCCCCAAAGCCTCCCACTGAGGCTGAGCCAGCAGTCCCAGTTTCAGTGCTCCTACACCGGGGGTCACTCGGCAGCAGCAGCATGAACCCGGCAGCGATGGATCCCTGTCTCATGTACCTTAACTCTCTTCCTGCCTCCATAGAGGATCTGTAGGAGACACAGATTAGCTGCAAGATTAACTTGTTGCAATTTTTGACACTTTAGAAGTTCATTCCTGCTAAATCAGAGAGCAGAGGAGGACCCACATAATGCAGTGAGGTTCCTCAAGACAGTTTGTTTTTTGTAAACTCTGAGGAATTACTCCGCTGGACATCTCTTGACCACGCTTGGCACCCCAGTCCGAGCTGTCCCCATCACATAAACACCTAACAGTCAATTTAGGCCTGGGGTCTCTGGGAAAATGGAGCTCTGCTTAGGAAACTGCTTTCCCTCTGCCTGGTTGGGACCCTTACTAGAGCACAGCTCCTTTTCTGCCTAACACAGAATCCTGCCACAATGCTTTCCATTCCAAGGCGTGGAAACAGGGCTCTAGCCACAACACAGGTACCACTTCCTAATTGTGTGGTGTGAGGAGAGCGACTGGAGGTGCAGGAATGAGGCAGCAGCAGGGATACTGCTGGGCAGCCCCGGGCAGCTGTGGAGGGGAGCAGGGCTGTGGTGCTGCCCTGCATTCCTTTCAGCATGGGCTGGTGGGCAAGGTGGCCTGGGAAACACCCTTCCCTACTGGGGCTCTCCCACTGCCGCCCTCTGCCACAGTCAGTCACTCTCTGAGGACTCACTGGAAGGCTGGATCTTGATCAGCTTCATTTTTAAAAGAGGGACTCATCCTTAATCTGCTGGGATTATAAAGGGCTGTAGTTTTACTACTCCCCGGAATTTAGGTGCTGTAAACAAGTGTTTTGCAAACCCCAGGACCAACAACAATCTGTCACTGTCAGCAAAAGCAAGTGCTCTACCCTGACTGGGGCCGGACTTGAGCCTCACCCCAAAGCCATGGTCCCACTAAGGCTGGTGATCGTGGCTGCACCCAGCAGCTGGTACTGGCCCTGTGGGCTGCAGAGGACTTGCCTCCCGAAGGTTCTGCCTGCTTCCAGCAGAGCTACTGCATCCTTTCCCTGGTAGAAAAGCAAGAAATGGGAGAGAGGGCAGAGACGTTCAGACAACAGTTCATTGGAATAATTTAAAAGTACATTCTTCAATAGGTTCAGTCTGTTTCACAGCTTTTGTTCTGGCTGCGTGGCTTCCTCTCGCAGGGTGGCCACCAAGGTCCCATCTCCACTGGCAGGGGATGCCAGGGAGCTGTCTCAGTCACTGTCGCTTCCAGATTGGTGGAACACTGCCCCACGGCCGAGCTGCACCCCGAGGCAGGCAGGCAGTGCTGCCCTGCCGGCGGACGGCGAGACCTTGCTGACAGAGGACACGCTGCGGGCCAGGGGCTGCGTGGGGAACATGATCGTGCCACGGGGTGCCTCCAGGAGCTGCCAGATCTCCCCAGAGGTGGAGCTGCCCAGGTATTCCCAAGGCCGGCGCCCGCTGCCGTCCCGCACCTGCACCTGGCAGCCCAGCTGCAGCACCAGCACCTTGATGACAAACTGGTGGCCGTGTATGGCAGCCAGGTGCAGCGGCGTGTACCCGCAGCCCGAGCGGGCGTCCACGTCCAGGGCCAGCCCGACCTGCCGCGCCGCCGCTGCCAGCTCCTGCAGGCCCGGCCCGTCGCCGTGCTTGGCCAGCCAGTGAAGGACCGTGAAGCCCGATATGAAGTCCCTCTGCAGGGCCAGCTCAGGCTCTTCCAGAAAGAGCCCGCGCACCTGAGCCCAGCAGCCCGCTGACATTGCCACCAGCCAGGCGTGCTCCCGCTGTCCCAGCGGCACCAACGGCCCCCGGCTTGCGGCATTCCTAGGGGAGCTCTTGGAGAGCGCGGAGCGGGGCTGCCGCCCACAGTCATCGTGCAGTGACGGCGGGGGGGCCTGCACCTCCGACAAAGCGAGCTGGCACCTGATACTCCGGAAAACAGGCAGCGGTGCTGGGGGCTGGCTCTCTGGGGCTTGGGGCACTGCCGGGCCCTGTGCTGGCAGCAAGGACTGGGATGGGAGTGACCTGGCGAGGGGTGGCTGCAGGGAGCGGGATGGGGATGACAGAGTAGGGGACTGTGGCAGGGATTGGAGTGGGGGTGGCCTGGTGGGGGGCAGGATCCCAGGAGCTGACGGCAGTGTCAGGCTTTGGCACGGGTACAGCCGCGGAACCTGAGGTTGGGTTGGTGCCTTGGCAGTCAGCCCCCTGGGTCCCCTCGGCAAGTCTGGGGATGGCCTGGTGGGGAGCTGCTGCAGGGACCTGGACTGCCATGGGGGCAGCCTGGTGGAGCCGAGCACCTCGGGGCCTGATAAAAGCAGTGGGGATGAGGAGGGGCTTGCAGGGAGTGCCTGCAGGGACCGGGACAGGGGCAGCACCTCCGGGGCGGACAGCAACGGCAGGGATGGGGATGGGGGCAGGTCGGTGCGGGACAGCAACG